>RSEF01000004.1:2410649-2437480 GCA_003993805.1 Himantopus leucocephalus
AGGAGGTTTAGGATGGATATTAGGAAAAATTTCTTCACCAAAACTGTTGTCAAGCAGGGACAGGCTGCCTAGGGAAGTGGTTCAGTCACCCTCCATGGAGGTATTTATAAGACAGGTAGATGCGGTGCATAGGGACACAGTTTAGTGGTGGTTTTGGCAGTGTTATGTTCATGGTTGGACTCGACGATCTTAAAGGTCTTTTCCAACCTAAATGATTCTGTGATTCTATGAAATCAGCGTTACTGGTGCTGCACACTGTCCCTGGCCCTTACCATACTGCGACCGGGATCTTCTCTGTCTGTCACTGATGGATGGGGAGTTTTCCCCAAGTATTTCTAGCGTCAAGGCAAAGCATTTCTTACTAAATGCTGGGTCAGTTCTGGGCTCTCGTTAGGCAGGCTTGACCTCATCCCAGCCCTCCCTTCAAGTCCCTAGGTCAGCTATAGTCTCTGTCGGCATGTGCTGGGCTGGCTGCAGTTCTTCTGGCAGGCGGTCAGCCCAGTCCAGCCTCATTACAAGCTGAATGTGCTTCAGCTCCTTTCCAGCTCCAAACACTGCTGCTCTTGCCTTGGCCTTTTGTAAAAGCAGCCCTCCATCACACACAAAGGGTACCCCTGGGAGTGCTCCCATGACCCCCTCCTTACCTCTTCTTTCTTTTTAGTCAGCTAGAGCAGTTTGAGTTTGCAAAGCCAGTGCTGAGGTCACTCCTGGTTTTGTGTTGTCCAGCTGATGTGATTTGTTACTGCAACCAACTTGCAAGTTCCTGTAGCAGTACTACCCAAATGGCTCGTTCCTATGAACAGCAGTCCTCACACATCACAGGTATATGCCCAGTATGATCCAGTAATCACTGAAGAACAGATATAAGAAAAGCACCTGGAATATAGTGCTTATCATTAGCAAGGAATGTTCTCCAAACCAACTTGCCCGCATACTGGGCGTTCCTTCTTCCGTACTTACACATAGGCTCAGAGTTGTGCAGGCTTTTTGTGCTATTTCCATCTGCATGGAATTTGCTGGATATTTATCTGCTAACAAATTTATTGGGAATAATTTTTGCACAATTAATACCAAATGTACTTCTAGATTTAGAAGAACCGGAGCAATTTTGAGGTTCAGTAATCAGGGTGCATTTGGAAACAGGGGGCACGTTGAAGTCTATGTTGTTACAACAGAGAATTGATAACCTTATGAGGCAGGCGGTGAGTGCTTCTCTGTGAGACGGAACCTACAGCTGTCATTCTTACAGTGCCTTCCACTGCACACAGTATATTCAGCTAAAGCAGTATCTAATTTCTGAATGCATGCTTATTTTTTTCACTTAGTAGATCATTCCAGAAACCTTTCAAGACTTTCTAATGAGAATATTTAGTACTTACATGGCACAAGCTTAAGTTTTGTTTGAAATTTAGATTCCTTTGAAAATATCACAGAAAGTAAAAATCTGTTTTGCAAAGCTGTAAATAACAGAAAGAACTCTTCATGGAAAGAACTCTGGTATTCCTGTGCATTCTGCTGTCCAGAGAGGTTTTGACGTTCAATTTACACTGGAAAGCAAGAAGATTCAAATAAGCTGTAGAAGAAGTGAAAATAAAACAAATATTTTGTCACAGCCTTCTGCAACTTTGATGCTGAGGCTGGCAGCTGGATGGGACAGAGCCAGACTGATCAGTCTCAGCCTCACTAAGGACAAACAGATGTTTCAGAAAGGCAATGCTTTCTGGCAAGCGCCAGTAACGGTATAGAGCTCAGATGTCAAGAAGCATTCAGGGAAGAACAGCTGACAGGTTGCTTGTAAATAGCTGATTTCTTTTTAAATATAATGGCAAACAAAAGGTTATTTTTGGTGCTGGTAGGAAGTACGAGTCCATTGGCACTAGCCAGCTGGCTGGGTGAAATTCTGGCAGGAGAGGTGGAGCAGTAGAACTGCCTTCTTTACAGCTTCCTTCCCAATGTGCCAACCCCAGAGCTACAGGGACCATTGGTAACGAGGCAATCGACCACTACCAGACATTTCACCCCACCTTCCCAACTGCAAGCTCTTTCCTGGGGCAATGAGGTACCAGCTCCAACACAATGGAACACCCTCTGCTCAGGAGCAGGCTGAATGACCTGTATGATCAAGTATCTATTGGATTTTGGAGTGACTCCACACAGAGTTCTCCTCTGAACCAGTGGCTTGGGTCAAGAGGCACATAGCGCATTTCCAAAATCCTCAACTATCCAGTGCATGATCCATGTTTGGCAGAGTTGATGCCTGTGGGTAGGGATGGAGACAATAACATTAGCTTCATGACTTTGTATTATTGTTGGAGGTGAGAAGAGGAAATGAGGGCTAAGGAACCCCCTGCTAGCACCCAGATATGCTGGGCAGGGTGTAGCACAAACGTTGAATATCTAAGCACCTTTTGCTTGAAAACACTTACAGTCTAAAAGACAAAGAGCTAAAGAAAAATATACCCACGTCAGGAAATATATGTCTTGTCGGTGAAAGGTCTGTTGAGAATAACAAATAGCATGTTAGAATTACAGAAGAGGGATACAGCCATGAGGTGTACTTCATATTTAGAGTTCGAGAAATTTATCAGCAGCATCTCATTAGCTCTCTTCTTCCCACTTCCTAGCTGGCCAGCTTCTTGCCTGTTTTCTGCTTCAGGTGTTCATTCTGTCAGCAGACAATCAAGGCAACTAGCCTCAAAACTAACAGAAAGGGGGTGAACCTTACAGTTGGTAGTTTGGAAACCCCCTTGTTTACATGAGCCCTCACGTCTGAGACTGAGCAAAGCACAGAGAGGGTAAGCTGGGTGGGGAACCTGCTCTCTTGGGCATTACCAAACAACCAAGTTCCTTCTGGATATTTTTTTGCCATTCACATTTCAGTCTGTTTTGCTTGGTTTTTTTTTTAATCTATTTGTGTTTCAATCTAAACTCCCACATAGATTTCATTCTGTTTTCGTATTGGAGTACAAAACAAATTAATTCCATGTTTGATTATTTCATACATCACTGATTTGGGAAGGTTAAATTGTACTTCCTCTTGCTCCTCTCTTTCAGCCTGTTTTCCTAAGGAAATTAAATTAATGCTGTCATGTTGCCTGTGTGTGTCTGTCCAGACACATGCAGGTATGGGGATCATTTCACTGCCTCCAATTTTTTTGATGGAGGACTATTCCCAGGGAGCCTATGAAGTTAAATCCTAACACTGATGTAAAAAAAGTGTATTTGTAGGAGTTGGAGAACCTACTAATGACTCGTTGGAGGTGAAAAGCTACAATGTGACCTCAGTCCCTTTTAGCCCCTAAAGAAGTCACATAAGGGAAAGGTATTACTCATTCGCTAAACATGGGAAAGAAAAGGTTCAGTTAGAGTTCACACTTTTGAAAATGTTTTGTTCACTAACACCTGGTAAGGTGCAGATCATATCATTGCCTTAATACATTTCTCTTAGAGAGTACCAGCTCCTTCAAGCTCATTTGGAATACCAACCACATCGCACACATCAAGAGGAGACTGGACATCACTGCTTCTGATTCTGGGGGAATTACTCTGCTGATTTTATATGATGCGGATGATACCCCAGGGTTACATGAATCAGGATACCAAATGAAAACTTCATCTATTCAACAGATGTTCCAGTGGAGTCTATACTACAGAATTTAAGTGATAGGGTGTTTTAATTGCTTATAAATTCAACTATTTCAAGTTTTCAAACAGGTTCACAGGCAGATACCCTAAGTGAGACTAGTTCTTGAGTAGTATATGAGTTAAGGAGACACTGAGTCACGTCTGTAAGTTTAGTTAGCCCTCAGTAAATAATTGACCCAGCATATCACAAACATACATTTAAGAGTAATTAAGAGCAAAATCATGCACATAATCAGTCCAATCACTTAGTTGCAGCAAAGCCAATGGTAAAAATAGCCTTTGTACCTTGACTTTTGCATGCAGCTGAGAAAATTATATATTTAAGGGGAGTCCCAGCTTTATGATTTATTGTGACTGTATGACTGTAACACTGTCACTCTATGATGACTGTACACTAATGTTTATGGATTACCTGGTATGAATTTATGTCACATAAATCACATAAGCACAGTAGGAAAGCTATTCCTGCAAGGGGCATTTACAAATTCCACCGACAGGCAAGGTGCAACGCATGCAGACAGATTTCACCAGGGAGGCTGAAACTGGTAACACAGCAGTTCTGTCCCATTTTTCAGATTCTGCTTCAGCACTATGAATTACTTGTCTACCGCAAAATATCTCTCTTCAGCACATAAAAATCTAAAATAGGCAGCATTATCAGCAACATTAGTTGGCCGATTTAAATCCTTGTCTGACCAAACATCATCTGTTTTGTCTGAGGCCTTCATTTCCCACCTCTGTGAAAGGAAAAGACTAAGCGAGCAACAGAGGACAGTTTCACAGCAGAGCAATGAGGAAAGATGCCTGAATTTATCTAGCCGAAAGCCCCATGAAATCTACTCTATTCTAAACATACGTTAACCTCTTTCAAACTAACTGATATGTTTTCTTCATGCGTATTTCTCAAGACCTTTCTGAACTGATGAAATATTCATCCCAAATCCTCTTTGTGGGGATACGAAACCATTACCTATGCTCAGATCTTCCTTCTGTCATTCTGCACAGATTCATCAGAATTCACAGCCTATACTGAGGATGAGGCTCACAACTCTGTATTCTGTTTCCAGTTTAAAAAAAAAAAAGTGTTCTATTATACACACTTTGTTTCATATCTCGGCTTTTTTGGTTTAGGCTTGACACCTAAGCAGAAAATGTTACTAATATGTATAGAATTTGGTTATATTAAACCCAGGTCAATCTATTATGCCCATTTGATATAAATTTAGGAAAAGCCATTTGTTTAACAGGAAGTGAAACTCCGTTCCTGGCTTTGTCACTGGCCTGGGAATATCTGTTTTCTGTTGCTCTTTTAATCTCCAGTTTGTAACTTTTCCTGTCTCTGAATGCAAACTCTTCAGTATAAATACTGTCCACAGGTACAGTGCCTCAAAGAGGCTGATTTGTGTTAGACTCTAGACTCTCTTGGAATATTAACAGTTACAGTATGCGTGCTCAACACATATACTATTTGTATTGCAGTCTGCCATGTTCTGCTATACAGTGAAGGGAGGAAAAATCAAGCCACAGTTCATTTGCCAGTCCTCTAGAAAGGAGTGTCTGGGGGACGACAGTAGAAAGGAGGATTGTCCACAACCCAGGCTTATATTCGAAGTAAAAAAAATCCTTATTGTCTGTTACACTGCTAAATTATTCAGAAGTTCCTGTTTTCCTCACAAAAAACTGCGAGAAGAAACTAAACAAGGTAGGAATGTCAAAGGTACTTTCCCCTGAGAGCACCATATAGCCTCCACAATTTGAGGTGCAGCATGATTACTTTATGATCCCTTCGTTCCTACAAGAGAATTCAGAAAGCAGAAACCTTGTCTAAATAAAGACAACCTTGGCAAAGCACATCGTTCCAGCTAGTGATTTCTGTCAAGGCAGCCTGCGGTCACAGCAAGGCCATGCAGTAGGAACGGAGAGCAAAGAAGCAAGAAAGACATTTTTGTTGAAATAAACAAGAGAGAAAATGCAGCCCAATGGTGAGAAACACATGTAACTAGCAAGGGGAATGCCTCATTACTGCCTCTGAAGGAAACACTCCAAGAATGGTTATTTCCAGACAGGCTCCTCTCCAGGGCAGGGGTTTTCAACCGGTGGCCTTTACACCCTTTCTAAACCCTGGTCTAATTCTAAACAGCTGATGTAAACAGAAGGAAAGCAGCACAAGTACGTATATACATCCTACTATTATACATAATAGTGCTATATATGTAATAGTGCTACATATAGAGGACTACATATGTTCATTTTCTCATAGGATCTGAATTTCCCATGAAAATTTTGTATGCCTTCACAAATTCAAAAGAACTTGGATTTCAGCTTCATGAAACTCAGAGAGAGTGCAGAGGGTGAGCACCCTGTTTCAGACAGAGATTTACCACAGATGTGGTTTGGTATGGCAGCTTCTTTTCTATGTCAGCCAGAAAAGGAAAGTCAAAGAAAGCACACCCCCCGATGAGCAAGACTGGCAAACTGGTAACAATGGATGAGGAGAAGGCTGAGGTACTCAACAACATTTTTGCCTCAGTCTTCACAGGCAACCTCTCTTCCCGCACCTCTCGAGTGGATGGACTGCAAGACAGGGACTCGGGGAGCAAAGTCTCTTCCACAGTTAGAAAAGATCAGGTATGTGACCACCTGAGGAACCTGAACATATGGAAGGCTATGGGACCTGATGAGATGCATACCAGAGTTCTGAGGGAGTTGGCTGATGTAGTTGCCAAGCCATTCTCCATGATACTTGAAGAGTCATCGCAGTCAGGTAAAGTCCCTGGTGACTGGAAAAAGGGAAACACTGCACCGATTTTTAAATAGAGTAGAAAGGAGAACCCTGGGATCTACTGACTTGTCAGCCTCACCTCTGTGCCTGGGAAGATCATGGAACAGGTCCTCCTAGAAGCTACACTACGGCACATGGAGGACAAGGAGGTGATTCAAGTCAGCCAGTATGGTGTCACAAAGGCCAAGTCCTACCTGGCCAACCTAGTGGCCTTCAGTGTTGGAGTGGTTACATCAGTGGACAGGGGAAGAGCTATGGATGTCATCTATCTGGACTTCTGTAAGGCCTTTGACACAGTCCCACAGCACATCCTTCTCTCTAAATTGGAGAGATAGGGATTTGATGGGTGGACTGTTCGGTGGATGAGGAATTGGTTGGATAGTCACATCCAGAGGGTAGCAGTCAACAGCTCAGTGTCCAGATTGGTGACAAGTAGTGTCCCTCAGGGGTCTATACTGGGACCAGTACTGTTTAATATCTTCATCAATAACATAGTGGGATCGAGTGCACCCTCAGCAAGTTTGGAGATGACACCAAACTGAGTGGTGCGGTTGACATGCCTGACAGACGAGATGCCATCCAGAGGGACCTGGACAGGCTCGAAAAGTGGGCCTGTGTGAACCTTCTTCCCGATCCAGCCATATGGTTGCACACAGACCCTAGACTCGTTTACTTCTCTCCTTCCTCTGTTGTCTTTTTGATTAAGAAATTAATTGAATACAACTTTAAGGGCGTGTTCCTTTGCAGAGGTTGTAACACATATTACAAAATTCTCTTGACTTTGAAGCATTTCTAAAACTATCTGCTATAGTTTTGTTAATCTTAAAATTGGTGACGTACTCATGACTTCTTATACAAGCCACATGTGACAAACTGACAATAGGAATAACACATTTGACAATACAGTGTAGATCAAATTGCCTTTTTCCTCCCTCCCCCAGTGTATCATCATTTTTTTGTAGTACAAAGATGCTCTGAAGACAGAACCCTCAAGGGTTTTTGATCCTCAGATGCCTCACCCAGCATTGGTGTTAAAATGCTGACCAAAAAAGCAAGGTAGAAAGGTCATGTACTTCATGCTGTCCTATCAAGATTTAGAATATGGTCCCATGGGCACTGTGAGGTATATGCAATTACAGAGGAAAACAGAAGCATTTTCTTCCTTTGGTCAGAGGGGTTTTGTAGCTGTTTTTCTTAGATCAGAAATACTACTGTGTTCAGGGAAATGATGTAAATGGAATCCATTTTCTAATTTTGTACTGGATTCCCACTTAAATTTCTGAAATGAACAGCAAAAACTGCCTAGCCCAAGATCAGGAATGAATACAAATAAATAAAGAAGCAAATACTGTCATTTACATAGGTTGCAGTCACTGCAAAATGAGTACTAAATTCAACAGGATAAGTAAAACTTTACAGTTTGGTTGGTATTTTGGAACAGTGGCAACAGATATCACCTTGCAAAGAAGAGTGATTCATCCAAGTACTTAGAGGATGGGAGCCATGTATAGGTTCTGAAGCTGCTCACCAACATAAACAGCCTGTAAATTTAGTAGGTAATAGTGCAAGTCAGAAAAAAACAGGGAGAGAAAATAAAACACAGTCATAGTCTGAAAAGTGCATGAAATTTTAAACTGGGAAAACAAATCCAGTAATTCAAACAGGGAAATACTTGTTTCTGCTTAAGCATATACAATAAATCATGTTAAGATCATATATGACAATAATTATTTGCAGGCAAACAGTTTGAGAGAGACTCAAATGGAAAACTGAGTTCTGGATACAGCTGAACGTAATGTAATTTGCAAATCCGCGTCCGTATGAAGTACCAAGTAGGGACATGACTTGAACTCTGAAGAAGTCCAGTTGCAAATTTTGTTGCTCTGACCGCTCTCTAACAAAACACAACCTTTAGGCTGTTCTGAAGTTAGCTCCATTATCTGATGAAAGCTGACACAACTCGGTAATTACACCCAGATGTTAAAATGTTGTGAACTGAAGCTTTCTGTTCAAGAGCTTAACCAACACTGAAGCGTGAAAGTTGTGTAGCATTGTAAAGACATGAGGGACATTCCCCTTCAGCCAACGAAATGGCTGGTACCATATAAAAGTGGGCTCATGTTAAAAAACTTCTGTCAGGGAGGCAGCATGTTATAGAAACCTTTTAATTTTTGCCTGTTACCTGATGAGCTATGACTTCTCTTGAGGGGAGTTTGCACCTCAATGTCATTTACTTTTGGTCTTAATGACTACTAACATCTGTGGTGAATGAGAGCATTTGTCCAAAAGCAATTGGATATAAGTAGCTTTGCAAGCCCCTGAGCAAGATCACTCTCAATGGCAGAACATATCCAGTACTGATAATTAATCTCAGGTAGCTTTGAGATCTCATGACAAAATATTTACCTGGGAGCTTGTATTATTGCCAGAGACGACAATAACACAGGGCAAGACATATGCAGTGACACAGCTTTCTCCGTGTAAAATGGTATGTTAATATGAAGTTTTTCCCCTTGGTGAAGAAAGTTAGTGGGGAAATTGAAGTGGATTGAGATTGTGAAGTATGGAGAAATGCTTGTTGTACTCTGCATAGCAAGGGTGTATCTTGAGCATTATCACACCTCTAGTTTGTGTCCCTTGCCTTTCTGGAGAGCAATTTGAGATTCTCGCCACACTGCACTCCAACCAGGGCATGCCCAGTTCTGAATGCTCATTCTAAATGGTGAGGCATGGTGGCTATCAGGGCTACTGGGACTAGAAGCAAGGGACACGCTGTGTTTCTTCAAGTACTGACCCAGCAGCACTGTGTTCCTCAGGCAGCGCAATGAAAGCAGCTGGTTATACTGAAAAGAAGGAACCAGTCTGGATCTGCTAAGCCCACTTTGAGCTTGCAGTCTGCAAGGAAAATAAGGGTTAAATGCACAATGGGGATTTGCAAACAGCCAGCTAAACTTCCAGGTAGGCAGGAGGGGCAGTCGAGGCTGGCATTCGGGAGAGCTGATGCTGGCAGAATATAAGAAGGTATCAGAGTAAGAAATTCAGCTTGGAGTAAGCTTTTCCTGGGAAGAACTCTCTGTATTTGCAAGCATGGCGCACATTGATCGTGCACAGCTGTGGACGATGGCTGGAGTGTATATCTACACCCTGCTTGAGCAGAAATCATGGTCTTGGAAAGTACTCATTCTGGCAAACAAGTACAGAAATCTTATGTGGGTGTAGCTGTGTGGCACAGTCACAAACCAGAATTCATAGTTAATTGTTAGTGTAGTTTTACCCTTTGTCCTTATTACTTTGCCTTTAAACAGACATAATAAATGCTGTTCATTACTCAGATTTATTCTGAAGGAGTCTAAACTTCCCCAGCTCCCTCTTTAATCATCCTCTGGCTTACGCTTTTGTCCTTCCTTCCAAAATGCTAGTAATAAATAAAGCTGTTGAATTGGTCACAGCACTGCAGCAAGCCTGCTAGCCCATACATCTTTTTGTATTTGTCCCTATTGGTTTTTTTAACTGTCTAATATATAGCCTCCGTACCTCTTAATTTCAGAGACTTGGGAACTTCAGTATTTCCCAGCTTGCATTCTGACTCAGAAAATGTCTTATGAAATGTCTGCTAATAGCTTGTCTCTAATATTCACAGCAATGACAGTCAAATAAGAAAAACAAGAGAGCAGCTGCTTGACGCCTGGGCCAAAGGACAAGGAGTCAGGGAAATGTGCAGCTCATTTGTCTCCATCTCGTCTTCCATAACTGAACATGAAGAGAAGGCATGTGCTTATATCTGATGTAGATTTCAGGCACAAACTAAAATACGTTTAAACCCAAGTAAATTTTTTTTTAACTGTAAGGATGATCAAACACTGGAACAAGTTGCCCTGAGAGGCTGTGTAGTCTCCATCCTTGGAGATATTAAAAACCTGCCTGGACATAGTCTTGGGCAGCCTGCTCTAGCTGGTCCTGCTTTTGGCCAGGGGGCTTGGACTAGATAGTCTCCAGGGCTTCTCTTCCTACCTCAACCATTCTGTGATTCTTTGACATGTCTTCACTTGTGAAATATCAAAAAATGCTTCATGCTCTTGCTTTGATATGTTATTTTCATAACCTGTAAAATAGCCATTACTTATTCCTTTGCTCTAGCAGTGATTGAGAGTCTTTACTTACAAGCTTTTTTTGAAGTATGTTGTGGTTTTTGGATGGAAGCTAGTAGAAAAGTTCAAATTACTTGGCTTCTAGCTATCTGAATCATTAATGAATTTGTCCATCAGATGATGTCACCTGCATTTACACAGACAGATGAAAAACAAACTCAGGACTTTCCATCTTGGTGAAGGTAAGTAGGACAGTGTCAGAACAATTTTAGGGAAATGGGTCCATTACATGCTGACTTAGGACTCAAAGAGATGGGAGATTTATTCACAACTTTGTATATCCATCTACCTAGTGTTAGTATCACAAACTATTATTATTAAAGCAATTTTGGAAGATGGAAGCTCAAAGACTCTTCAGGTAAAAAGGCAGGATTTCTAGAAATCTGTGAGTGGATTCAGAGTGGAGGAACAAATCAAGACGGATGTTCATTGGCAAAGCTATAGAGAAATGTCACCTGCCTGGTTCCTGGACCAGCCTCATCTGCTCAGACGCCCAGCCATGCATGTTACACGAATGCATTTCCAAAAAAAGGTAAAGTAATTGCGTCCTTTCCTACAAATCTGTGTTCAGATTTTTTGATTGGTTTTGGAGTTATTTTAATAGCTATGTCTTTTTGAAAGTCGGGCATTTCAAAAAGTCAGGTGACTAGCACAATGTACCCACTTGCTTCAAGTGTTTTGTTACAGTTGACAAAAACTAGACTGAAGGAGAAATAATAAAATCTTTTTTGCAGAAATTTAAAGAAGCCCAGCAAGTCTTGCTCTGAGCATATGATCCAGAAGATAATGAAAATTAGTTCCACTGAGAACTCTGCCTATTGTTTGGGGAGTTTTACTGGTAAATAATGAACTTTAATACTTTCCCCCTATTTGCAATTTTGTACTCTGCATTTGTACTGATGACCTCCACCTGGTTCATGTGCAACTAGAAGAAACTGCTCTTAAGTGAGATGCCAGCATGATATTATACAGCTTCCATTGCTAGATACTTCTGAAATTATCCATATTGTTAACAGATGTTCAATCATTTACCCAAACTCACAATTTTGAAAGTAGAATACCATGATTATTAGTAGGTATCGAAGCTCTTTTTGTATGCTTACAGACACTTTGTTACCCCAGCAGTCCTCAGAACTCAGCTGGCCATGTGACGATGTTTTCTCTTTTCTTCAGGGAAATCTGGCATATATTTATGCCAAAGCATGCAAAACAAAGCGGATTGCGCATAATTCCAAAACAGTAACTGAGCCATCTACACCCAAAAAAACTGCAATCATATCAGAGAGCAGCTAGTATGTAAATAAGAGAGGAAAAAAGGCTATAATATAAAGAGAAATCCTCACTATTGTATATTCTCTCTGCTGCAAAGCAAGAAAACAATGCTGGTATCAACAAATATCTGAATGTCTGAGTGAAACACAAGCAAATGTCTTAGTAGCAACAAAGGATAACAGCACCCATTCACTAATCAAACTCCAAGATTTTTATCAATTTGGAAAATTCAAGGCTGGAAGGGCTGCCAAAATCTGGAATGATGGATCCATGACTAACTCATTGGTGTGGTGAGTTCCCCTGGACTGATTGTGTCAGCTGTACTGCTTTCCATGGATGAAGTTCAATCATATGCATGAGAAAATGTTGGTAGGGAAATTCCATGATGAAGGTGAATTTGAGCTTTTAAGTTAATTAGATTATTGGGAAAGATTTATTCTGTATAGCATTGCTTCATCCATCTTGTGCTTTTAAGTTAATCAACTCTGTTATGCAATTGTAATCTATCTTTTTCCTGGATTGCAAGCATTAATCAATCAAAAATAACACTGATCTGAGTGAAGTACTGATGGCAAACTGCTCACTTGGAGAAGATCTAGATATTCACTGAAGCCTGCAGAGAACTCCAACTGCCTAATAAACTTCAAACCTTACACATTGCCAAATCATCAACTTGGGACTGTTCTAGGACATCCATGAAGAACGGAAAGAACGTTATCTCTTTGGCAGACAGCTGTCAGGCACTGAAGAGAAAAGATTTCCTTTGTTTGGATTTTTCTGACAAAGATCTCAAAGATCAAGGTGTGACTTCTTTTGATGCTGCTCACTAAGTATTGGGCAAGCCTTCACATGAATTGCAAATCAAAATGCCAAGGAACTGCAAGGTCCCTCTGATTATTTTCCAAGCACTCACCAGAGCTAAAACTTTTAATCCAGCTCCTCCACAGACTGCTTTGATCAAGTTGTTTGGTCTAACTGTAAATCAGGAATAATATTTACTCAACAACTCCTAAAAACATGAAGGAAAGCATCATAATTATTCCACATGACTACAGTTCTCAAGGTACTGGGCCATGAGCTGGTTTCCAATCACCTATTCCTACCTGACGGTATGTTTTCGTAAGGACTCAAAGCTGCACTGACAGAATCCTTTATATAGTCAAGCCAGAAAAGATTTTGATTTTTGAAAGAAAACAACAACCATCAGCACCACCCCAAGGTACTGTAGGAGAGCTTACTGAAATTCCTTAGAGGACGTAAAGAAGACTAGACAATGAACTTTTGCTGATTTTTTCTTGAGACCTGGAAAAGATAACATTAAAAGAAAGTAGAATGTTAGTTTGACTGACAACAAAAGCAAAACTTGTTCTGAAGCCAGAACTGAGTTGGCATTTCTTTTCAATATGTGCAAAGGATAATAAAATGAAACACCAGGAAAATATCACTTCTCACAATCAGGGTTGTAATTACATCAAACTTTCTAAAAGAAGCTTGATGAATATGTTCAATAAATACAGAAATAAACACAGCAAAAAAACCCAACCCAAAAGTCAAGTGAGTTTAGATAGTACAAAGCTGAAAACAGTTAGGAATGGCATCAACATTTACACAGAGATTTTTCAACAAGAATGACAAAGTACTTCATAAACTTGAACTAGCTAAACATCCTTTTAATAATTCGAGGAAATATATCCCTTTGAATGGGAGATAATTGAGACATGGAAAACCTGGGCACATCAACAGAGGTGAAGAAGTGAATCAGTGGCAAAAGTAGGATAAGCCTCCTGTCTTTCGCATTCACGACAAAGTTATGTTGGCATAAAACTGAAGAAAACCAGCTTTGAGTCAATGTTATCATCTGCTGCAGGCATTTGCAAAAACTGACTATCCCAAGAAACCATTTTTATTTTTTCCTTCATAAAATGCCTTATTCAGGACAGCACCACTATTTAGGAAAGATATGTAAGCGCAGATGTGAGAACCTGTAAGCAAAAATTTCAGATGGTTCACTGACATATTTTAGAATGCTGTGAACCTAGAATATTTCAAAAAACAATGCTGCTTAATGCTATGCTTAAGCTGTATTTGAATTGTGGGAAACAGGAAGAAACAGGAATATTTTTGTATTCTGTGGGCAGGCCTCTAAGAATTGCCTTCTCTATCCTAACATGGAAGATGCAAATATTCATTTGTCCTGAATCAAAGCCAAAAAAGTACAAAAGACACAATCTGGCCAGAGAGTAAAGACACACCTATGATGGTCAAGAAGAACAAGACAAAGAACCCCAAAATTTCTGTGTGTAATCAGCAAATCCTCCAAGGATGACAGGCAATGACTAGATTTTTGGCAGTTTTATGATTTTTTTTCTGTGTTATGATGCAATCCACAAATAAATATCACCAAGTTTTGTGAAAGATAACACTTTCTGTTTAATTCGGTCTTTGTCCCTGATAAACAAAACCAGCGGGTGCTGACCTGGCTTCAGATATGCTAAAACGGTCTCAAGCTAACATGAAGAGATTGCAACACTACACCTTCAGTGAAAGTGATGCTGGGTCTTCCCCTGAAAACAGTAAAGGCTGAAAGCCTGAGTTAAGAAAAGAATGCCTCGGAGTAGCCCCAGTTTAACTCACCTGGACTTCTGCAAATGAAAACATTTCTCAGCCTCAGGGAAGGCCATGAACATTACGTACCTATTTAGAGCTCACGCTTAATTCACTCTGCCTTAACCTCTCTCATAGATGAGAAAGTGCTTTCTAACTCATTTTCAAGACGACGATGTTGTTACCAACTATATGGCATCATTTAATTCAGTTTTACTATGGTAATAACAAACAAAACAATGACAGAAAGCCTCCCGACAGCTCCTTTCTGTATGATCTGCAACTTTCCATCTACATCAGTCAAAAATAACTGTGTTGACGTGGCCCATTGCTCTTGATTTTAATACCTGTCCGAGGCTACTTAGTTTCTGCTGCTTTTGGCTCTGTCTTCATGTCCCCATTGTTCTTTGCAGCTGCTATGAAACATTTTTATTTATTACGAGATGGTGCAAGTTCCAAGATCAAAAAGCAAATAAACCATTAATTATCCCTGTACCCAATTAAAATGTCCCTAATCTTTCTACTTCTATCTTTATTTGTTTTACCAATTTCATGTCTGGAACAAGTCTAAATATAAACAAAATTTCCTCCGCTGTCCATCCACAAAGACTAGACACATGGCTTCAAGAAAATATGCTGACGTTGTTAAAGACAACCTACAGCATGGAAATCCAGCAGTTTTCAACCTTTCCTACATTACCATTCAAATGCCATGAACTGGGGTGAAATCAGAAATCTCCAGCCTGCTAAATAACACAGAAAATGGAGCACATGTATTGTTCTCTGACACATCTTCACAATTCTTCTAAGGGCTCTCAGATGGCTTCTTCTGGGGCTCTCTCAGGCTAAGAATGCAGGCAGGTCAGAGTCTTTTTTCTAGCCGCTGTGCATTGGACTTGTACAGCAGATAGAAGAATTTATTTTCTTCTAGAGAAGACTGACAAGACTGAATCTCTGGAAACTCTTCATAGCAATGCCTTTTTAAAACACTGGAATTATCTCTTATTGGAAGTGGTTGAATAATCCACCCAGCAGCATTTCAGAAGTGAACATCAAAATGTTATCTATGGACAGACAGACAGATGGATGGATAATTTCATGGGTTCTTTCTATTTCCAAACACTGTAATTCGGCTTCTTTTTCTAACTAGATGCAACATTAGCCAGCCCACACTCCAAGCACAACAAATTAGGAAATGCATCAAGACAGGAGTTTTGAAAAGTCACTGAAAAATGAGTGAGAGATCACTACACAAGATTGTAGTGATCTAGACAGCAAAATACTGGGAAAGACTTTTGGCCTACTTGTATCAAATAGTTTTTGAGCATGACTGATATGCTATTTCCACTGGCTCCAAAACACGCAGGTACAAATTAATACACAAAGATAAGGGGAACTTCTCTTCTTCCCCAGGCTATTAGCCTGTGACTATGAGCCCCAGCCTATTACCCTGTGAGGTGTGCAGTCCCCAATTTCTATCTATGTATTAATGACCTGTGTATGTGGTTGATTCACCAACCAGGCCTGAAGACAGAAAGGAGACTTTTTGTTGTGCAGTTTCTTTTCTTCTAACACAGCAAGAAAGAAATTTGAGTCACCTGGGTCATCATAATCCTCTGAGGGTCCTCAGAGAGTCACCATAGTCAATCTCCTTAGTAAACAGTAAAACACAATGTAAATGCCATCAAATTGATGGAACTTCCACAAAAAACATTGTGGAAAGGAATATTTCAATATCTAACCATCGTAATTTTCTACATATATGCCACTGTAAGCTGCTTCTACACTACATAATTAACACAGTCATTAATACTTTTTTACAGGAACCAAAATCTGTTTCATGGGGATAAGCTAACTGACTTTATTTATTCACGCAGCTATACTAGCTACAGCAAGTCCATTATCATATCCCCTAATAATGTCCCATAATGGTGAAAATCTGCCTGTTTTAAAAGAACTGCACAAAAAAAGTAGACCTTTGCGTTTTGCCTCTCCCATACCCTTCCTGTGTTCTTCAAGGCCAGAGGAGGCCACTGTGAGTATCTAACTTGATCTCTGAAACACAGGCTGTAGCAATTTGGCCCAGTAACACCTCCAAGGAAGGACATTAGGATATAGTCTGCCTTCCTCTGCAAATAAACTCTCTTCAAGCTCAATAACTGCTCATGGAACTAAACAACTTTTATAAAAGCTTCCAGTCCTGATTTACTTATCTGAAGTGCTGAAAAATTAACAACTGATGGCCTGTTCCAATGACTGCCCACCCCACTGTTAAAAATCCATGTAATGTTCCTGAATTGCATTTACCTAACTTGAGTTTTCAGCCCTTGCATTTCGTTACACCTCTACTAGGCATAAATAATGGTACAGACTGTTCTTTCCAGGATTCTCTTTAGCGATGTATCTCTGAGATATGAGCTTCATTGGCTTCAGGCAAAAAGTATGGTGAAAGCTTGCTCTTTTCCAGCTCAGATTACTGTGCACTACACTGCACTTGGTACGAGAGCTGCAGCTTAGTATCAAACCATTCTTTAACACTTGCCTGTTACACAGAGACGCTACGTGATTCCCACAGGTCCAGTGCTGTCGCACCCGAGTGTCCCACTCCCGGCATTGTTGCACTCAGACAGTTACCCTTTAACAGGTGTGCTTGTGTCCCAGGGCTAATCCACCCAATTCCATCCACTTCCAGCTTTGGCTACCCATGCAATACATCTGCCAGCTTCTGTACATTCTTGTGTAAGACGCAATAATTGCCTCAAAAATTAACTGAAATCTTGACAAAAATATGTGTGTCTAGCGGTTGGGGTGAGGTGATGTGGGAGGAAAGGAGGAGTTACTTTCTCTGTGCATTCTTCTCTTAAATGACTTGCATTACATTTGCATGTCTCTGCCTTCTAGTCTTTGTCTTTGCTTTTATAATATTGTGTTTGTGGGTGCAAATCTCACAGGTATTGTGTTGCTGACTTTGCAGTTCCACTGTTTCCTTCTTTTGGATTAGATTATTTGGGCTTTGACTCTCCGAGTCATCAGGGATCAGCTGCTGATCCCTAAATTACTTGTACTGGAGACCGCAATTCCCTATTGTCAGCTAGAAAGGGTCTCTTATTCCATCAGAATGGACTGTGTCTGTCTCCCACACATACACAAACACACAACTCCACCTGCACAATATCTACATACCCATTCTTTTCCTCTGTTTGCTCTCCCCATATTAAAAGATAAAAATACATCATCTCACTTCTGGTTGTGAATACACTCAAAGATTAAAGCCAGAAAGTCAGAGAACTCGGTTTCCTGACATGTTCAGAGGGTCACATGGCTATCCGAAAGCAAGAACTATTATTTTCCCCTCCACGCTCCCCCAGATATTTCCTTCCCATGCACAATTCTTGTCAGTTTTTGCAACTGGTACAAGGTAGAAATTTTTGCAATGGTACAAGGGTGGAAGATGATGATAATGAGGGACTGCTGAATTTTTCTGACACGTTGGCCACGGTGATCTTACAAGGGAACATACCTGTATGTTTTTTCTTGATAAAAAGCAAAAATACAAGTGAAAACTCTCAGGACACCAGCATCAGAGGCAAATATTCATGTTTCTCTTTATACAGATACCCCTCTTCTGCCCACCAGATATGTAAGAGAACAGAAACTCCAGCATCATTGTTGTTTTGCTGAACTGGTGAGGCTCAATTATTTTATGCATTTTAAAAGTGGACAGTCTTCAAGACTTTGAGTATAACTCTGGTGTCTGTGTAGGCGTGATCAGCGACGCAGAGTCTAGTTGGAGGCCTGTATGTAGCGGTGTCCCCCAGGGGTCAGTACAGGGTCCAGTCTACTACAAAGATGATCAGGGGACTGGAGCATCTGTCCTATGCAGAAAGGGTGAGAGACTGGGGTCTGTTTAGCCTGTAGCCTGGAGAAGAGAAGACTGAGAGGGGATCTCACCAATGCTTACAAATATCTAAAGGGCAGGTGTCAAGAGGATGGGGCCAGACTCTTTTCAGTGGTGCCCAGCGACAGGACAATGGGCACAAACTGGAACACAGGAAATTCCATCTCGACATGAGGAAAAACTTCTTTACTTTGAGGGTGACAGAGCACTGGAACAGGCTGCCCAGAGAGGTTGTGGAGTCTCCTTCTCTGGAGATGTTCAAAACCCACCTGGACACGATCCTGTGCAACCTGCTCTAGGTCAAACTGTTTTAGCAGGGGGAGTGGACTAGATGATCTCCAGAGGTCCCTTCCAACCCCTGTCATTCTGTGATTCTGTAATTCTGTGATATAAGGCTCTTTGTTTCCCTGACATCCTAATGTTCTTTCTCCACACCTGCTCCAGTTTGAATTTTAATTACTAAATCTACTTCTAAGACAAACATGTTGGAACAATGGCACAAGACAGAATTGTGACACCATTTAATTCCATTTCTGATCTGGCTTCTTGTACAAGTTGTTATTGCTTAATACAGACTAAGAAATTCTCATATGGGACATATGAAGGGCAAACCTCAAAAATACAACAACTGTGGAAAAAAATCCCCAAAAGCAAAAACCTGATATCCATCTATTTCTTCCTCCTCAGCTTCTTGGGCTACAGAATTATCAGTTCCCATCAGACCTCACACAAACAAATCTATCTGGTCAGTAGGTTGTAACATTGCTTTCTGCTGAGAACACGGTGACAAACAATAGCTTTGATCAACTAACCACTGCAAACTTGTATTTATTTATTTATTTACTTTCTACATAGCAGGCATGGTTTTGCAACCAAAGGTCATTCGAATAAAGCAATTTGGCCAGTGCCCAGTGCAGCAATGTTTACCACAGTACGCTCTGTTCGACTGCATTGGTGTTAGAAGTATCTGTCCTATATCTATCAGGGTTTTTTATTATCATTATTATGATTTAGATTTTTGGCTATGTTATTTTTTACTTCAGCTTTTGGAATGGGAATAAACCTCTGCCTGGGAAGTCTAGTAGATACCTTTTACATGCTTATTGTCTCGGTGCCCATTTCACTGACCATACAACTTTCAGTGTCCATTCTGCTTGATTTCCTTTTTAACTGATAAATTTGTTAATTTCAAATCCATAAGAAAACAAGTGATGCAGGTAACTAGGGACACTGGAAGGCAACCTGACTGTACAGCATAGCTGTATTTGGAGACAGGACTGCCACAGGTGTCTTTACAAACTAGTACAATTGCACTAGAATTATCTGTGGCTTGATGGAAGAACAGAGTGAGTTTCTTTTCCTCTTTTCATTTTTTCTAGTTCTCCTTTCACCTTTAAAGCAGTTCTCTGTTACTTATGTCCATTCTGACACTACATATCTCCCCCCACTGTGGGCTCAGAATCACACTTGCTTCCTTGAAGGGAAATATGATGTCACTATCTTCTGTCCAGGTCAGCTTTGTCGGCAACTCAGGAAGAGTCTGTTCCCTTATGCACATCTTCCACGGAGCTGTTGGTTTCATTTCAGCGAAGTGTGTATGTGCAAATCCATAGGAATCAGAGAGTTAGCTGAGGTGTCACCAAGTGTGTAAATCGCTCAGTATTGTAACCGGTTGACTGAGGCAGAACTGGAAAAATTGGCACCTCCCATTCTCCTAGACCCTGATTCCATCGCTGATGAAAATATTGATGTGATTTAAAGCCTAGAAAAAGAAATGTCACAGGCAGAGGAAAGCAAAATATTTAGAACCATTATCTTTCACTAAAGATGACACAAAGATGACATTGAGTTCCATGCTGTCCACTGATACTCCTCACATCTGTTGTCACCAAGGGAGTTTGAAAGGAGACTGGCTTTCCAACTGTTTATATTCTGTTCATATGGAATTGGTCCCCCTGCCTTGGGGCTTTCTTTTGGTTGACTGTATATTCCTTGAAAGACCCCATGGGCACATTGTCGCACATGATGTAGTTTGTAGGTTTTTCCTGCTTTCCTCTGAAACTGATGGTTGGACTTAGCTACAGACAAGATGCAGGAAATGTGCACTTGCATTTCTAGTGGTATTGCAGGTGACTGGATGATAAGTCTTGTTCACACGCTCATGGCAAGACAAATTGCTACATCAAGGCCTACGACATAATTTCACTTCCAGGTCAGTCTGATGGGGACCACAACAAGCTGTTTCATCCTCACCTGCAGCACGGTTAGTGTTTTAGAATGCTCACAGTTTTATTCAACAAATTCACTGTTCATATAGGTCCTAGATCTTACTGCTTTTCACTTAAGATATAATTTAGTTTTGGCTCTTGGTCTTACAGAGGTTTAAATTTGTTACAGGACGTTGGAAGACTTGAGTAGAACAAATGTTCTATGTGCTACTCTAAATTAAACGTTTCTTGCATGGTTATGCCCCTGGCAAATGATACTGCCAGAAAAATGGTGAGTTGGAGAAGAGGCTCAATCTAGGAATATTTTCATTGTCACTGAAGAGACTGTCAGGATGACTTCCTGAAAAAAAGTCATGTTCCTTTCTCAAAATCTGCAAAAAACTCCACAACATCAAATGAGACATGCTAAATGAAAAAAACAAAAATCAGTAATTTAAAAAAGAAAAGAGCAGAGAATATTTCCACAGGCAAGAAAGAGAAAACAGAGGTTTTTATTCTGAAAGTTTCCTAGAGTGACTATGTGGATTGCAGCATTTCTCTCTGATTACATGTAAAGATAAATCATAGCACTGCATATATCAGACGAAGGGCTGGGTATTTCCAACCATCAAATTTATTTCCCCAAAAGAAACTCTCACCTGTTGAGAGTGAATATTACATCATCATAAAGAACAAACCTGTACAAAAATGAGTCCAGATAGTCTTTACTGCTCATATCATGCAATAACCCCTGACAAAATTAATTAGGATGCCCCTAAGAAGAAATGAATAATAAATATCCCAAACTTTTCTGGTCAATCAAAAAGACACCCCATAAATCTCCAATGAAACACCGGACCCTTCTGTCAGCTTGCAAAATTTCAGCACGAGACAACAGGAAGCTCACAGGAAATACTGTGCTCCACTGCTGCATGGAGGGAGTCAGATTTAGGATGTATCAGAATTTCAAACGACACAACCAACCTGACAAGACTCTAAACTAGAAAATGAATAATAACACTGGCCAGTGATTGTAGAGAAAGGCAAAAGCATACATGATTTTGAGATTTCATAAATACATCTAAGCTATTGTATTTCTGTCTTGTCTGGAACATCTTTTGCATGAACTCAAGAGATCCTTGATAACTTAGTTGGAAAATCATTAGTCTCCATTCCTGATTATAGAATTTGCAAACAATGCCAACACACACTTGGCAGCATTTGCTACACCATGATGATTAGAAGAATGAGTTCACACTCCTTACTAAGTCCTCTACAGCACGCCAAGACCACAGGAAAGAGTACTCCAATGATATCAGATAAACAATAGCATCACAGACAACCAGAAAGAGCCCCAGAGACCAGGGGCTCTTTTTACCAAAAACCAAATTTGATCAAAACCAGCCACTCCTGACAGATGTATGTCCAACCTGTTCTTAAAGAGAGTAATGGAGACTTCCCCACCTCCCCCGGCAATCTTTTCTAGTGATTTCATCTTCCCTTGCCAATACTTTTTCTACTTTATGTCTCACTTCAATCACTCCTGCTGCAGTTTAAACACATTATTTCTTGTCTTATCCAGCATGAGCCCAAAGAACAGATTATTCCCTTCTGTGCAATGGCATTTTACATATTTGCAGACAGTTATCTGTCTTTATAGGTTACAAAGACAGGTTATAGGATGTCTGATGATTTTTTGTTATTCTGTCTGCAGGCTCTCCAGCCAGTTCATGTCTTCGTTGGAGAGTAGCTCCAACTAAGCATTTTATTTGAGGCTTTACCAAAACTTAGTTGAGCCACAAGATGACTTCACCTGTTTTGCTGACCATATTCTTAATTAAACATCATATTATGTCTTTTTTAAAGCAGTAAGACTTTATTTTGCATTCAGTTTGTGATTAGCTATAACTCTACATTCTTCTCTGGACAGCCATTCACTCCAAATCTTGGATATTGGCCCCTGGTCACTTCTTCCCAACTGCACTGATCTCTATTTGTCCTCTCTGTACTACCTCCTACAGTTTCCCAGCCATTCTTCCTATTTGCCAAGAGTATTAAGAACTCTAATACTGTCTTTTAACATTTGCCATGTTGTCCCATTTCTGCAAAATGACAGTTTCTGAAACTGCCATTTTAGTAAGCTTACTTCTTATTTCTTCATGCAGCACATTAAAGGAGTCATTAACACAGTTGAGCCTAGAACAGATGACTTTGAATTCCCATCTGAAACATTTCATCAATAATTGTTGATAAAGCCTCCCTGGGCACTGGTTCCAAACACTTTTGTGCACAGTAAGTCTCCTAGTGATCACGTTTCCCTAGCTTGCTTATGGTAATATCATGATACCTGTCAAACCTCAAATCACCTTTTATCATCCTCCCTATCCATAATGTCTATGTAGCACGTCATGACAAGAAATCTAACCATTTTGACATGATTTATTTTTACCACCTTCATGTTGGTGGCTGCTCCCTTCCCTTATCTTCCCATGCTTCCACTCTTCTTATGTACAGCAAAGACTTAAGTGAAGCATGTGGGTAATATTAGGAAATTCTCAAAAGTCAGAAAAAAAGTAGAATCAAATTGTGGCCAAGAAGGAGAGGGGCTGGACAGATGATGTTTTTTTTTCCTCATTGTTGTTGCTGTGCTTGTTTCAAAGAAAATAGTACACTTTCTGGGAAGGATGGTGTCAGCTGAGGTATCAGAACAGATACATTCCAAGGAAACAGCAGTGTAGTCAGAAGTACACCAAAGACTGGTTGATTCATGCTCTGTTTAGTCACGGCATGCACAATGTATAGAAAACACATACTTGGTAAACTGATGCCTCAAGCAAGCCTTGTACCAATGTCAAGAGACTACTCTGAGTGACTGCTTACGAATCCCGAAAGTCGCAGTGTGTAAAGGCACACTACAAGGCAAATGTTTTAATCACGGTTATATTTTGGAGTTCTTAGATTATTGCTTTGCCATAAAATACTATTCAGGGACAGTGAATACAGAGAACTGTTAATTGTCGATGGACTGTGTTAATTTCCACAAAGAAATGCATAGAAGAGTGACCCCAAAAGCATTTTAGTTTTTGTCCAAATCATGCACAGGGTATGCGAGGGCAATTTTTGCAATTATGCCAAATCCATTACAGCAAATCTATTTGCTAGTAAATGGCTTCACCCTATGGACTTTTCCATCGTGAAAAGAAGTCATGATGAGCTAAACCCAGTTGTTATTTGTGACCCAAGTTGTAGAAAGGGAGAAGAAACTGCACTTTTCAGAACAGGGAGTTTTTTGTTCCTGAAGGAGTACTCTTGAGAAGCCAAATAGTGGTATTCTGCAAACATCTCAGCCTCCCTAAGCAAAAAAGACCAGATCACCAGAAAAAGTAAAATTCTCCTCAAATAATTCTTGTATTTGAGATACAATATGCATTGGTGTGCCTGAAGGCTAGATTCAATCTGATTTTCAGTTCTCTAAAAATATATCTTACAAGTGAGATCTAGAACTCCAGACTACACGTACACCATGTAGGCAGAGCCAAACATCTCAAAATGGGACCTAAAGCAGCTTGTGCCAGAAACATTCAGCTTGCTCTTCACCAAGCTGCACAGATGGAGCAACAACAATGAAGTTCAAAATAGTCATTCATCTAAAAACCCATGTTTCTGTGGAGCTTATGAAGCAATGCCATGGCTGAAAAGTTGTTGTGGTGACTCAGATCCAGTTGTGAATGACAATACTTACAATCATTCTAACACTGAGAACAGCATGCCCACATCTTTCACGTGCACAAGTGTTCTTGTCAACAAGGTGGTGACAATGACAACAACTTTTTGCAGACAGCAAATAATGCTTTTGTCTGGGAAATCGGACAACTGGGTTCAACTCCTTTTCCAACTCCCAAGTGCATAGCATGAAGGACCTTTCAGACATTATACCTTCTTCACTCCACCTTGCTGAAGTTGTGCCAGGAGGCAGTAGACAGCTCAGGACATCGGTTACATGCATGAGAATCCTCAAGGTGATAGCCCAAATACAAGACTTCCACCACATAACGGGATGGCCCCAAGTGCTAGGCTGCAGAGTTACGAAGACACACTCTCTCCTTCAGGCTCAATATAAGATGAACTCTTTCCTGTGCAATAGTAGTTCCATTGGCCGGGAGGGTAGCGCACCTTTTTCTCCAAGGCTGGTGATCAGTGTACACCCAGATTTCAGGTATTTACATTTTCCAGAAATCCTGTGCTAGGCGGACCTGGTATCCTTATTGGCTGTAGTTCTAGCAGGGGAAAGGCACCTATTTTTCACAAAGGATTATTAAAGTCATAGCAGACATACTGACAGCTCATTTTATGAATAAAATTAAAGAGTGTTGTAAACCCATAAACAAGGTAGGTAGGTCACAGGTAGTATTCAGACTGGGTTCTTGATTTGCCCAGCTACTTAACCAACGTGCTTAAGGTTGCTGTGAGGTCAAAAAGCGAGGAAGGTACCGAATGTATGAGACAGGATAGGGAGCCTGGATATCTGCTAAGCAACTTGCTCATCTGAATGCTGGTCAGAAATCATTGAGTGCCACACAGTATCCACCAAGCATGTCTGACCAGGCACCTGACCATGAGTTCCTTTGTCTGGTCACAGGGTAGAACATGCGGACCCTGAAGTAGAAAAGGCACTTTTTATCTTCTTATGCAATAGCCTAGTGGTTAGAGCAATTGTTCCCAAAGTACTTTCTAAGTTCTCTAGGCCTTCTCAGCCACAGATGTTTCTTAACCACCTCTTCATCATGCCATTCTCAATTGCAGGGACATTACTTTAACAACAAGGCTCTCCATCCTGTCTTATGAAGACAAACAACTGTACAATTATGAATGCAAGATGAAAAAGGTCAGCAAGTGACTTACTCCAGCCATTCAATGACTCATTAGTAGACTTAAATGTGATAGAGCTCTCATTAAGTTCATCCAGGTAAATACTAGAACGAAACTGTTCAGCTCTTTCAGATGAGTAATAGGATCTAGTGCCTAACTCCTTTTGGCAAGAAAAAAGTATCTGAAGATCTCTATGCAGCCAGCAAATGAACATCTGAGTTTAGCTGCACAATTACCCCAAGTCATCTTTTCATATGATGAAATAAATACATCATGATGGCATTGTCCCAGAAAAAAAGATAATGTTATTTTCCTCCAACATCTTTTTTTCAAAAGCCTTAATTCATACGTTGCTGAGTATCACATGCTGCTTGGATTGAACAGACAAAGAATGTCAGACTGTTCAAAGATTTATTTGAAATTCCTGTTGCTGAAGTGTCCAAAATTGGTTGGGAAAACTTTTCCATTAGGATGCTATCGAGATCTCTGTTTCAGAGAAAGCTTCCAGACTTTTTTAGTTTCAGCCAAGCCAATAACAGGAGAACAGCACCCTCCCTCTAGGTCCTTTGGTACTTTTCCTTCTGTTTCTTATCAGGAATTTTAAGATACATGTGAGAATGGGGGACGCAGAAAGTGACTAAATATATTTAGAGGCCTTTCTGAAGCTTCTGACACATGGATATAGTGAAGGTGTGGGACACTTTTCATTGTCTCCACCACTCTTTCTATTGTCTGATATTCCCCAGGATGCAGTATGTGCTATCATCCCAACTGCATGCCTGTATAAATCAGTTGATTACATCATTAAGTTATTGTGAACTCATGTCCTAGATGCATGTGAGGTACAGGGAATGTCCTTAATTTCCCCTAACTCTTAGTCATCTGTAGAGTTGATGTAAAAACTGCTGTCTTAGACATACTGCTAAGCCAGGTGATACAGGTCAGGGGGACATCTGCGATGCCACGCCTGGACTGCTACTGGTACTCAAGTGCTGCTAGCTCAGATATCTCTGTAGCACACGGCAGCTATTTCTGAAGCAGCAAGGTGGACGTCTCCAAAATCTTCATCAAACAAGTAATTTTGACTAGAGGATAATTTTGTGGTTGGTCCCTCTTGCCTTTGCTCCATGGATGACTGTCATGGTTTAGCCCCAGCCAGCACCAAAGAACCACGCGGTCTTTTCACTCACTCCCCCCACCAGCAGTGGGACAGGGGGAGAATCAGAAGGAAAACACAAAACTCGTGGGTTGAGATAAAGGCAGTTTAACAGAACAGTGAAGGAATGAGGAAAACAACAACAGTAATACTGATAAGAGGAATATGCAAAACATGATTAATGTACCAGCAATTAATTGATTAATTTGAGCCAGCAATGTGCCCTTGTCACCAGGAAGACCAATGGAAT
>RSEF01000004.1:2438480-2455962 GCA_003993805.1 Himantopus leucocephalus
AGTGGTTCGAGGAGGCAGTGAGGACAAGGCCCAGTTTTCCCTCGTGGCACCTTTGGTGTGGGATCCTCACTGGAGCTTTGCTGTTTTAGAAAGCGGTGCTGAGGAGAGTGAAATTGGGTGGTTTTGAGGCTTCCTTTGTAAGGAAAGGAGAGAGCTCCAAAGTGTGTGGGGCAGTGCAAGTGGTTGGAGGAGGCAGTGAAGACAAGGCCCGGTTTTGCCTCCTGGCACCTTTGGTGTGGGAGCAATTGCTGGACCTTTTCTCTTTTTGAAAGCAGCGCTGCAGAGCGTGAGAAAAGGTTGTTTTGAGGATTTGTTTGCAAGGCAAGAAGAGAGTGGGAAAATGTGTGGGGCAATGCAAGTGGTTGGAGGAGGCAGTGAAGACAAGGCCCAGTTTTCCCTCCTGGCACCTTTGGTGTGGGAGCAGTGGCTGGAAATTTGCTTTCTTCTGACGGCGGTGCTGCAGAGAGTGGAAAAAGGTTGTTTTGAGGATTTGTTTGCAAGGAAAGCAGAGAGCGCCAAATTGTGTGGGGCAATGCAAGTGGTTCAAGGAGGCAGTGCTGCAGAGAGTGAAAAAAGGTGGTTTTGAGGATTACTTTGCAAGGCAAGAAGAATGTCAAAGTGTGTGGGGCAATGCAAGTGGTTGGAGGTGGCAGTGAAGACAAGGCCCAGTTTTCCCTCCTGGCACCTTTCTTGTGGGAGCAGTGGCTGGACTTTTGCTTTCTTCTGACGGCGATGCTGCAGAGAGTGAAAAAAGGTGGTTGTGAGGATTTCTTTGCAAGGAAAGGAAAGAGTGGGAATGTGTGTGGGGCAATGCAAGTGGTTGGAGAGGCAGTGAGGACAAGGCCCAGTTTTCCCTCCTGGCACCTTTGGTATGGGAGCAATTGCTGGAAATTTGCTGGTTTTGATGGTGGCGCTGCAGAGTGTGAAAAAAGGTGGTTTTGAGGATTTTTTGCAAGGAAAGGAGAGAGCAGCAAAGTGTGTGGGGTAATGCAAGTGGTTGGAGGAGGTAGTGAGGACAAGGCCCAGTTTTCCCTCCTGGCACCTTTGGTTTTGGGAGCAGTGGCTGGACATTTGCTTTCTTCTGACGGCGGTGCTGCAGAGAGTGAGGAAAGGTGGTTTTGAGGATTTCTTTTGAAGGCAAGTAGAGAGCGGGAAAGTGTGTGGGGTAATGCAAGTGGCTGGAGGAGGCAGTGAAGACAAGGCCCAGTTTTCCCTCCTGGCACCTTTGGTGTGGGAGCAATTTCTGGATGTTTGCTTTTTTTGACTCTGGCACTCTAGGTCTGAGATGATGCGGTGGTAGGAGGGACTGTTGCACCAGGCATGCCTGTGCATCCATTTCACCCTGACGACATATGGCTTTTTGCAGACGCACACAGCACTGCAATGTGAACACCTCTGCAGCCAGCCTGTATTTGTGAACGGCCAATCCAGACTGGCCCTGGGTACCCAGGATGCAGAGAAGTCTTTGCTTTTTTCTGTTAGTAATAGCTGAAGAGGCACAGCCTGGCTGGCTGCTTTGGGTCTTGAACTGCCAAGGTAGGAGCTTTGGCCAGGGCACGCAACCTCATGTGTCCCAGCTCTTGCGAGAGCCCTTGTTCTGTGTTGCACCAGAGGAGATTCCAGACGCAGGAGGTCAGTGTCAGCCCCTGCCTCGTGGGGCAGAGGGAGGACCTGCAGCCAGGGATATCACTGGCGCAGCCGTCCTGCCTGATAGCTCAACCCAGGAGCAGTCCTGGCCACGGTCAGCTTGGTGTGCCCTGCAGCCAAGCCTCCAAACTGCAGGGCTCTGCCCTCACCTCCTGCCAGTGCTCAGCATAGGGTAGCCAGGCTACGCTTGTGTTCACCTTCGTACACATATGCGTTGGAACTCTCCTGCCTGGACCCTTTCCCTCCCTGCCCAGTGCTGCTCTGCAGCCCCCTCCCTTTACTCCTGCTGCAGTCAGTGAGGCAGGTGCAGCCCATGGCAAGGCATCAGATGCTGGCAGGATGCATAGGCGCACGCATAGGCACTGTATCTCATAGATGTGTATCCCACCTCAGGCTCTTTGCTGACTCAAGTGCTAGCATGGGCCCTTGCAGCCTGTAGGTCTCAGGCTGGCAAAGCTGGAGAAGGGGCTGATGCCTGGCTTGGAGTCATTAGAATCCAAGCTTGACATGTGCTGAACCAGAATGAGCCTTGCATCATGACTTCACATCTTGTTTGAGATGCAGTGACAGACCTAGCAAGCCCTGCTGCTCACCAGCTCCCAGCCAGGATGGAGGTAAGGGACCCCAGAGCTGGGGCAGGCATTGCTGGGATCTCAGGGGCATCTCCTAAGGGATGCCCCCAGTGTGGAATGGTTTGCTGCAGCCAGAATGCAGCTGAGGTTGCTTCATACAGAGGGAGGCCCTGAGAGCTCCCCAGCCACAGCAGCCCTTGCTCTGGCAGTGAGTAAATTAAGTGCAATCAGATACAACAGTCAGAAGGTGTGGAAGAAATGGATGTACATCCTGGACCTTCTTGCAACAAGACTGGGAAAGACAGGGAGGCCATGTGTTGGTGCCCAGGGTTTGCTACTTTGGTGTCAGACCTCAGCAGTCCCCGGCCCAACATTGCCCATGGGACTCACTTGCTCTTGCCTGGTGCCAGGCTGCAAGGGAACAGCTGCCTGCAGGGAGAGGGGCTCAGGGAGCCCCTCTCCATGGGACATCCCACAGCCTTGCCCTGCCGGCGCTGCCCGTACTGCTCTCATTCACAAATCCTCATCCCCAGGCTGGCTCCGTGCCATCCCGACCTCAGTGGCCCTTGTGCGGCGCCACTTGGCCACGTTTCTAGATATACCCGGGATGATGTCAACAGTGTCCAGCCCTGCTTCTATATGGCCCTCCTGGGAAAGCCTTCAGACCACATAGCCCAGTTGCTGGCCAGACCTGCCAGCACAACTAGCCACAACTTCTTGAGCAAGGGCTCAACACAGCCCTTGTCCAGTGACCTGCAGTGCACAGCCCAGGAGGAAGATGCCTTGCACCCCTTCCCAGGAACAGCCGTGTTTGCATCCCACTCCTCCCAGGGAAGAAGGGAGGTGCTGGGTGCAGGTCACAGCTGCGGCAGCAATGGCAGCCAATCAATGAGAGAGCTCCCAGTGCTCCCAGAAGGGGGACTGTAATGGTGGCACCTTAACAAGAGCCTATACCAATGGTGAGAGGGACTCACCAGCTGCCCAAGACCTCATACATTCGTGTCATGCCAGAGAAATGCTGCACCAGGCTGGAGAGGAGCGTATGGCTGAGCTCCGCATCTCCCTGCTACCTGCCTCACTCCCTGCCCTCTCACTGAGTCCTCATGCATTATTGATGAGGGAGCATTTTATTTTGCTTTCGATCCTGTATTTGCAGGAGAAAGGCCACTTTGACCCTCCCCTGTGCCTCTCCCTCCTGCCTGCGCCACAGCTTTGCTGGGAGAATTTTGGCTCAGCAGCCTGGAACTCAGCTCTACCAGCTGCACAGGATGGTCCTCTCAGTGCAGCCTGTCCCAGCCGCTCACTCTGCAGCCAGGGCATCATGGGGTGAAGCAGCCAGCCTGGTCCCAGAATTGTATCTCCAGGAGGAGGGAGTGGGGATAGACAGAGAACACAGAACTCATTGCCCCACCGGTGCTACTGCCCTCGGAGTAGGTGCCTCCTGTGGATGCTCCCTGTGTGAACACCAATCTATGTCCATCCCACACCAGGTCCTGCTGCCCTGTGCCCCAGTACAGGCCAGGGATTCCCACCTCAGAGGGGAGCCAGGCTGGGGTGGGTTGAAGCCCTCTCTACTCTCCCTGCAGACTTCCACCTCATGCCTTTCCCATTCCTTCCCTGATGTTTCTTACCAGCTCCTGGAAGAGACCAGGATGCACATGCTTCACCAGGGTTCCTAATGCTTACCTGGTGTGAGAGGTCTCTGATTCCTGTCCTGTTTCAGGCTCCATTGCTTCATACTCCACATGCTCCCCCATGGCCCTGTCCCCCCACCTGCTCCACAGCCTGCTTCCCCCCACCACCCACAGTCAGGCCCTGGATCCAAGGGGTCGGGAGACTGATGGCAAAGGTGACATGGCTCGCCATGCTGGCAGGGCAGCTGCCCAGGCAGGGATGGCCTCTGTGGCTGCCCAGCAGAGCTCCCCTGGCCCCAGCTGGCTGCAGCCCCATGCTGCTCCCAGCTGTGAGCACTCAGAGCAAGGGAGGGGAGCAGGGAGAGGGGTTTACAGCCCACAAAAGCAGATGTTGCTAATTGAGCCTTTGAGCTGCATGCCAAGCCATGGCATGGAGGCTCTGCCCAGGTTTCAGAACCACTGCCAGGTCACTGGCTTTGAAGATGGTGGGGGTGGGAGAGGGGGAGGCCGTACATGCATATCAGATTCAGCAGGCTGCCATGCAGCCCGCAGATCCGTGTCTGCACCGGTGGCTGCTGGGGCCAGGAAGCTCATCCCACTGGAGCAAAGGAGCCCTGGAGTGAGGATTCTCACATCTGCACCTCAGCCATGGCTGGGCCAGGACAGGTTAATGCCTCAGCATAGGAGAAACATGGTACCTACAGGTGGCTACTCACTTCCCTTTTATTTTCTTTGATGGTTAAAGATGAAGAAGCCCTTGATAGCAATGGTAGGTCCTGGAGCTGCTTAAAAAGGAGAGAGGATCTGAACACTTGACTTGATCACAGCATCCCCCCCACCAGCCTAGGCTCTTGCCAGCAGCCACAGCCTCTGCCCAGCTGGTTTGCTGATCACAGAGACATCCCTTGCTCCCCAGAACCTCCAATTTCCCTTTCCTCACCTTTCTGACTACACTTGGTTCGAGCCTGGGTTTATCTCACCGGTACCCAACTATGGCCAGGGAGCTGGCTGTGTTGCTGCTTTTGGTCTGTGCCAGTTGCTGCCTGTGCCAGCCGGGTGAGCTAAGCCATGGTGTGACCTGGGTACAGACAGTGGATGTCACCAGGTGCTTGCTGACACACCGGGCCAGGTCCTGCATTTGTCTGCAAGAAGCTCTTGCCATAGCATCTCCCCACTAGCTCTGGGCACATCATCTTTGCCACAAAGCAGCTCAGATGCCAGCACGGCCATTTTTGGGGCCACCGAGCCGGGCAACCCAGCAGGGAGGCGTTTGCATTTTTTTAAGGCGGTCTGTGCAAAAGCAGTTTTGAGCAGGTCAGGGTTACCCGAGGGGATTCCCGGCCGCAGCGCTCGGTCGGATGGGGTGTGCGATGCGGGATGATGCCGGCCGGCACACCTCTGCCCCTGCGCGCAGGTCCTGGGGGAGCGGGCAGGGACGGAGCACATTGCACCCTGCCCGTCCCGGTGCCGGTGTCCCGCCCGCACCGGGCAGCGGGACCCATCCCTGTCTCTCTGCTGCCGCCCCGCGGGCAGCGCAGCCGGGCCGGGGCTCCACAGGCTCCGCCCCCGCCGCTGCCCGCACGGCGGGGTGTCCCCCCAACCCCACGCACAGCACTGAGGCACAGCTCCGTGCCGTGCAAGGCTTCGCACACCCATGTGCATCCCTGGGGCACACGTGTGCAGGGCTGTGCACCAGACATGGACCACGCACACTCCTCACACACGTGTGCAGGCAGAGGCCTTGCACTCCCCTCCCTCTCCCAGACACTCAGCCAACGCACACTCACTAACTGTCCGCACTGTTTTCTGACTTTCTCTTCGCCTTGAACGCTGCTGCCTGCTTCCTGCACCTTCGTGCCCAACTCCCACTCACAGTGTGTCCATGGGTCCCAGCTCCTCCAGGTGGCAGGTCCCCCCGCACCCCGCTGTGTCCCTGGGCTGCTCATCCTCTGCCCTGGCTGCTCTGCAGAGGGCCAGAGCATTCATCCCACTCTACAGTGTCCTTTTGGCTCTAATTTAATAAAAGACAAGGAATGCTGGGGAAATGGTCCCAGGAGGAAAATCAGAAACAAAGCATTCCTGCAGCCCAGGAGGACTTCATCAGCAGTCAGGCTGATGATAGGGAAGGCTGTGGTGAAAACAAACTCTCTGCAGGGAGGGAAAGGTGAGGATAAGTGGACAGAGGAGCACAGGACACTGCAAGGGGAAAGGGACGGCAGGAAGGAGGCACCCTCACATCTCCGGAGAGTCCCCAGGCTGGTCCAGCCCTGCACCCAGGCAGGGCAGGATTAATCTTTGCAGCATGCATCGTACACAGGAGCAACTCACCGTTCCCATCTGGCCAAGCGCAGCCCCCAGCAGTACACTAAAACAATCAACCACTGCTGAAACTCACAGACATGACCCCAGGACAGCAGTGGGGGCATGTGGTGGGTGGGAGAGCAAGGGCAGTGCAGCTGTACCAGGTTGGGGGGGGGGCCCAAAACAGCCCAGAGCACCCAGTCCAGCTGGTGGGCAGTGCAGTGAAGGGCCTGGAGCTTACAGGCTACCTCAGGGCTGGGTCTCCCTCTGTGCAGCAATGGCAGTGGTGATGGAGCCTACCTTGTGCCCACAGCCCCAGTGGGAACAGGGGAGGTGTCACCTCAGTGGGGCAGGAGCACAGCCAAGGGCTGTGTGAGCTGAGCCTGCTACCCCAAAGCTCTACCAGGGAGCACAAAGGTGGCTGCTCCCCAAGGACAGGCAAACTGGGAGCCAAGGGTGATGCCAGCATAGGCAGTGCCCTCACCCACAGGGTGCACCCCACCAGGGCAGGCAGAGCTGAATGCTGACAACACAGTTTATCCCATCATCAGCCCCAGCCAAAGCGAGCACTGAGGTCCAGGGTCCATCCAGGCAGGAGCAAAGGAGCCAGGGCTGGAGACAAGCCACAATGGGCATCCACTGCCCACCCCAGAGACAACTTACCTCTGCTGCACAGCTGAGGTCTATGCAGGAGACAGGGCCAGAGATGGGCACACTTGCAGTGAGGTGAGGAAGGAACTGATGTCTCCAGGTTGAGCTTAAATGGATCCATGGGTGGGTGTGGGGAGCCCCAGGTGAGGCTGCTCAGAGCATGACGGCTCTGCAGTGCCCCCAGGACCTGACAGCCCCATCCCTCTGCTCCTGTTCTCTCCACTCACTCTCCCTCTCTTTTTCTCTTTTCCCCACCTCACGTGTCTCTGCCAGCTCCCCAGGCACTGTGTGTGTGGTGGCTGCGTCCCTCTGCCCATCTGTTGGTGGTGGCAAAAAAAAAAAGACACACACCCCCCGCCCCGAGATAAGTTGGAGGTCAAAAAAGATTGGAGGTGAAAAAGTAGGAGGCCAAGAAAAAGTGGGGGGTTGAAAAATAAGTGGTGGCCAACAAGAAAAAGCAGTGGTCAAAAAAGTTTGAGGTTGAGAAAATTGTAAAAAGAAATAAAATCTGGGGCTCAATGAGTCTGATGAAGTGTGGAGGCCAAAGAAGAATGGGAGGCTGAAAAAGAGTGGGAGGCTGAGTAAAGATGTTAGCCGCCAAAAGATTGGAGATGGAAAAAACAAGGAAGGCTGAAAAAGAAATGGAGGCTAAAAATGAGATGGAGGCTGGATAAGAAGTGGAGTTAAAAAGAAGATTGGAGACAGAGAAAAAATAGAGGCTGAAAAGGAGTGCAAGATGAAAAAAGGGTGGGAGGTCAGAAAAAATAGAGGCTGCAAAAGGGTAGGAGGCCAAGAGAGGGTAGGAGGGGGAAAGAAATGCAGAGGCTGAAAAGGGTGGGAAAAAAAGTGAAGGGCAAAGACTGGGATGCTGAATAAATAGTGGAGCCCCCCAAAAATGTGGAGGTTAACAGGCAGTGGGAGGCCGAAAAGTGGGAGGTGGGTCTTGGTGGGGCAGGGCTCCCTCCTTGCCTTGCCATGCCTTGCCTTGCCCTCCCTCGCCTTGCCCTGCCTTGCCTCACCTTGCCCTGTCCTGCCTCTCCTTGCCCTGCCTCGCTTCTCCTCGCCCGCCCGGCCGTGGCCGTGTCATGGAGCCGGCTGTGCACTAGAGGACAGCCGAGCTCCACGCATGCGGACCGGGCAGGAGCCCCCGCAGACTTTGCCCTGCCTGCCAGAACCCTGCCCTGCCTACCAGCACCCCCAGCCCCCGAGCACCCTGCCCTGCCTNCCCCCCCCCCCCCCGAACACCCTGCCCGGGAGCATGCCGCAGCCCCGAGCATCCCTGCCAGCCCCGAGCGTCCCTACAGCCCTGAGCATCCCTGCCGATCCTGAACACCCTGACAGCCCTGAGCATCCCTGCCAGCCCCGAAAACTCTTCCAGCCCAGGGCAGCCCTGCAGCCCAGAGAATCCCTGGCAGCCCCAAGCATCCCTGGCAGCATCCCTGCAGCCCCGAGCGTCCCCCAGTGCAGCTCAGCCTCCCGCAGGGCTCACAAGCCTCCCGGACCTGGAGGCTGACAGGCTTGGGGCCGATTGCTAAAACCCTGCTGAGCAAGTCATGGAAAAGGTGAAATTGAGGCGGGGTGGAGGGGTGGGATTTGGTACCTCTGCTTGGACGTGGGGGTTTAGAGTTCCTTACTTTTTATTTGAATCCAGAACCAGGAGCATTGCTTCAGGGGAAGCAGTTGTGAAAGTTCACACTCACAGCTCTGCCCTGGAGCTAATGCGGTTGCATATTAAATATGGGAAATGTTTCCTTTCTCCTCACTTTCAGGTCAGGTGGGGTGGGGACCACTGCGGGGTGGGAAGCTACAGCAGGCCCCGCTGCCAGGAGCTGCTGCTTGCATTAAAATTGAGGAAGAAGAAAAGAGTATGGGAAATCCCAGCTGCGGTGGTATGGCAGGCACACAGCCCACACCGGGTGTCCCCCCAGGCAGCCCCCTGCTAAGCCGCAGCCTGTCCCCACAGAGGCAGCTCACAGCTCTCCCCGGGAGCCGCCTCTGCTGCCCAGATCCCGGCTACAGCCAGAAAGTGCTTCCTGATGTTTAACCTACACTTCACCCCATCCTCTACGTGGACGCGGGCAGCCATGTCCTCCCGCACCAGCACGAGCCCATCTTTTTCCCGCACACACATTGCATCCTCCCTCCTCTGCTGCTCTTGTCCCCAGGCTGCACAGGTGACAGGTCCCTTTGCCCTGCTCACACTGTCCTACCGAGCATCTCCTTCCAGGGGAATCTGCTCATCCACTCCTTCCTGCAAGGAAAGAGCTGAGGCCAGACCCGTTGGACAGGCACCTCTTTAGGATGGCTCCTCGGGGCTGAGACATGCCTTCCCGTGCAGTTCGTCCCCTCTCCAGGCCAGGCAGCAGGCACCCCAGTGCCTGCCTCTGTAACACAGTGTGGGAAGCTGGGTGTCCCCTGCCCATGCTGCCACCCACGCTGGGGGCTCAGGACTCCTGTGGGGTCTGAGCCGAGGCCTCCCTGTCTGGCCACCGCCCTGCACAGGGCCACGGGCACGTGGCCACCTGGGCAGCACATCCTCGCCAGCTCGGCACGGGGACCACCGCGGGGCAGGCAGGGCGGGGGGCTGGGGTGTGCGGACACTGCTCGGGGTGAGCAGAGCAGCTGTGTTTACTTTCCATCAGCTGAAGGCAACAGGGGATTTTTTTTTATTTAATTTTATTTTTTTGAGGCTTTGTGTGTCCTTCACCGGCCAGAAACCATCGTGTAAACATCCTGCTGCTTCACCAGGAGGAGAGAGTGTGGTGATGGAGGAGGTGTCCTGCCTCCTGCTGTGCGGGGCTGCGCCTTTTGCACACCCCACACACACACTCTTGCATACCCACCCACCGTAGGGCCAGGTAGCACAGGACCGTGCTGACATCCCCCTCCTCAGGTCAGTGTGGTCCCTGTGGCAGCGGGGCCAGGCCAGTGAAGGGTGCACAGGTGACCCCATGGGTCCCCAGGAAAGCACGAGACACCAGGGCAGCAGCCTGCTGCCGGTGCCAGCATCCCACAGCCAAATACTCTGCAAAAAGAGGTTTGTGGTCTCCCTGCAGGCGGGGATAGGAGTCTCTAGCCCTGCAGGACCTGAGGAAGGAGTTTGGAGATCAACAGGAACATAACCCCCCGCCAAGCCTTGTTGCACAGCTCTGCCTCCCTCCATCTATGAGGAACACATCGGGTGTGCAGGGCTGCTACCTCCTTGCTGCGCTCCCGACACCCCACTAACCTCCGCTCCATGGTGGAGCCAGGGCAGTGGCTCCCCATCACCTCCTGTGTGCTCTGTCCCTGTTGCTCCTGGGGCAGGGGACATGTGGGATGCGGGGGGACACGGGGCAGGCAGCTGCAGCACTGGTGGCAGGCGGCTCCGTAAGAATGCAGTCAATCGCTTTGTAAAGATTTCTGAACCCTCGTGCTGTGCCTGTGCAGGAGGCAAAGGGAAGGCCTTAGCACACACTGCCACCTCTGCCAAGGCTTAATCAGCAGGTTTGTTCCGAGTTGTGGCCAGCCTGATTAATCCAGGCTCTCTCTGCTGGGATGCTGATTTCAGAGCCTGCCACTGAAAGCACATTTCTGGCTATTACACACATAAAATTGTTGAGGATCTGTCTGAATTATTGGTGTCCAGGGAAACGGAGCAATGCCTCGATGGGACTGATGCTAATGGCTTGCGGTGGTGCCAGTGCCCCTCTGTGAGTGTCAGAAGGGCTCAGGGGGCTTGGGACGAACCCTGATGCTCCGAGACACAACAGTCCTGCCCTGCCCAGGAGCCAGGACCCACTGCTGGCCCAGAGCATCATTGTCTCCAGTGAAGAGGAGAGGAAACATCTGACTCTGAAGGAAACATTACCCTCCCGACCCCAGCACTCGGGCCAACTGTTGACTCATTTAACATCATCCCCTTCTTGGCCAAGGAAACTTGGAAGAGTGTGGTCAGACAATGCTGCAGCCCAGCTGCCTTCGCTCCTCGCAGCCCGGAGAGGGGCAGAGGTCGTGCGTGCCACCCCGGGGCTGGGCAAGGATGGAGATTTGCTGAATTTGGTGTCTGCTGCTGACCCCATGCTCCAGGACCGGTGCCTTCCAGAGCATGCACGGCAATGCCAATGCTGGGGGTGACACCATAGCCACGGCAGCAGAGCATCACCGGTTAGGGCAGGTGGCACGTGGGAACACCTTTGGCGAGCAGCCAGGGGCAGCCCCGCAGGTGGGGGCCAGGATGATGGCTGTGGGGCTGGCCAGCTGCCTGTGGGACCATCCAGCTGTTGGCGAGGCTGGGAGCACAGCCTCAGTGCCCGGGCGAGGCTTGGCGACGGCGGCGGCTTTGCTTTGTTTACTCTGCAACTTTGGCTATGGCTGGAGTTTGTTAAGGGGTCAGGCTGATCGGGTTGTTTTCCTGTACTTTACAATTTCCTATGTGGTACTTTAATAGACGTTAGGGCGCCTACAGCTACAGAGAGGCACTTTATTTTATTTTAGAAATGGAAGTAAATAAAGAAATAAATGCACCCAGGCATCGCTTCCCCCTCCCCGTCTGCCTCGCTCACTTGCTATCTCTCTGCAGTCCCTCACTGGCTTCCTCTGGCTTGGGGGAACCTTGTTTAAGCCAACCACAATATGTTTTTAACGAGGACTGTTAACCAGCCCCGATCCCAGCCCGCTGTTCATGGATTTCTCGAAGCTGAGCTGGGGCTCTTTGGAGCCACATGGAGGCTCAGAGGTGACTCTTTCTTTGGTGCAAACATCAAGATCTCGATAAGCACCAAGCAAGTGGCTTTAAGCTCTTCTCTAGAGGAGGCTCCTCTGCGAATGGTTTTCCTGGGACTGAGTGGAGGAGCCCGAGTGGGATAGGGAGGACCCTGGCATGATGCTGGTGCACCCCCAGGGCACGTGATGCCCTCCGCTCTGCCACTGTGTATTTAATCAGGGGTGGCTGTGACCTGGCAGGTGCCAGCCCTGTCCCATGTCCTGCCACAGTCGTCGGTCCTGCTGCTCGCTGCTTTCCCCCGAGACGAAGCCATCGCTGGGTCTGCAGCTCCAGCAGCACCTCTGAGGCAGTCAGCAGTGATGCTGCTCTAATGGATGGACTGGCCAAGCCTAACTAAAGCCATCGCTGCTCCAGTCACGCTTGTACAAACTGCGGTGATGAGCAGGAGGGAGATGGATCCTGGGGAGCTGCATGCTCCACGTCACACCGCCTGCTGCCACCGCTCGACTCTGCCACTTCTTCCCCTGAAGATGAGGCCAGGCTCGGGCACTGGGCTGTCCTGCACCCAGGGTGGCTGTGCAGTCAGAAGGCATCACCACCAGGGTGACATGCCCCCATGGCACAGCAGGTGCCCGTGTGGTCGGTGGCACTGCTGCACCCGCTGGCATCCTGCTCTGAGTGTGGGCAGCTGCTGCCCCGGGGACCTGTCGCTGGCACTTGCTTTTGCACAGTGGGGCTGGTGTGTTGATAAGGTGCCAGCGGTGCCTTTCTCTGGACCTTTCTGTGCTCTCCCAGGCCCTGAGGGCAAACATTCCTGGCATATTTGTCATGTTCGGCTCAATACAGCATCCTTCAGAAGAGAAAAAAATCAAATAAAAGAAAATCTGTTTCTTCCACTGCTCCCTTTACCGTTCTTTTGCACTTAAGCTTTTTAATTCTAGCTCTGAATAACACTCTTTATTGGGCGGCCTGAAAAACTGCAGCCTTCCCGAAGACAGTGCAGGGGTGGAAGGGGAGTGCAGCAGCTGGCCAGGCTGCTCGGGGGATGCGGGGGAGCCCTGGCTGTCGCCCCTGCTGCCGGCACCCACAGGGACCCTGCAGCCTGGGGAGGAGGGAGCTGGAAGTGCCATGGGGCAGCTGCAGGGCTGCGGTGGCCAGGTGCCTGTGGAGCTTGTAGGTAGCAGGGACATGGGAACAGTGGCACTGGGTGGCCTTAAACTAGACCTGGGGAGCAGGTATTGATAAAAAAAAAAGTTTCACATGTGCATTTTTTATTGAGGTGAGCCAAAAGGTGCCTGGATCCCAAAGATGCCACACTGGGCTGGGGTGGTGGCACTGGACCTGTCACCCTGTGGCCAATCACTCACAGGAGGTGTGTGGCTGTCTCCGACACAGTCACTCTCCTCTTCACCCCCTTGCCTTTTCACTTCTCCATCCTGTTCCTCTCCCCCCCCTCACCTGCCACCCTCCATTTGTGCCCTTTCTTTCACCAAAGCCATAAAACCACCACTCAGCACATTCATAAATGTTTATTTTCAAGGCTGGGGATTTGGCAGCAGGTGAGCCTCCGTGTCTAAGGGCATCAGACAGTGGCATCTCAAAGTCCTGTAGTAAATCACCTTTTCTGGCCACCCGTTCCCCAGCAGCCCTTGCATGCAGCCCGCTCACCCTGCCCTGCCACGTGGGTGCTCCCCGGTGCTGCCTGTGCCACGGCTTGCCGGGAGCCGGGGCTGCCTGCTCCCTTTCAAAGGACACCTGGGTACGGGGGTGAGCAACACGCGGCTTCAGAGAGTTCTTGGAGCTTGGGAAAAAGCCTCTGAGGTTCTTCCCCAGCTGTTTGCCTCTCCAAGACTCGTGGATTAGACCACGCCGCTGGCATGCTGCCTCCCCGCCATGCTCGATACCACCTCTGCAGCAGACACGCACAAGCCCGGACACTGCCGGGAGCTGCTGCGGGGGCAGGCTGGGCTGGGGACCACGGCACATGGGAAGGGCTCCAGTGTGGCTGCCCCCCATGCACTGGGGTCTGGGAGAGGGCAACGAGGTTGGGCGGGCGATGGGGTGGCGGGGGCAGCTGGGAAGGGGCACAGGCAGAGCCCCCGCTCCCCGCGTGCAGCTGGCCATGATGCGCTGCTGGGGGCCCAGAGATGCTCACTTCTTTCCCACTCCCTCCCCCTCTCCCCCCCGAGGAAAGTGATGTTTTTGGAGAAGAATGAAAGGAAAGCCGGGGAACGCTCGCTGTGCTAATTCTGTCAGGAAGCCAAGAAATATGAAGCGCCCCTTTGTTTTTTTGAGCAATTATCCTCCACAATTTGGCTTTTTGTATCTCTGTGCATGTAAAACTAGTCATTACATCCTCCCTTATCTGCAGGGAGCGTGCTGCCTCCTCTTCTTGCTGCCCCCTCTTCTTGCTGCCCTGCACTCCCGCCCCTCTCCTCTCACCTGCCGCTCAGGCAGCACCGGCTGCATCACATGGGGCATCCAAGCCCAGCTCCCCCTGCCCTTGCTGCGTAGCGAGTCAGAAAGATGCAGAGCATCCCTAAAATTGGTCTTGAGCATGGGTGTTTGTTCTAACCTGAGCGTTGCAGACATTTCCCCATAACCATTGCATACAGCACACCCGGCAGCTCCCTGGAAGGGGTCCCCCTTGTCCCAGCTCTAGCCGAAACCGACCCATTGGATAACTTGGAGCAGCTTTTGGGCTGGTTCATCCTACACTGACTGCCTGCAGCTCCATCACCCTTTCCCCAAAACGCCCACTGCCCTGCTCATCCCAGCTGCAGAGCAACCAAGGGCACCCCTAAAACTGCTCTGCACATGGGGAGTGCAGGGGGCTCTGCCACCACCAGCTCCTGTGCAGCACGGAGTGAGGGGGCCACCCGCCCTGTCCTTGGCTGGGGCTGCCCCAGCTGCCCTCTGCCCTCACTGCTCTAAGGGGAATTTACCCCACCCCAGCTTTTATAGCTGTTTAAACACATGAAGCTGCCACATGCCCCATCCGCCCGAGCCAGACACCATGCAGAGGAAGAATGGCCATGTCCCACTTCGCAATTTTGCCTCCTGAGGCTTCATTTGATGGGGGATGCTCCCAGCTCCCCCCACACTGCTGTTTCCCACAGCTGATTTCCCCTGCAACGCTTGTCCCAATGAGACTTGCTCCTTCCTTTAACTTCTTATCAGCCCTTACCTGCCTGTGTCAGAGCCCTGTGGGCAGGTACGGCTGTGTGTGCACAGGGAGGCACAGAGGGATGAGGCAGTGGGGGACAGCAAAGGGGGGCAGCTGCTTTTTGCCTCTCATCCAGCAGCTCCAAATTCAGGACAGGGCTGTGCCATGAGCTGCCATGGCTCAGCATGTTGTGTGTTTTTGTGTGTGTATGTTTGTGCTGCCCTTCGGGTCCTGCTCTGGAAACCAGTGATAAAGCAGCAGCCATACCACTCCCAGGAGTCTCTGATGCTCTGGGACTGGTGGGGTCCCTCGATGGCCACAGTCCCGCCCAGGGAGCTGCGTGAGGGGGTGGCAGGAGCGCAGCTTTGTGCTCTGTGTGCTGTGCTAGATTCCACCGTGTAGGTTTCCAAAAGGGCTTCAGAGATGGGGGTGGAGACTGGCAAAGGCTCTGCAATAGCCCGAGAGCTTTCCCCTCCTTTGGCTGCCCCCGCACTTGGCTCTCCATCACAGCAGCTCCTTCTGCAGCACCTTCCTGAGCCAAGGGCTCCCTGAGACACCGCTTATCTCTCTACAGGGCTGGCAGATTTTACGAGGGGCTTTTCTTTAAGACACAGAGCAAATCTGTTGCTTATAAATGCAGAGCCCAGTACATTGCAGGTACAGCGGGTGCTGCAGGCACCAGCCCTGGCTGGTGGCACAGGTCTGGGGTCCTCTCCACAATGCTACCAGTAAATGTGGCATTGGAAATAGCTGCCAGATAAAAACATGCCTGGGTTTGCTGGCTGAAGGATCTGAGTGACGTTCCTGCCTTTAGCAGCCCTCACAGGAGCCTTCTCCTGTCAAAGGGGCTCGAGACATCCACGAGCACAGGGATCACGACTGCAAGCAAACTGGAGTGCTCCATGCATCCCTGGTGCAGAGTTCAGCCATGGGGGTTTGGCCGGGGAAGCCACAGCAGGATAAACAAGGCTGCACTCCTCGGGCCGCCCGCACGCCCGGCTGCGGAGAGCATCGCAGAACCCCCCTCCGCATCCCTCCTCCAGCTGCAGCTGCCTCCGGTTTGCAGAGGGTCCGGGCGGGCCAGTAAACACTGCTGGCGGTCCGTAAACAGGCTGGGGCTAAACAGGACGTGAGCGATTGCATCCTAGGCTGTGCCAGGGCCGGCAATGCCGGTGAATGGACGTGGCACTTCCCAGGGAGCCGGGCTGGGTGCCAGGGGTGCTGGGGGATGCTGAGACCCTGCTGGGTCGCAGGGTAGAGCACCCAGCCACGGCACCCTGCTCCTGCCATCCTGCACCCTCTGATTTCCCCCGCACAGGGGGATGTGCAGATGCTCCACATTCACTGCACACTCAGCTGGGATGGTTTGCCTCCATTTTCTCACAAAGAAAGGCTGGAGAGCAGCAGCTGCAAAAGCTGCTGGTGAAAAACAAGAAACCTGTGGCTTAAATTTGATTTTTGTATCTGTCTGAAGGTGCTCTGTACAGGCTTGGAGCTGGTGATCCTGTGCGAGCGCTAATGGGAGCTGCTGTGATTCTGGGAGAATTCAGTGGCAGTTATACATGACTTTTTGTCCTAAAGACAACAAGCAGCCAGCTCAGTGCTGACGGACGAGCCCTGTAACTTGCTCTCAGACTACCTGGAGGAAGCAATGAAACCCATTTCGTATTGTGAAGGCTGGGAAGAGCTGAAGCCACTGCCCAAGGCAATGCTGGGCTCGTGCAAAGTCTGGACGAATATTAGCCTGGTTGTTTAATGAGCTTCCCACACGATGAGGACATCACGAGCTTGAGTTTCCAAGCCATGGAGGGGGACACAGCAGCACTGGTGGGTGCAGGGGGGTCCGGGTGCTGATGGGGCGGGGCTGGCCCTAGAAATTGGGCAGGGTTGGCCCCCGCACACCCTGCATCTGCACAAGGCAACTTATTTTCTTATCAGAAACGACCTGGCAAAGCCCCAGGTGCTGGCGAACTGCTTCAGCTCAAATAAATGAGCTGATAGCTCCGTGAGACAGGGGTCTCCTGGCAGAAGGTGGCGGGGGGACAAGCCAGCCGCTTGGGTTTTGGCCGTTACCCGGGAACATCTTTGCCTGAAGGCTTAAATGGCAAACACAAAAGTGTGTGACTAGGTGTAAGCCAAGGAGCCTGTGCCAGGTCTTGCTACCTACTTAATACCTGGGGCCTGTTCAATTATGACGACTCCCTCCTGGGTAATGAATATTTTTAGCACTCTGCTATAGTGATTTTAGTGGCCGGAGAGGCCGGTTCCTGGCCGGCCTCAGAAGGAGGTGCTGGGGCTGCTTATGTTATTCCAAGGATGTCTTCCCCTATACAGATCCCAAGGGACTTATAGAATATCCTGATCTCTTTCTCTTTTGTTGTTTTTTTTTGTTTGCTTTTTTTTTTTAACTTTCTCTGATGTAAGCGGAAATAAATCTGCTGCTTTGGAAGCAGGGGAAACTGCTGGTCTCCTCACTGCTTCGGCACTGGGCTCAGAGCTTGGACAAAGGGCAGATCTGTCCCTCCTCACCCCCTCTGGAGCCTGGGGCCAAAGAAAAGGTCCGTGCTGAGAGCAGAGAGGGGGGTTTGTCCCTACCCTTTGCTCTGTGCGAGGGGCTCCATCTGGAAGCACTAAGGATGGAGGGGAAACTGAATTTCTAATATTGTGTTTGGCTGCAATCTTGTTGTAGCGACTGCTGTTAATGCAAATCCCGTGTTGATTTTCTCCAGCTCACTTAGCTCGGTCGCAAGGCAAAAAGCAGGATTTCCCTCCAGCTGGAGCCAGGAGGCAGGGCTGCGGAGGAGGC
>RSEF01000004.1:2456062-2510237 GCA_003993805.1 Himantopus leucocephalus
GGCGCTCCAGGAGCGGGGAGCTTCGGAGCGCTCCCCGAGTCTCAACTTAGGGGGACGAAGGCCCTCGGCAGGGCTGCGCTGCGCCCCATCTGTGCCGCTGCCGACTGCCGCCCCCCGCCGCCAGGGCTTCGGCCTGGGGTCTCTTCAAGGTTTGACCTCGTTGACCGTGCCTGGGGATGCGTGTGCCCTGGTGCCTTTGATAGCTNGGGATGCGTGTGCCCTGGTGCCTCTGATAGCTGCTTGGAGCTTGGGGTCCTCCTCCTCATCTCTCCTTCTGGTGACTGGGCCCCCTCCTCTTGCAGTTAATAATTTGTAAAGCATTGAGAATCCCATAAAAGTGTATTGTGGAGATCCCTTTGCAAAGACCAGGCCAAGCCTTGCCACCTGCAGCACGCGGTAAGAAAACACCAGCCTTGATGCTGGTGGTGACTTCCTTGCCGGCTTGTCCCCACCCGAGGGTCTGCCTGATTAGTCAGCTGGCTGATTAGCATCAGGTAACGATGGAAACTGTCTCCAAATTGCCCAAGGTGCTAGCACTCAGAATCACACAGAATCACAGAATGGTTTGGGTTGGAAGGGACCTTCGAAGATCACCTAGTCCAACCCCCCTGCCGTAGGCAGGGGCATCTTCCACCAGATCAGGTTGCTTAGAGCCCCGTCCGACCTGGTCTTGATCACTTCCAGGGATGGGCCATCCACTACTTCTCTGGGCAACTTTTTCCAATGTCTCACCACCATCATCATAAAAAATTTCTTCCTTATATCCAGTCTAAATCTACCCTCTTTCAGTTTAAAACTGTTACCCCTTGTCCTGTCACTAGAGGCCCTGGTAAAAAGTCTCTCCCCATCTTCCTTAAAGCCCTGTTTAAGCATCAAAAGGCCACTTGTCGGGGAAGCCTCCTGAGCGCTGGGGCAGACGCTGGCCCAGAGCTGCGAGCCAGCCCGTGCATCTCTGCTTGGCCTAAGAAAAACATCGATAAACCACACTGCCCTTTGAGTACCAGCAGCAGCAGTAAACAAAGAGAAACCCAAGGAAGGCTGAGCAAACGAACCCGTTCCCTCATGAAGGGCCATACGTAAACTGCTGTTTTTGCAATGCAAGAACAGCGAGTGGGAGGAGCGGTTAATGTTTTCCCAGCAAGGGGAAACTCCCGGGTGGAAATAGCGCTGTGCCCTGGAAACAGAGCCCTTCAGCAAACAGGGCAGTGTTTGTGCAGCCCTATCTCAGCTGGGTGACGCCGAGCAGGGTACAGGCTCTGCAGTGGAGAACTGCTCCCAACGGGCACGGCAGCGATGAGCTCCCATCAAAGCCCTGTGTGAGCATACCGGGAAGCTGGGGCTGAGCTCAGCCTCACGGCGTGTACCCATGTGGGTGGGCTTCCCCACGCCCTCCCTGCTGCCCATCCTTCTGGTTGCATTCAACCCACAAGCGCCCACGAAAGAACCAGGAGCGCAGGGGGAGGAAGAAAGCAGAGTCCTCTGGCTGGCGAAAAAGCTGAAATAGGATGGGAACAGTGGGGCTTTGGTGAGATATGTAGGAAAAGGCTTGAAAGAGGCTTAAAGAGCAGCTCCCTGCTGAAAACAGGAGGAAGAGAAGATCCCCTCTGGTGACACAAATAGCACCTGAAGCGCTGGGCTTATCTGGGAGCCAGCTGGCCTTTAGCAGGGGCCACTAAACCCACTGCTGGGAACACGGGACATCCCCTGCTGCCCTGAGCCTCCCAGCACCAGCATGCAGAGCACTAGGAGGGAAGGAGCTGCCTCCAGCAGCCGGGGCCAAAGCACCGCAGGGCTCCCTGCCGTACAAATAATGGTGTTTGAGGGGCTCTGTTGTTGTCTGTGAGCTCTTTTTAGGCCTTACAACACGCTCTACTGCTGGCCTCCTGCCCGCAGCGCTCTCCCAGAGACGTTTGGATTTGCACAGCATAGCAGTACCTCACCACGGGGAGGTGAAAGCCCTTGGGCAGCACAGCCTGTCAAGAGTGTGAAAGAGTGGAGTCCCGAGGCTGCTGCCTCTTGGCTAGGCAGCACAGCTTAGGGGCCTGAGGTCCCTGCCAGCGTGCCCGGAGCCTGGAACAAGTATGCTCAGACTGTGTGTATTTTTCTCTGTGTGCCTAGTGCCTGGTGCCTCAGTTTTCCATCAGAAAGCAGGATGTTCGGCTCTGCCAGGCAGGCTGGGGCTCCATTCCCAGCAGCGAGGAGTTGCTGTGGTCACAGCCTTGTGCTTCCCGCCCGCCGCTCGCGCCCCAGTGAGCTGTGCCTGCACATGGAGGGCACTGGAGCTGCGAGACATGCTGCTCCCACACCATGCACAAGATGGTGAGGAGCCTGTGCTTGAGGTATCAGAGCCATTTCATTGCAAATACAGAGGGAGCTTAGGTAGTATTTATTTCCAAAATAATGGCTCCAGTACCCCAACCCTTGGTATGATCCTGTGTGCACAAGGCAGGCACTGGCAGTCGCAGGAAAGAAACCCCACCAGCGAAACCCCAGACCTGCAGGAGTAGTGCTCTCAGCTACTCCAGCATCTCCTCCCAGCCAGGCCACGGTCGCGCTGGAGGGGCAGGAAGGGATGGGGTGGAAGAGCCAGAGGGAAGCTGCCCCCTGAGCTCTGCCCGGTGCTCCGGGAGCTGCAGGTGTCTGTGCCACGGCTCAGAGAAGTTCAGTCTCCAGCCTGGGTTGCAGTTTTCCTTATATCTCTTCCAGTGATGTTCAACATTTGTTCGTTCCGGCTGTAAAACCTCTCCTGGCTCTACACCAGGTATTTCCTCACCTCAGTGCCTCAGCCAGAGCAGAGCTAACTGTTGGAGTATATGCAGCTCAGACACGTCGGCCCTCATGATTAACGCGCTCTTTGTTCCAGGCGTGCTGCGTGGCGGGAGGGGTGGGAGCTCAGCTCCAGCCGTACGGCCCCCCGAGATGCCCCTTGCTGTCGCAGAGACAGGTCGGTGGCCAGTGCCCTGTTTGTGCAGGGCCTGCGTTCAGAGGAGGGTGGCTTTAAACAGGAGCAGGGGCCCAAGTGGTGGCCGCAGCCAAGCCAAAGCCTGATCTGCTGGCCCGGGCCTGGGCCTTTGGGATCAGGAACGCAGTGGGCAGGAGGATTTCCATACATTGTGCTCACATGGGAGCAGTGCTCTGAGTACCAGCTGAGATGACAGCCCTCCTGAGCACGCACAAATGCCCTGAGCTCCCCTCTCCTGTGGCACTCGCTCTCCTCACAGGTCAGGCTGACAAATGGGAGGAGGACGAAGCCTCCAGTGACTTTCCCCGTGCCGGCGGGATCCCAGCTGGGCCAGCCTGGGGGAGCCCAGACAACCGGCACTGAGGGGCTGTCGGCACAGCTGGGTGGCATGGAGGAGTTGGTTCACTTTGGGACAGAGCTTGATGAAAACCCCAGAAAGAGGAACACTTGAACGAGTTCCCACCGCCGGGTTAGTGCCCGGGGGCAAGGATGGCTTCGTGTGTGGAGAAGGAGTCTCGGAGCAGGCTCTGCCCGCTGCTCTGCTTACAGCAGCATTTCGTGTTGCGGAGCTCTGTTTATTTTTCACTCCCAGTGAGGTGACAGTCTCTTGTTTAACCGGCCCGAGGAACCCTGAATGGGGCGCCAGCAGGGTTTGGGACACAAAGAAGTGATGTTCCCTGGCAGCCGGCATCCTCTTAGCTTCGGTGCCTGGTCAGAATTCTCTCCCGGTGAGCCAGAAACGGATTTTTTTTTGGGGGGGGGGGCTCTTTTCGGGGCAATCGGGGCTGAAGGGCGAGCAGGTAGCGAGCGCCCAGGGGACATCCACCGCCCGTCTGCCACGGGAGAGCCCTGCGGCCCCGAGGGCACCCTGCCCGTTGCCGCCGGCGGAGCGCCCCGCGGCCCCTCCCTGCGCGGGGCCCGTCCCTTACGGGCGCACCGGGGCCGCCCCGCTGCCCGCCGGTAACCCCGCCGGTAAGCCCGCCGGGGCCCGAGCGGGGCCGCCCCGCTGCCTCTCCCCGGCGCTCCCCGGGACGGCGCCGCGGGATGCGGACGGGACGAGCCCCCGCCACGCGCGGCAGCCCACGCGCGGCGCCGCCGGGGCGGGACAGGGCTCCGGGGGGGGGGTGGGCAGGCCCCGGTAGCGGCGGGGCGGGCGGAGCTGTCCTTCAGCACCACGGCACCTGCCGCCGCCGGTGCCCGGGGCGGGCGGCGAACGGGCGGCGGGGGCGGGGGGGAGCCGGGCGGGCGCGCAGGCGCAGGGCGGCGCGGCTCCTCAAGGTGTTGGCGGCGCGGCCGAAGATGGCGACAGACTGAGGGCAATGGGGCCCGGCGGCGGCGGCGGCGGCGGGCGCGGCGCGGCCCGCGACCTGGCGCAGCCGACGGGGAAGCGGAAAGCCGAGTGAGCGGGGCCGGGGCATGCCCCCGAGCGGCGGGCGGCGCGCCGCGGCCGGGGCCGGGGCCGGGGCCGGGGCGGGGAGCGGGGCCGAGCCGGCATCGCGGCGGCCGGCCTGTAGGCGGGGGCGCGGGCATGGCGGCGGCGGCGGCGGCGGCGGCGGCGGCGGCGCGGCGCGGCGGGCGCAGGTGACAGCGGCGGCAGCGCGGCGCGCCCCGCCGCCGCCGCCGCCGCCGCTCCCCCCCCCCCGCGCCGCCCCCGCAGCATGATCCGCGGCGCCTGGATGTACCCCCGCGGGGGCGCCGCCGGCGGGGCGGTCTGCTGCGCGCCGCGCCGCAGCGACAAGCCGGTGGCCGACCCCGAGCGGGCGCAGAAATGGCGCCTCTCGCTGGCCTCGCTCCTTTTCTTCACCGTCCTCCTCTCCGACCATCTGTGGCTCTGCGCCGGGGCCAAGCTGCGGGCGCGGGAGCGGAGCGGCGCCGGGCGGCCGCGGAGCCGCGGGCCGCGGGCCTTGCTGGCGGCCGAGCCGGCGGGCGGCAGCTGCGAGGCCCTGCTCGGTAACCTCAGCCGGGGCCCCGGCCCCTGCCCCGCCGCCCGCGGCGACCTGGACTCGGCCTGCGCCCGGCTGCAGGCCCTGCAGCGGCCGCGGGGCTCCCCGGCCGGCGCGCCCCTCCGCTCGCCCCCCGCCGCCGCCCCCTTCTTCGCCTCTCCCTCCTCCAAGAGGACCTTCCTGCAGGCTTACTTTAGGAACTTCAACCTCTCCTTTTGTGATACTTACACGATCTGGGACCTGCTGCGGGAGATGGCCGGCCCGGACGGCCTGGACTGCAGCGTGGACAACCTGATGGTGGACTTGGTGGCGGCGGCGGCCGGGGCGCTGGGCGGGGAGGCCTGCAGCAGCTGCGTCCAGGCGTACCAGCGGCTGGACCAACACGCTCAGGAAAAATACGAGGAGTTCGACCTCTTGCTGGAGAAGTACTTACAGTCGGAAGAGTACTCGGTCAGATCCTGCCTGACGGACTGCAAGGTAGGAGGGGGTGCGCCGGGGTCCCCCCCCCCTCCCCCCCGTGCCACCGGGTGGGCAGCCCGGGGCAAGTGTACGCGCCCTCGCACGTCCCTTCACAGCCACGTGCGCGAGGGCAGGCTCCCGGCACCCCGCTCCCTACCAGCCTCACCCGCACCCCGTCACACGCACCCCTGCGCGCACGCGGGCCGAGCTGGAGCAGCTGTGGGGACCCTCACCGCCGCCTCTGGGCTGCTGCTGCTGCCGCCGAGGGGTGCTGCGCGGGGCTGGGACAGCCCAGGGCTCTGCCCGGCCGTCGTTAAGCTGAGGTGTGTAGACGAGCGGTGACCTGAGATGAACCACAGCACCGGAGCCCCTTCCCCACACGCAGCAGCCGTCTTCCAGCACTTCTCCCCAGGGAGATGGGCTGGGGGGGAGCCGGGATGTGCTTCCCCCTGGGCGTTCCCCCCAGCGTCGTTGAGCGTCCCCAGCCCCAGGGCATGGTCCGTGTTCCGAAAGCGAATGGGTTGCCTTCCCCAGCATCAGTTGGATCGAGCCTCAGCCTCAGAGGTGCCGTCTCCTTTCCAAAACAAGAGCTGTGGTTGCATCTCTGTTCGGAGCCCGGCATGGTTCTTCTGGGTGCTCCCCTGCTTTCTCATGAGCCCCGGCGCCGCGGCTCCTCCAGCCTCCGCCTGCTCCGAGCTGCCTGGCTCACCTGTGTCTGCTCCCTCCGGACATCGCCTCTGGCAAGCGTAATGGTCTTGATAATTAAACGTGCTTCCCTTTCTCAGAGCCATGTCTTGGGGGAGAGGCAGCGGGGTATGTTACAGCGTCGTCCCCAGAGGGATGGTGGCAGAGCATCCCCCGGTGACAGGATGCTGCTCTTCTTGGGAGAGTTTTGAGGGACGCTTGGAGCTGCGGTGGTGGTGCAGGTGACTCTCGGCACCGAGCCTGTGCCCTGGGAAAGCATGGGAGCGGCACCGGGGCGCAGCGCTGGGGACACCGAGGTGGTGTCTTTCGTCAAGGGCACAATGGTGAGATCCTGGCCGCCGTTCTCAGGCCCGTGTTTCTGCATCGCTTTTGTAAGGAGCCGGTTTTGGAAAGGAGCTAGTGCTGGCGTTCTGGGCCGGTGCCAGGCCAGGTAATTACAATCTGCTTGCCCAAATTCCCCCTGCGGTTTCAAAGGTACATAGTATTCAGCCTGCACCGAGTGCTTTGGTCCTGCTGCTCCGCTTCCACGGTGAATGGAGGGACTCAGCGCTGCCTGCCGTTGCGCTGCTCCCGCTCCCGGGGGCCCAGCAGAAGTGGGGTCTCCCCGTGCTGTGTCCGGTAGCGCGTACAGACACCCTCACTTCAGGCTTAGCGTCCGTCTCTGCCCAGTCCAACTTGCTTGTGCTCTCTGGTATAGAGACCCAGAGAGGAAAGCAAAGAAAGATAAGAAAGTGATCGTTACCTTTGGGTCTTGGGCAAGGGGGTGTTCTCATGGACTGTAAAGCGTCTAGAAACAGAGCCGTGGTTAGATGAGTCTTCGTTAAGTGTCCCTGGTCTTAACATCCCCGATGAGAAAGCAGGAAACGAGCTTAGAAGATGCAGAGCTGAAGGCAGCAGCGGCCAGGCGCGTACCTCCTCACTTGCTTCGTGTCACATTGGCGATCGCATCCTTAGAGCATCTGTGAGCACCAGCTTTGCGATTTTGCAGGCGGCATTTGGGAAGCAACAGGAGGGCGCGCGCAGCAGGACCAACCTGTACGCGCTCGCCCGGGCCACCCGCGAGGAGATTTCCAGTGCGGGTGCCCGAGTCCGCACGCACCGACCCAAGCTCTCGCAGCTCCTGCTCGTTTCAGTCTCTCGTGGAAATCAGGACACTTATTCAAGGTGGTTCAATATGTATTTAGGTGCCTTACTTTAGACTTTTACAGCTGCAAGTCTCAACCTCTCCCTCTTGGTGGCTGTTCCCTATTTGTGAAACGAGGCTAACGCCAAACTCATCCAGTGTGGTGGTGACGAGCGAGTTTTGGCCCGATTTCCAGTCCCCTGGATTTCAGCAGGGGCTGCAGTTACTCGTTTGTCGTGGTTGGCAATGGAAAAATGTGGCTGGCGGGATTTTTAAAGCAGCCTGAATTTGTAGGAATTTGTAATTCCTATCCAGATGCTGAATAATACTGCATTTTCTGAGGTGACTTGTGGCTGCACGCTGCTCATGTGAATACCCGCTTGTAAGCGACAGCAGAGAGCTACCGCTCAATGGTAACAACATATGAGAGCAAATGACAGCAAAATAGGAGGGGAGTGGAGGAAAATATAATAGACAGCTCAGCTGGCGTGAGAGGCTCCTGCAAAATCCCTGTAGCGGGACTCTGGCCACAGAGAGCCGTGTAGCTGGGTAAACAGGATTTAAATAGTATTTCTGGGGCTGGGTGAGTATGCGGGGCGAGGGACGTGCCCGTGCCCGCCGTGGGAGGTCAGTGCTGGGGGAGTTAGTGCTGCCTCCCATTTCCATCCTTCCTGTTCCGTAACAGCGGCTGGAAAAACAAGGCGGGGAAACAAAGCAGCTCCAGCTCACCTGCACACAGCCTCCCTCTGCAGAGCCACGTATCCCCCCGTAATTTCGTCCCCAAGGAGCAGTGCGGCTCACTGAACAGCGCACAGTGAGCTCTTTGGTAGCCAAATCACCCCGGTGATTTTGGCTCTTTATTGCATCTGCTTTAAAACGACAACAACAAAAGCCCCACTGGAGCAGCCGGTTCCTTCTTACGGCAGCAGGTTTGACCCCGAGTTAAAAACTTGGAAACGGCTGAGCGTTGCGGGTTGGTTTCAGGAAACGTGAGTCCCGTCGTTCCCTGTTAGTAAATCGTCCTGAGGGCTGGCGCCGGTTTTGGGATACTGTGCTCGTCGGGGGAAAGGCAGGTGCCGCAGGGGGTGAGCAGCATCCTGAGCATCCAAACCCCGGATCTGTCCGTGCCCGGAGCTTGGGGGGAGCGCTCAGGGAAGGCTGGGCCAAAATCTCCCCGGGAGCTACGGGAGATAGAAATGCCGTGAAATGGTGGGGTCTCTGTGTAATTCAGCTGCTGAGATTACTCACTGCTGTAATATGCTCCTAGGCCTTTTTATTTTCTGCTCGGAAATAATTCCCAGGCAGATCCCGCTTTCTATGTACGTCGTTGTTATTCCCATGCAGCGCCGTCAGCTTCCGAATCATACTCCAAAAATGTTTTACTTATTCCTCCTACAACTGACACCAAAAATCCCTATGGCTGAGAGACCGTGAAACGTGAAAATATGTTTCTCAGGTTTATTGTTTGTTTGCATTTTGCATTTGATGGGGTTTTGTGGAGTCTGGCTCTCACGGTCCCCCGGCGGCCTGTGAACAGGGGTGGGAGGGGACAAAGTGCGTCCACATGGTCCGTCTGTCTTCTGAAACGCATTTCGCCTCTTGCAGTGAAGAAGACCTGAGTGCCAGCTGCTGGGGTCATGGTGCTAGTTAGTGGTGATGTACATAAAACATGTGGAAAATACTCGGAGGGGTTTTTTTGCCTGTAAGAGGGAAAACTCATGTCATGAGTCGGGAGCAGCTGCCTGCCACCTCCATCTCCCCTCTTCCTGCACAACTTGTACCCTTTGTCACTGTGAGACACCATGAACTTCATGCACCGAGCGGTTGTGGTGACGTGTTGGTAGCATCCTTCAAAAGGGCGGGAGGAGGTCACGGCCTGGGGACATGGATGTTGCAGCTGAATGTCCGTAGGGAACTGCGGGGCAGTGGCGGCCTTTGCAGCACCCGAGACGTTGGTTCAGGCTGTGCAGGACTTAGTGCAGGAGGAAATCTCCGTCCCTCCAAAGTGATGCCCCGCGGGATGCTTGTGGCTGGTTTGTGCCTTTTTTCCATCTTTATGAGCAGGCGAAAAGCAGCGTTGCTCCAGCTCAGCCACCACCAGATGAGAGGTTTGCTTGTGTAACGGCAGAGCACTGTGTTTGTGCTGTCTCCCTCACCAACGACCGCTACGGAGAGCTCTCCGAAAAGTGCACGTTCCCACTGGTACTAGGGCAAATCAAGATCTATGGGACAAAGCCTGCTGAATTAAGGACTCATTAGGTTGCAAGAAACAGAGCTGTGGAGAGAGGAGGACTGACAGGCAGGAGCTGCAGGGCCAGGGCTGGTAGCAGAGCGCTGGTGGGAAGGCGAGGCTGGACAGGACCTGTACCATCTCAAATTATATTAGATTACCAGGGTTTCTCTGCACGCGTGGGCCGGTGGCTGTTGAATCCCGCTGTGACCCTGGCCAGATCTGTTTCTTCACCTCTGGTTTCCCCGTTACCTATCAAAGGGCCCATCTGGGGGAGCCTGGCAGGGCAGGATTTCGCTCCCGGCGTGCTGGTGTTTCCCTGCTGTGGGTGCGCAGGCGATGCTGCGAGAGATGGCGACCGGTCCCCTCTGTAAAGTGCCATGGCATCGCGCCTGGCACAGCCCGCACCGAGCGGCTGGGGAGCAAACCTGTGGTCCCTGGGTTCAACACCTTCTGGGGGTCCTGTTTTCTTGCTCTTGTTTAGGCAGGAACAACATCAGCAATCCGTGTCTCTGCTCAGTATCCCTCCCTGCAGAGCATCTTCCTGGAAAGCGTGATGGGGCCGGGAGCTGTGGGAGGACAACGTCCTGGGGGTAGCTCTGGGCTGGAGATGCCTCTGGGAGGAACCAAAGCAGCGTTTTACCTTCACAAAAGCAGCTCGAGATGAGTTTGTCTGGGCTGGGATTATCCAAACGCTGCTCAGCCCGGTGCGCTCTGGCTCGGAGCCTGGATAGCTCCGTGCGTGGAGATCCAGGCGCAGAGGGGAGGTCCCTTGAGACCCACAGCAAAAGTGGTTTCACCAAAATCTTGCTTTTTTTTTTTGTTTGTTTGTTTTTTTTAAGATGTGAAGTCCAGGGGAGAGCTCCCACCTTACGGTTGACATTAATATTGAGGCTTGCAGGGAATCTGCCGATGGGTGACTGCACAGCCGCCTCCCCGGCACCCTGGGCTGGGTGCCTGGTCCCCTCTCGCGGCGTTAGTGGCCTCATGGGTGCTGCACCAGGAGCATTGGTGGCCAGGGAGGGAGAGGCTGCTCCCAAGCACCTGGGCAGCTCTGGTGTGGAACAAGCCTGGCCAGTGAGGTGGAGCTTTACTGGCATTTCATGAGGTGAAAAAAAAAAAATCCAGAGTAAATTCCAGAGTAATTGCAGTGGATCAGCGCGATATGTAATTTGGCAATTTTAGCAAGACCACGTGCACGAGCTTAGCTGAGCACGCAGCTCCACGTTACACACCAATTCCATGTAAGCAAAGGTAATTTTTTTCAGCTCTGCACAAAGATGTGATTAAATTGTATAAAGAATTTGAACAAAAGGAATGTGTGGGTTTAGGTGCGCGGTTACTGCGAGCACAGCCTCTGGCACAGCCCAGTTCCTGCGCTTTGTGTCGGGTGCCATCTAGGTGCTTGAAAACAGAGATCAAAGATCGAAAACCAGAAGAAGCAAAAACTGACTGATGAAAGGAGCTTGCTCTGCAATAAAAAAAAAGTGTCAAGGTGTCAGAAATGCTCCAGCGGTGCGTGGGACACGTGGGAGTGCTGTGAGCTGGGAGGGAAGGGGGATGCTGAGCCGGTGCTTGGGCAGTCCCGGGCTTTGCTTGGGGTCGAGATACCTCAAGATGCCTGAGGGCATGCGGTGGGCTGGTGGCCGGACCCACGCAGTTGCCATGGGGCGAACCAGCCTGGGGTGGGGGCAGCGGCCATGGGGTGCTCCCCCTCAGCACTTGGCTGGGCTGTTGGATGGTGGTGTGTGTGAATGGGGGGGCATTTACCACTGATTTCAGTGGTGTTTGGCTGTCTGCTTTGTTGGCTCTCTGTTCATCCTCGCCTGTTAAAGTCTGTTGGTGGTGCTTAAGGGAAAAAAATTGAAGTTTATAAAGGCAGCAAGTCTCCATGCAGCAACAGGCAGGTCGGCAAATGGTGCAGGAAGGAGGGTGAGAGATCTGTCTCCATCAAACTGTCACCAAGTAGCTACAAGTGACGCAGGTGCCAGCGCCTGTTCCTTCACCCGTGTGCTCCCGGCCGTGCCTGCTGCTGCCAGTGCCGGAGCCCGGGTTCCTCTCCGTGAGTGCCTGTCCCTGGGAGCATGATGCACACGGGGGCTTCACCGGTGGTGCGGAATGAGCTCCTCGGAGAATCAGGCTCAGCTCCGGCGGTGGATGCGTGGTGCGATACTTCAGCAGCTAACAATGCCTTTTGGAAAGCATCTGGTGTGCCACGGTCCTGTTGGGTGCGGGCAGCCTCTGGGAGTCAGTGAGCTCAGCAGTGTGTGCGACGGTATCGGCAAAATCTGTGACCTGGTAAAATGACGCAACCCCCCCTGGTCTCCCCTTGCTGTACGCATCCATGGCCATGGGCTGCCTGGGGTGGCCCAGATCGGGGACAGCTTGCGATGTTGCTTTTCATAACATGCAGCAATACGTGCTGTCCCCACGGACAAAGGGATCTGCTAGTGTGACGCCGACTGCCAGCCGTGCGAGCATCCTTGTGCTGCCGGGGAAGAAGAGGCAGCAGCTTCCCCATAGCTGGGCACCAAGAGGTGGAAGAGGATGCACACAGTGTCGGCTTGAACCGAGGACATCACTGGACCTGCCCACACAAAGGGCTTCAAGTGGTCCCCGTCCAGGGACAGGCATCTTTTGCATCAGGAAAGGAGCCTTTTGTGCACAGCAGGGACCACGCACAGCCTGTCCTCTCCCCGTGGCACAGACCTGGGGCACCACCGCAGGGCTCAGCGCCCGGGAGCCCCGAGGACTGCACACAGCAGCCCCAGCCCCTCTGCACCCCAGGAGGCCGCAGGGTCTTGTTGAAATGTCCCGTGGCCCCAGGCCTGGCCCCACAGATGCCCCACGGGGCTTTTCCTCTGCTTCCCAGCTCCAGAGCCGCCTGCCAGGGTGGGAGGTGGCAGGCAGCAGAGGCAGGAGCGCAGGATACACCTGGCTGCCAGGGGCTATTCCCGCTGTCACCGGGATGCCATTAGGATGCGACTCATGCCTGGCTCCGCGCAGAGGAAGCTCGGCTCCGCTGTCGTTTGAAGGGCAATGACTCAGGGACAGCAAATCTGTGAATGAGACACGGAGGCTGCTTGGGTGAGAAGTAGCCATCTGTCCACGCTGCCTGCAGCCCCAGCTCCCGTGGGCAGAGCCGGCAGCTGCTTGCCTGGGGAGGCTTGACCAGTTTGGCCTCACTCTTCTTCCCCGCTTGGCTTTTGCTCTTGGCTTCTCCCCGGGGCCGCTCTCCCCGCCGTGCTCCTGCCGTGTCAGAGGGAGGAGCGGTGCTGGGTGCACACAGCCAGTGTGGCCTCCCCCAAACTCTGCTGATGTGGCCGTTGTGTTAACAAAGGCAGTGTGAAAGGGCATCGCCTGGCAAGTTTTTGCCTTTCCAGAGACCTGCCTGCATGAGCATCCTGGTGCTCCTGGTCCCGGCTGGAGAAGGAAACACTGCCTGCCCTGCTCATCCCCTTGGGAGTAACAGATACAGGTATTTGGCATCTCGGCTGACATCTTATCTCTGCACAGCAGCTTCTGCAGCACTTCTGGTGGATGGAGACTGTGGAGGGGTGGGAGGGCTGGCAGCAGGTCCCTGGCACAGGAGGGCAAGGGGAGGCACCGTGGCAGGGAGAGCTGGAGAGTCACCCCATAATCAACAAGTAAGCTTAAAAGGAGGCAAGTTCTCATGCTTGAGGATACAAAACAACTACTGACAGCCCAAGTTTGGAAGGGAGCTGCACTCTGGACGGTTCATTCCTCACGATGGGGTCTCCAGCATCATCCCCAAAGCCTGTGGTTCTCGTGGGTGCTGGTTTCCCTGAGGGGAAGCCCCAGGGAAGCCTCCCCCAGCTTCCCTCCAGCTTCACACATTGGGGGCCTCCACCTGGTTTCACTAGCATTTCCATTCTAGACCAGGGAAGCATCTCTGAGCTGCTGTCTTCCCATGAGGTGCTTCAGCTTCCGAGAACTGGCATTTTCAAAAAGGGGAGAAAAAAAACCCCTTTAACCAGAACGTTCCCGGGCAGCCGCGTTACCAACCGCCGCTGCGGCAGCTTGCCTGCTGCACGGACCCGCTTCTGCAAACCAGGGCAGGAGATGCTCGTGGAGGTGAGGAGAAGTCCTCACCCACAGCTACCTCCTCTGCGTGTTCCCCACACCCGGGGCGCTCCCGGCCCTCTGAGCCCTGGCTGGGCAGGAGGTGCAGGCGGGGTCTGGGGCAAGCAGGATCAGGTGTTGGTGACGATTATTTCACAAGCGGCAGCCGCTCTCCCTGCTGCCATGTGTGAGCTGTTGCTAACGGGTCTGCAGCCCCCAGTGTGGGGAGAGGGGATATCTGGGTGTGCAGATGCTGGCTGAGTTTGCAGAGCTCTCCGATGGGATGTTTGAGATGTTCCCTGAAGTTCACCCTCCTACCTCCATCCCAGAGGTCTCCGACGTGTCCTGGCACCTCTGCTCCTCCTGGTCCCACCCAATTGCTTGGGCTGCTGGGCAGGAGCAGGCACAGGTAGGGGACAGGAGAGGTGTTGCTGGGGTGGAGAAGCACCGCATGTTTTGCTGGCTCCATGCGCTGGCTGCCTCGCGCTGTTTGGGGGGCATTTGCTCCTGGATGTGGTCTCCAGATACTTATTTGGTCCCTGCAGTTCTTCAGGGCATGGCTGCTAGCAGAAACGCCATTTGTAGAAATGCTGTTTGTCATTTGTGTTTGGCAAAAAGTTCTAATCTGTCCAGCGTGCCCGGCATCCCCGTCAGCCCGGCCCTGCTTCCCGCGGGACTGGCAGGGGTTGGGAATCTCTGTGTCCAGGCAGGGCATCTGCCTGCCCCTTGAGGAGGGATGCTTGTGCAGGCAGGGCACATGCAACACCAGTGTCCTGTGATTTTTGGTGCCTGCTGCTTAGTTTCTAGGTGAGTTCTAGGTGTTTGGTGTGAACCTGTACACCCGTAAGTTATTTGGATCTCTGTAGTGGCCCCGTGAGGCCATTTCTCTTAAGCAGGCTGCAGAGCTGCCCTGCCCCGTGCCCTAAGCCCAGCCGTGCCCACAAAGCAAACCTGCTCACTGTCGTACCAGGGGTTGGAAGCACTTGGAGCTGGTCAGCCTGATACTGAGCTGGTTGGGCATGTGTATCCGAGGAGGCGCTTGCGAAAATCAAGGCATTTGACTCAGTGGTGTTTATGAACTTTGCCTGGCGTTCCCCTGTTACCACTGCAGCACGGCTGGCGAAGCAGTGTCTGCAGAAGTCTCTGCGTACGTGTGCAAGAGAAGCATTTATTTGCCATGTTGCGTTACTTGTTTGTCATCGTTCCTTGCTCTCCTGTTAACATGAGGTTGTCAGGGAAGAGCAGTAGCTGCCAGGGAGGAGGGCTGGCTGGGATCATGGTGCTGGGGTAGCGACGAGCCCGGGGCGTGGGGCAGCTCTCTGGGCACTTCTTGCTCGTGGAAATGCAGGTGAAGCATCTCCACTCTGTGGAGGGTAATTAACCTTCATACCGTGCTTTGGCAGTTCAAGTCTCTGTGTGTTAGTGTTGCCAAAGATGCCGACCCCTTTGCTCACCCCCTTGTCTTGTAGCACCCTGCCTGTGACTCGCCGCCTTCTCTCCCGCACCCCTTTGCTCTGTGGGTGACGGGGTGCTGGGTACACAGCCCCAGGGCTCCCGGTGCCGGCTCTTTTCAAGGGTCTGGCAGGCAGCAGTGGCCGGGGGAGCCCCCGGGGGCTTGCCCGCATCCTGGCCCCTGGCCTGGGAGGGGGAGGCAGCCTGCGGGCAGGGCTGGCACAGGGGGACCGAGCAGAGATGCAGCTGCGTTTGTGGCAGCTTTGCAGAGAGGAGAACCCGAGCCTGTCCTGGGCTTGCTCCAGGGGAGAGCAGCAGGGATGGGGCTTCCCCGCAGGAGCGCATCCCTTGAGGCTTGCTGCCTGAGGTGGAGCAGTGCCAGCCGGGAGGATCTGCCTGCTGCTTCTCATGGAGACTGAGAGCTGTCCTGGGTTTTTCCCCATCTCCCCTGGTGCATTAAGATCCCACCTGGAAGGGAGGGGGGGATTTCTGCAAGTGGTGTTCAGATGGGGATAAAAAATAGGTTTCAGCTCTCAGGTCTGACATGAGCCATGTCTGGTCCTCTTGCCTCCATCAGTAGAAGCTGCCAGGAGTGGTGATAAGCGTCTAGGAAATGATCATTTGCTGCATTTGCCTTTAGTTTAAAGGACCTCTGCACACAAGTTAAGTGTAACAGGCCCTTGCAGCTGCCCAAACAACCCAGGATCGGCATGGGAGACTGTGCACCTCCCTCTGACCGTGAAAGGTGCCTGGGAGCTGAGCTGCCGAGGTGGGACGCTGCTGTCTCCCTGCTCTTTGCTGCTCGAAGGAGCTGGGGCAGATCAGATCCTGCGGCTCACCCCCCGGTGACATGCACCGAGCACAGCACGAGCCATGCCGGGTTCCTCCCACTGCAGGCTGTGCCTCAGACCCTGTATGTGCCATGCTGGGTTCCTGTTCATACAGAATGGGACCTTGCGGTATGCTGTGCGCCATTCAAGCACTTGAATGAGAACAAGGGGCTCCTGGTAGTGTGCAGGATTGGGCCCTTCCACATGCGTCAGTTGCGAAGGCAGCTCTGTCATGACGCCGCAGCATAGCCCTGGCTGGACTGGGCACTTGCACCCTTCCGAAAACGAAGCTCCAGCCGAACCACTTCCTTGGAAGGTAGAGGCACCCAATCTGCTGGAGAAACTTCTTCCTTGCCCCCATCAGCTGGTGGGTAATTTATGGCTCGTGGCACTGAAGTGTCTAGCCTTTATTTTTTTATATCCTATCTAATGTAACAGGATGTTCTCATTATCCTTATAAATGTTTAATCTACTTTTGAATCCTGCTAAGCTCCTGGCTACAGCAGTATCTAATGGGAGTGAATTCCTCAAGTGATGCTAATGGATTGCAGGGACCTGACTTTCCCTCTGTCCCGACTCCATCGTCTTCATCTTCAGCTTCATAGCAGCTTTTTTAATTGCTTTTTAACTAATAGGGCTGATAGCAGACTAGGCTGCTAACTAACCTACTGGTTACCTGCAGCCTCACCGGGGGGTTAGATGGTGACTGATGGGGAAGCGTCTTTCCAGAGCCGTGCCGGGTAGTGCAACTACCGCCGAGAAATCACTGCTCATGAGCAGCCCTTCTGCCTGCCGCGCCAAGCCCCCCCACCTTCCGAGGAGCTCTGAAACCCCCAGGAGTTATTTTTAGGATGCTGGATCATGGTCTTCTGGATTCCCTCTTCCTGCAGCCGGGCTCCTGCTGCCCAACGGGCACCTGCGGGAGAGCAGCACTCAGGACAGGATGCTTCCCCCAGCCCCGTCCGTGTTTTCTCCTTGTTTTTGTAGCTGAGCTGTGGTTCAGCTATAGCTCCTTAAAGAAGTGCCGCACTAGAGCGACATGCTGCTCTCCCAGCCTCTGCTTGGCTTTTTCTTGCCTTCTGCTGCTCTTCTTTCTGCTCTTGCCATCTCTTGGCGTTAGTGTTTAGTTTGGCCCCCTCTGCAAGGCGACCAGGCAGGACCGTGTGTTGGGGGCTGTTAAGGGGCAGTTACTGGGTTGCTCCTGCAGCCAGCGCCTGTGTCACCGGAACTGCTCAAGCCTCCCATGCCAGGGTAGCGTCCGGTCTGGTTTGGCATGTCTGGGCCAGGTGATGCCGGTCTGGTTCGGTGTTTCCCACCCCTTGGCTGGGGCCACGGTGCCCATTCTGGTGTGCTGGAACCCTCATGAGCTGCATGGCCAGGCCTTCCCCCAGCCCTGGGACACCTTCCCCCTTGGGCCCCGGCCGTGCAGTGTCACAGGGGAGACGGAGAAGGACAAAGCCCTCTGGATGGTGAGGAGAAGCTGCTCGCTCCCTGGCCACCGGCGGTTTGTCCCAGTCTCCTGGCTGGCCCTCCTGGTGTCCATCTCCTTCCCACGCATACCTTCACGTTCCCACCCGGGCCTCGCATTCCCAGCGAGCTGGTCTTCTCCTCTCTAAACCCCAGCCAAAACCCTTCTTGAAAGAAGAGCATAAAGCAGTGGTCTAGATTTACTGTTGCCCCTCTCGCTCGGCGGGCTCAGCGTGGGAGTGCCGGTCCTTTCTGCCTTTACTGTGCTCTCGGGCTTGTGTGCATCAGACGTTTCTCAGGACAGAGACTGTCTACTGCTGGTGTTGTGCAGCCTGTAGCACAATGGGGCCCAGTCCTTGCTTCCGAGGCACTTCCAGAAGAAGCAGGCTCCATGTGCATTTTGTTTGGATTCAATACATTTGTTTTACAGCAGCGCCTGCAGGCAGCCCACCAAGACTGGGGCCACATTGTACTAGACACTGTCCAAGCGCGGGTAGTCACTGCCAGCAGAAATCACAGGGCGAACAGAGGGGACAGACCCAGGGAGCCGGGGGGACTGAACACGCCGCCAACATCACGTAGGCTGGAGCAAGAGCTGGGGTCTGCGCTGTGGGCAGCGGCGAGCAGAGTGCTTCCACCCCATCGTCATCCTCCCTTGGAGGAAGGACACGTCTACTCCAAGGTGGCGTTTCATAGTTAAATGAAAATGTTATTTCATGGGAACTGTACTGTTTTTGAGCAGCGATGTGGTATCAAAAGCCTACTGCAGTGGGTTGGGGTCCGCAGGAGCGGTCGTGCGGGGCTGGGTGGGTGCAGGCGGGTGGCTGGACCACAGGGGTGAGCCCTGTCTGGGTCCCAGTGGCCACGGGGCCACTGTGGCAAACCTGCACTGGGCAAAATGGGAGCTGTGGTGGGAGGGAAGGGGCTCCAGGCAGCGCTGGGCAGGGAGCAGGCAGCACTGCCTGCCCTGTGGCCCAGGGCCCTGCACCTCTGCCCCTGCACCTCGCGTTGCTGCGGCTGCAGCGCCGGCTCCTGCGCTGGGCGCTGTGACCCTGCACCGCAGCGAGAATCTGTACAGGGTGTTCTGCTGGAGGGTGCAGGGAAATGGGGGGAGACCTGCAACGTGCAGGCACATGGGTACCGGCTGTGGAAAGCGAGGGGGCTTGGCAGTGGTCACTGCCTTTCCGTTCATCCAGCCGTGATGTTAATTAGCGTGATTACTTTTTTTCTTGCTTGCTGTGTAACAGATAGATGCAGCCGCACAGCCACGCTGGGGTGCCAAGTGCCGTGTCTCCTGAGCGCAGTCCCGGCCGCAGCGCTGCTGAGGGCTGTCTGATAACCGAAGTGATGCTCCAAGCACTGCTGTTCAGGGGATGCTCCCCGTTTCAGTACAAACCACAGTTACGGGCTGTTCCTCCTGGGTTTGTTCCAAAGCAAGAGTTGCATCTGCTGGGATGAGACCAGGCTTTTCCCTGGCCTCTGCCCCAGCGCAGACACGTGGCAGCCCTCAGTTGCAGTGAGCAGATTAGCGGAGAAATGAGCCTGTGAATGTGGTGCCCATCCCCGGGCCGGGAGCTGGCACTGCTGACCAGTGGCCAGCACACCCGTGGGTGTTGAAGGTGTGTGTGTTTTTGCAGAGGCAGCTTGAGATGCTTGTTCTCCTGTCCTTTCCCAGTTCCTGGTGTTCCCGAGGCACACATCAAGCTACCTGATACAGTGAACTTTAGTACGATAGGATTGTTACCTGGACTTTGAGTGTATGAGGTGCGTGGACATCATCCTTTAACAGCTGTTTTCTCTCAGTGTTGAAAGATGAACGCTTACGGAGTTGTGTGTGTCCCAGACTTGTTTGGAGTAGCTTGGAGGGGGAGGTATTTTGGGGGGTGCTTTTTTCCCCTGTAGAAGAAGGGGTACTCCGGTAGTTTCTTTAATTCAAGAACTGGGAATAAAAACAAAAATGCTAAAAACTATGAACTTCTTCATGAAGTCACTAAGGTGTTGTGAGCGGGTGGCTCCGACTTACGTTGCTTTGGGGTAATTTGGGAGTGACTTCAGCAATGAGGTCAAGGGACGTGGGTGTGAAGCTGTGGCTGGGGAGCACAGGGGGGGTCCCCTGCCCAGGACCGTCCCTGAGGATGAGCCTGGTCGGTGTCGGACCCGGCACAGCCTCCCCTGCACCCCTTCTGCCCCGGCACACCGCGCGGTCGCAGCAGTGGGGTGACGAGATGGGATGCAAACTGGTGTTGTGTACGGGATGGCTGGGGGAAAATTAATGGGAAGACAAACCCCAGAGAGGAGTGGCTGCAGGGCAGGGGAGAGCCCAGCACAGGGACGTTCCAGCTGGCCCCGGTGGGCAGCAGGCGGGATGCTGGTCCAACAGCATGGCATTTACAGCAATGTTTGAGGAACATCGGCTCTGGCAAGCAGCTGGGGTTTGCACTGGTGCCATTCCCAGAACCCCACAGCCTGTGTGCAGCCGGCCCCATTCCCACCAAGCGCCCGTCCCCATCCCACGCCATTCCTGCTGGCAGCCTCCATCGCGGTGCCCGAAGGTGCAGACGCTGACTCCCCTCCGTGCCCTACAGTGCCGGGGTACAATGGGCAGCAGCTCCCCAGCCCTTGCCTCCCCTGGTTGTGAAACGGAGGATCCGCGGCTCCAGCGCTGTCATCGCCAGACACAAGTCAACATTATATATATAAAAAAAAAAGTAAAAACAATACAAAAAAATAATCGCAGACAGTTGTTGGGTTTGGGGGTTGGGTTGAGTTTCATGCCACCCCCCCCCCCCCCCCNGTGGAGATAACGCAGCTCCAGAACTATCAAAGAAGTTACCAAAAAACCAGCTGTTACAGATATGATGTTAGAACAGCCTATAGCAAGGCTAATTAAAAAAAAAAACCCACAACTGTTTAAAAAGCTCAACATTGTTAATGTCAGAATTGCAGGCGGCAGTAATTGAATACAATGGTAATTGGACATTGCAGCTTGTGTTTGTAACTCCTCCTGGCCGGCCGTGGACGTTAGCATTCCCTTAATCCTCTGCCATCCAAGGGGGTTCTTCTCTCCCCCCTGCGCGTCCTGCTTCCCGCACTGCATCCTGATGTGCCAGAGCTTGGAGAGATGCCCAAGCGGCTCATTAGCAGTACTCATTTCCCTGCGTCCAAGATTAATGAGGCGCAGCCACTCCAGATGCTCATCTCAGGCCATGATGGAAATGTGAGTCCCAGGAACTGCTCTGGGAGGGGAGGGGGCAGCTCTCGGCCTGCGGGGTCTGGCTGGGGCAGGCAGGGATTTCTTCTCTTGCCCCCCCTGGAAGCTGGGCACGCGTGGTGTCCCAGTGAGCGAGACGTGAGCGGGGAGGTTTGGGGAGGAGGGTTTCAGGCAGGTTCCCTGGTGCTGATGGGGTCTGGTCCGAGGGAGCAGCGAGCCCAGCGGGGCTGGCCCGGGCTTGCGGGATGCTCGTGCCCTACCCCAGCCCTGTGCCGGGGTGGCTGGGTTGGGCACTGGTGGCTTTAGTGGCAGCAAAGAGGAGGAGGAGAGTCATGACAGCAGAGCCGTGGCTTCCAGCGTGAACCCCCAGCCACCAGCCCAAGCACGCTCCTGGGTCTCCTTCCAGAGCTGACCCCAGCGCTTCCTCAGATTAGTCAGCAGAGCCCTATATTATTGCAATTAAATACAGCCCCGGGCAGCTTTGCCAAACTATAAACTCGCGCTCGGTTTCTCAAAGCATCCAATTTGCTTGCACCTGCTGTAACCGCTTATTACCGCTGGTCAGCAGCTCTGCCCTCCCTGGGCGTCCCCGCGGTGGGAGCGGCGTGGGTGGGAGCACCGGCCGGTAGCCCTGTGTCGGGGGGTGCCAAGTGCTGGTGTGGCTGGGGGTCCCCCAGGCTTTCCGCTCAAAGGCCCCCCTGTTCATTTACGTGGGGGGAAATCCCCGCCTTGCTCAGGCGGGAGGTTAGCGGAGGGCGAGCACCGAGTCTTGCCTTTTCTGTGCAAAACGAGGTTATTTTGTAGGGGAAGGTTTCCTGCTTCCCTCTCTGCCCTCATTACCCCTCTCCCCCTCTGGCCTGCGAACCCCCCGTCCAGAGGAGTGGGTGCTGGGCTGGGGACGCTGCCCCAGCCCCTGCCTCGAATTAAGAAGGGTTCGGTGCAGCTGGACTGGGTCTCCTGCACAATTAGCAGAGTTTTCCCTGGGGAAAATTCGCAAACGTTCATTCCTGCTCTGATGGGAAAAACGGCAGCTCATTGGGTTAATTACAGCTGGTGGTCCCGGTGGGCATCCAGACTATCCTGAGCACTGCGTCCTCTGCAAAGGTGTTGCATCCCAAGGACGCTGCTCCATCCCTGCCCTTTGGTTCGCCTGAAATTCAGCTGAGGGGGTTCAACAGGCAGTACGGGTGTTTACAAAATACTGGCAGCAACTAGATTGACATTGGAAATGGCCAAATTACTTTTTAAAAAAATAGTATGTTATTTTGTGCAGAAATGCTAAGAATGCAGAAAGACTCGGGAAAAGCTGTTTGATATGGATGCTATCCTGGTGCTGACAGGAGGCAGCGGGAGAAGTGCAGGCAGCGAGGAGCTCAATTTGGCACAGAAATGCCTGCAAAAAGGCTGTCCCTCTGACTGCTGCTTTCAGATATCAGTGGAAGTGTGAGCAGACAGGTAGCTTAATTAGATAGCTATTGGAAATCCAGTTCAATTTGTTTCTTTTTAATGTCTTTTATGATGGGGTATTTTGGCACCCCTGTAAAGTTCAGATGCAGATAGATAACCTGTCCTCCTCCTCACATATAAATTGGGTGTCTGAAGTTGGCCCCTGTCCTAGGCAGCAAAACTCCTTGTGCTTTCTTGGAGTTGTCTAGCCAGTCCTCTGGGCTAAAAATGCAGGAAGAGGGCACCGAAATAGAGCATTTTGGAGTTCAGGTCACTTCTATTTACTTGGCCAGGCTGGAGATCAGCCAAAAATACAAACAGAATGGAAGAAGTGCTGATTGCAACCCAACTCACTTCCTGAAGAAACCGTAAAGGGCAAGGATGGAAAACAGTGAGCTTTCCCCATTGATTTAAGCAGAGAATAAATTTCTTCCTGCCCTAAATTCTCACACGTCCTTTATAACGGCAAGAGAAAGCAAGTTGTGTGAGGTAAGCTCAGAGGTATCGAAAGCTGTTGAAAAAGCAGAGCCGTAAGGCTGCTGCTTGAGCATCCCGGGGAGTTTGCTCCTTGCCTGTAACACTGATCTGTGCGGATGCGTGACGGGAGGATGCTGGTGTCTCCTAAAGATCTGCCTGCATCTCAGGCTAATCCCGGTGGAGTGGGGCCGGCCCTGTTGCGCCAGCAGGTCCTTGCTGTCATCATTTTTGAACAGATATGGGCAGTTTCCATCATGCAGAGCCATGGGAGTGCCTGCTGCAACACCCAGAGGACCCGCAGCCCAGCAAGGTGAGGGCTGGCTGGGACTGGGGCAACCTCACAGCTCCGGTGCTTCCCTCTGGGCAGGTGGGTGCCCTGGAGAGGAAAGGGAAAGGGGAAGGCACCTGGGAAATCCTGGTGCCTGGTCGCAGTTTCTCGGTGAGAGCACCTCCTCCGTCCTCTCTGGTGGCTGAGGTATCAGAATCATCGACTGGTTTAGGTTGGGAGGGACCTTAAAGATCACCCAGTTCCAAACCCTCTGCCATGAGCAGGGACACCTCCCACCAGCCCAGGTTGCTCCAAGCCCCGTCCAACCTGGCCTTGAACACCTCCAGGGATGGGGCAGTCACAGCTGCTCTGGGCAACCTGTTCCAGTGTCTTACCACCCTCACAGTAAAGAATTCCTTCCTAATATCTAATGTAAATCTACACTCTTTTGGTTTAAAACCATTACCCCTCGTCCTGATCAAGAGTCTCTCCCCATCTTTCCCATAGGCCCCTTTAGGTACTGGATGGGGCTATAAGGTCTCCCTGGAGCCTTCTTTTCTCCAGGCTGAACACCCCCAACTCTCTCAGCCTGTCCTCATAGGAGAGGTGCTCCAGCCCTCTGGTCATCTTTGTGGCCCTCCTCTGGACTCGCTCCAACAGGTCCATGTCCTCCTTATGTCGCAGGCTCCAGAGCTGGACGCAGTACTCCAGGTGGGGTCTCACAAGAGCGGAGTAGAGGGGGAGAATCACCTTCCTCGACCTGCTGGCCACATTTCTTTTCATGGAGCCCAGGATGCGGTTGGCCTTCTGGGCTGCGAGCACACGTTGCTGGGTCATATTGAGCTTCTCATCAACCAACACCTCCAAGTCCTTCTCCTCAGGGCTGCTTTCAATCCGTTCTCTGCCCAGCCTGTCTTTGTGCTTGGGATTGCCCCGATCCATGTGCAGGACCTTGCACTTGGCCTTGTAGGACTTCATGAGGTTCGCACAGGCGCACCTCTCAAGCCTGTCCAGGTCCATCTGGATGGCATCCCTCCCCTCCAGCGTGTCAACCGTCTCACCAGCTCTTTGCAGCCTTTCACTCAGTATTTTCATTAATGTAATGGGAATGTCCTTGTCTGAGACCCCAGCCCTCTGCCAAACTTCCCTGATAGGAGTCAACAGAAACATTTTAGGGGCAAAACATCTGCGTGTGCAAGCTGTTTCCGCAGGAGAGCAGGATGAGCCTCAGCTCCTTCCTACCAAGCTCTCGCGAGTCTCCTGTGCCGGCTGCCCCTTCTGCCTGTGGGGCCAAACTGCGGGTTGCTGCAGCCCAAAGCCGGGGCTGGGACAGTGCAGGTGAGAGCCGCGGTCCCCTGCCAGGGGACGCGGTGTAGCATCCCTCCTCAGCGGGCTGCACGTGTCCCCAGGTGGGAGCTGTGAATGTGACCGGGGCCTGGGAAGTAGCGTGGGGGAGAGTCAGAGATGATTAAAGGGCTGGGAGGGAGACTGGCAGGAGATGTGAGAGTGTAAATCAGTCGAGCTTGCCTAAGTTATGACTAAATGGGGAGTGCGATACATCTGCAAATATTAGAAATGTGTAAACACAGAGGAGGGAGAGGAATGGTTTATGGAATGATTGAACTTTTGGATGGAAAAATGTAGGTCAAGTATGAAGGAAAACTTGTAGGCAGCGAGATAAGTGCTTTCAGCAGTAAAACAACCTCCTCGGGAAGCACGAGAAGGTCCCGTTGGTGGAGATGTCTAACGCTAAGCCAGATGAGGGCCTGGAAAACAGGTTGAGTGGGAGGGATGGACTTGGTGTGTCTGATCTGGTCCTTCCACCCCCACCCTCTGGGCTGGCAGATGGGGCTGGGCACACCAGTGGTGCCCACCTGGGTCCATGCAGGCTGCACTGGGCTTCGGGAGGTCCCTTGGGGCTGCCTGGTGGGAGGATGGGAGACCTTGTCCTTAGGGAGCAGTTACCCTGCAGACATTGCTTGTGAGGGTCCACGTGCAGCAGTTCTGTGTCCCCCTGGCACCGCCAAACAGTTGTCGCCCCGCGAAAACGTGGAGCAGCAGCCTCGCACCACTGCTCGCCCCAGGGAGGGCAGCACCCACCGCCGGCCCTGGGCAGCCTGCTGGCTGTGGGTCATCTTGCAGATCCGATCCCTTTCCCATTCCTGACCCGTTCGTGGGTGGATGCTAGGGTCTGCTCTTGCATGTGCTGTCACTTAGCATTTGCAGCAGAGTTTTTGTGAGCAAATACGACACTGCGAGCTGTATATAAACGATGCACTTCACCTGTTTGCTGTTTACCGTTCATTACCATGGAGCACTGAAGAGCGTGTGCCAGAGAGAGCCTTAAGTGGCAGGATGCTGTGGGTGCTGCGTGACAGGCAGGCTTGTTGCATGGAAAAAGCCCAAATGATTAATCACAAGAACTGAGTGGCAACTTATCTTTTCCTGGTATGTATCTTAATTCTGGTTTAAATTTGCAGGCTGTTTGTGGTATAGTTAATGCATCCAGTTTTTAATCCTGAAAACTTTACGACTTGGGAGAGAATTCATCCCACCCAGCTTCAGCCATTTGAAATTCAAGCAGCTAGTGTGCTCTGCCTGTCAGAAATCCTCTACAGTCAGCAGGGAGTGAGAGCAGCACCTCCAACCCGCCCGCTGTTGGGTGCTTGGGGTACTCTGGTGCTTCGGAGGGATGTGTTGTTCCCAGGATGCCCTCTCTCTCTTGCCTGTAAAGGCAGCCCAAATAACTAACTCGGATAATTACTAATAATTAAAATAATAACTAATTTTTAGAAGATTGAAATTAAGGAAATTCACTCCACCCCAAATGCTTTAAATCTCCAATAGACATAAAAACTCTTCAGAAAATGTGTTTCAGAGCAATTTCCACAGGAGCGCTTGCTGGGGGCAGGTCTGCGTGCCTGCCCGCTGCCTGCCCGGCCCGGTGGGCTGCAGTGGGATGCCTGTGTCCTCTAACGGGGAGAAGGGGAAGGCATCGCCTTCAGCCCCGTGAGCCCCTGCCTGTGGGGTGCCCCTGCCCCAGACACTGCCTTCAGGGTGGCTGCCCATTCTTCAGCAGCTGCGTGTCTTGGTCGCCACCCTCGGTACATCCCTTCCAGAGGCATCCCCACGTTTAGGGCTATCGCATAGCGTGTCTTTGTAGCTGCAAGCGCTTTGAGGCAGGGACCTCTCCGGATTGCTCCAAATTATGCATGCGTCTGTAGTTATGTGTAAATAACAGCATCGTGTCGAGGCAGCGACTTGCTGAGTCCTCGGACCAAAGTAAGGATGTGTCCCATCTAACTAAGTCCTGGACAGTTGATGGATGGTTTGAAACCCGTTTTATACCTTCTGGTTCTCTGTCCCATCTATTGTAAGGTGTCAGTGTCTGCTGAGATGTCTAACCCTCCTTCGTGTCCTGTTGAGGTCCCCTGGAGAGCAATAAGATGCTTTCACAAGGGAGAAAAGCTCAGTGCACTTGTGATGTCGTGAGCCACCTCGCTGAGGGGTCCCTCTGTGTCCTCCTCACTGCCCCACCAACCCCTTGCTCCCAAGCTGGTCCCCAAGGGAGCAGAGGCCAGTGGGGAGGACACGCATTGCGCCTGTGGCATCTCTGGAGCACGGGCTGTGCGCGTCTTGCCCGGCTCCCCTCCTCCTCCTCAGCCCTGGGGGAGTCAGCTCGGGCAGATGCAGAACCAGACCTTGAAGCTCTCCCTCCCGGTTGTGTCCTCACAGTCTGATTGCAGAGTCAGTCCCTTCTCTGGAGCTGTTCCACTTTGTCTAAATAATTAACATCCAGTGGGCCAGGGAGAAAAAGCAGGACCGCAGCTGAATTTCCCACATCGCAGCTGAAAGCCCTGACCACAGGGCTATTGACTGCTCTGAAAGGCTTGCTCCATATATTGTGTCCTGGTCCTGATTAAACTTTTTGTGATGAAAGTTTCACCAAAACGAACATGCTTCCATGAAAATTCTGGTTTTCATGATTTGGCATTTTCCAGGGAAAAAAAAATAATAAAATAACTTGCCAAGAATTTCCCAACCCGCTTTAGTCCTGAGACGCTACCATGGTCCAAACAAACGATGATAAGGATCTATGGAAAACATGGGGAAACAAAGAAGTGATGTTTTTAAAGCCTCCAGAAAATAAAAATGCAGCTGGGAGGAGGAGCACGGGGTTTTCTCCAAGCACGCTGAGGAGGGAAATTCATTCCCTTTGAATCATGGGGAGTCCTTTCTAGTTGGTTTCAAAGGAAGTTGGATGTGGTCATTAACATGACCTTAACTCTGTCGCTAGTGCCTAGATATATTCATAGATGAGCTGGAAGTGCCACGGAGGGCGCTGCTCTTCCCAGCGGTCTCATGGGTTTCTTGCAGCCTGAGGAACGACTGCTGACCATGAGAAACAAGAGATCTCCCTCCCTTTTACAGCGAGCGAAGACAAACGATTTCCACCCATGCCTGATGCTCAGGAGATAGAGGGGGATGCGTGAGATATGGTCTTAACCGAAGCCATCCGGGCTGTGCCTGGCCGGCTGCGGTGGGCACAAACACATGGAAGGTGGAAGGGAAGAGCTGGTTTTTGCTGAGGAAGGTCATCGCAGTCAGGTGCGGCTGAAAGGCGCTTTCTCTCCCCTGCTGACGAGTGGCTGTGGCAGTGGGCCCGAGGGAGGGGGACCAGGGACAGGCTGGAGAGGCAGGGGTTGTGGCACAGCCTTGCATCCGCAGTGGCAGGTGAACCCCCAAGTTGCTTTTGCTTCTGGAAGTGTTGCTAAGTACAGCTCTAACCAGTGGAAAGATGAGCGGAGCACACAGGGGCATCTGCACCGCTGTTTGGTACGTTTGAGTGTCAAAATATGCCTGTAAAATGAATGTGTTCCCCCCAAGGTCTGCGCGTTTGAGCCAAAAGAAATGGCACAGTGAAAAGTGCCAGATTTCTATGAATTGGGAATCTTCCCCAGAACCAGGTGGATGGGTGGGTGAGATGAGGAAGGTGTTATTTGGTGGCAGAGAGGGATGAGCCTGAGGCTGCAGTGGCTGCGTGTGCTGCATCCCAGTGGTGCCCACCTGCTTCTGGCTGGCAGCTTTTCCAGCCGGCAGAGGCCTTTGGAAGTTTCCAATAAAGATCAGCCCATGGTCTGTTTTGCTGTCCCCTGTCCCACGTTCAGAGCTGATGGGGACCGAAGTGCTTTAGAGGAGGAGTCAATCGCTACCCTGCCCTGGGGGAGTGGTGGGGTGTCTCAAGGGGGAGGAAGATGCTCTGGGACAGGTGATAAGTGGTGCTTGAATTTTTTGGGTCATGGACCAAGCTCTTGGGCCACCGATCTTGGCAGAGTCACCGCAGTCTGTCTCAGTGCCTGTCTGCAGGGGATGTTAGTCCGTGTGGTTAATTCACTTTATTTTTGTGGTGGATGTAGTTTGTTAGATGAGCTCCACAGTCCAAACACTTTAGCGGTTTGTTTTAATTGATTGGTGAATGATCATGCTGAACACAAGTGACCCCGATGTACTGACACACATTTGTCCCGTGAGCTAAGAGGAGTTCTGCCTTCCCCTTTCACCTCGTGTCTCTGCGATGCTTTGGCTACCCTGGTGTTTGGGGAGGTGACATGTCCCTCTCGGTGGCTTTCCCTAGGCTGTCTACAAGGCCTGGCTGTGCTCCGAGTATTTCAACGTGACCCAACAACAGTGCCGACACCGGATCCCATGCAAGCAATACTGCCTGGAGGTGCAGACCAGGTGCCCGTTTGTGTTACCGGACAATGATGAGCTGATCTATGGAGGTTTGCCTGGCTTCATCTGTACGGGTAAGGAGGTCCGGGGAGCGGGGCCGGGCTCCCGCACACCCCAGGGGGCGCGGGGGGACGGGGCACTGGTGGGTGCTGACAAGCCCCGTCGCGCTTTGCGCCAGATTGTGAAGGCTTTTTGGGGCGGAGGGGGAGGAGATAGAGCGTGGAAACACATGAAGCACTGCCTGGCTGCCGAAACGTGGCCATCGGGGGGTGAGTGGTTAGTGGAGACGTGGCAACAGCCCACAGCGTAGCGCGGGAGGTGAAAGCCCTACCTCTAATTGAAAGCTAAAGCAAGCACGTGAGGGGATTAAAGCAGGGCTGGTACATTTAACCACTACAAACAGCGTTTGGGGTGTCCTGAACATGTCCCAGGGCTGCGGTCTCTGCCTGCACGCTGGTCCGCACAGGCTCGCAGCCCCACTGGGGGCGAGTCCTGGGAGGTCTCTGGGTGTCCCAGTTCTCAGGCTCTGCCCGTCCTGCAGCACGTGGCTGGCCGGCACCGGGGCTCGGCCCCTCTGCAGCCCCATCTGTGATCTCCCGCTGACCCCTCCTCTTCCTCCGCTTCCTTCCCACAGGGCTGCTGGAGAACCAGCTGCCCAACGAGGAGGCCAAGTGCTGCGAGGTGCAATGGGACTCCTGCGACCGCCCCCCAGACAGCAATGACAACACATCCCCCAAATCCACAGCGTCTGAGTCACTCCATTTCCACCGCCACGACCCCCACCTCCATCACCAGCGGCACAACCACTACCACCTCTACCACCACCACCACCACCAGTACCACCAGCCCCACTCCCCATCCTTGCTGCCGGTCTCCGCAGGGTCTCGCCTCAGCAGCAGCAGGATCAGACTGTGCGTGCTGGTCCTGATGCTTCTCCACACCATGGTGTCCTTCTCGAGCATGCACGGCAGCGGCGGGGCGGCCGGCGGAGGGCTCAGCCTGGAGGCCCTGCCCGCCTTGGAGGAAAGCGTGGCACGGGACGAGTGACGCAGAGGGGAAAGCCGACCTCCAAGAAGAACGCCAGATCTTTTTCCACTAAGGGGGGCACATGCTATTCCTCCAATGGGAGGCACGGGATTGGGGGTGACGCACACACACACACCCCCGCACATACCCCCAAGAGCTGCTCGCCGCGGGGCATCCCCGTGATGAAGAGTCTCTAATGCGCACAGGGCTGCGGGACTCGGCTTTGAGAAGGGTTCGGTCAGTAGCAGCCAGGCAGCGTGGCGTGCCCAGCCTCGCCGAGGTGCCGGCGCAGGAAGGTAGGGCACAGGGGCAGGGCGAGCGGAGGGGAGGGGGTCCCTTCGGAAGAGTTGTTGCCCTGGGACTGCCACGCATCTCCCGGCCACCTGCCGTGAGTGCCACCTTACCCGCCAGCAACATGCCAAGGGTTTGACAGTCAGCCTAGCCCCTTTTCTTTTCCTCCTCAGTCTGTAAATCCCAAAGGGCCAGGCGGGCAGGGAGGCAGCACCTCTTGGCACAGCCTTCCCCCCGCTTCTTGTCCCAAGGGAAAAAAACCACCAAGGCAGAACCATCCTCATGGGGTGCAGCGTCCTCAGCGCGGCATTCCCCCTCGCACGGCCTGGGCTCGTCCCCTGCTGATGGGGTTTGGAGGACAGCAGTGGGACAGTACTATGCTACACTGTGGTACTACTCGGGGTTCGTCTCATTACGTCCCTGACCTGCTCCTCCAGCCTTGCCTCTCCTGCTCCTCTGTGCAAGGAGGGGGAGAGGGAGGGAGGAGGCACAGAGCAGGAGGGTTGTCCCCAGCATTCCCACACCCCACTTTGCCAAGCGTCCTGATGATTTGGTTTAACCTTTTTTGCTTTCTTTCCTGACTGAAATGGCTGGTCTCCGAGAGGAGTTAGGGAGATGTGACTCCAGCAGTGCACAGGCTAAGCGAGGGAGTGGGATCACGCATGGTAACAATTGGATGCAGGGCGTCAGAAGGCATCCTTCCATGCTTCCCAGCTACAAATCATCGACTGGATGGCAGAAGGACTGGGCAAAAGGGCTGGAGAAATCTGGCTTGTAGAGAGAGTCTCCCACACAAAGAAGAGGCGCTAATAAAGCCCAGCTGGGGAAGAGAGTTGTTGTGAATACTTTCTATCCATGGATGCCCCCCCAGATCAGAACATTTGTAGGAGCCCAGCTGTGCCAGCTGGACTCAGCCGGGCAAGGTGCTGGCTGGTGCAGCCTCACTTGGCTCACCTGTTTGGTTTTTTTACCCTGAGCTCAGCGTATCCAGGGATTTGGCCCCAAACAGACATCAGATCCCCCTTTCCTAGGAAACTCCAGGATTCTCCACCCACCCACCCACCAGGAACTGTTCCCAGCATAAATGCTGCGAGGTGGTGCACGGGGGACAGCGCTGCACGTCTGGGCCAGGCACCAGAGACAAGGAAGTTCATTCTGGGGGGTGGGCAAGGGGAAGGAGAAGGGTGCGTTTTAGCACGAGTCACCTGCAAAATGTACTGGTCACAATATGGATCTGAACCTGCTCGTTGCCACAGAGGACATGATGGTCCCTCTGTTTCTAGGCTGCCTCCTGATGGGGAGCCTACAGCAGGCAGGCAGGGATGGAGCAGGAGGCGTGTCCTGCTGCATCTCAGACCAACCCCAGATCCCTGTGAGGGTCCAAGAAGTCGCAGAGTTGAGGATTCTAAGAGTTTTGTGGTTTCTGGTCTGTTGAGGTGAAGCAAACCCAAGCAGAGCCCCATGAGCGAAGCTACTTCCTACCCGGCTGGAAGAAGGAAGTACCGGGCATCTCATGGGATGGACAGGTTTCCTGATGTTTCCAGCCCATTTCCAGACCAAAGAGGCTCTGAGAAGCAGCTGAATGTCTGATTTCTGCTTTGACTTGAATCTCAGAGCTTTGGGGTGATGTTTACACGTTATCAGTTACCTGTTACCAAAGTCCCACAGATACAAAGCCGGTGAACCCGCTGTCCCTTGGTTATCGGGCTAGGAGAGGTGGTGGTCGTGGAAGATGCAGAGTGTTTCCCGAGCAGATTTCCTTGCTGTTGCTACCCAGAAAAGGTAGGACGATTCTCGTTTGTCTATTCCTCACAGCGTCTGTATATTTTCAGTCTAGTTTACATCAACCTGAGAACTTGGACATGCAGCAGTTCAGGAAATAGGGGTCCAACTCCTCCGTTTGCTCTGCTGCTAAGAAATGAGTTGTGTAGCTGCTTTGATGCCTAGCAAAAGCGAACAGCCAGACCGAGGGAGGGAGCACAGTCCTGTGCCTGCCTCAAGACAGCCGGATCCAGTTTGCTCTTAAGGAAATTAGATTTTTCATGTACTGCCAAGAGTTAAGCTAATTCCAGGCGCCTCTCTCAGAGATAGGCTGCATCCAATCTTTGAACGACTCATCTAGAGAGAGAAGAATAGCCCAGTGTGGTGCGTCAGCAAGTGGCCCTGAGTCACTGGCCCTATTCATTGTCTGCTGGTGTGACACTGAGCAGCGCCCGAGCCTGCGCTCTCGCAGGCGGCGTGGTGTTACGGGCGCGCTCTTCTGCACCGTGCGTGTACGCGTGTGTGGCTTCTGGTGGCACCAAGTGTGGAGGTTTGGTGATGGGTGGTTTTCGCAGAGCTGCGGGAGTGAGGTCAAATAGCCCAGGTTGTTATCTTCAGGCACAAGGGGAGGCTGGGAGGGGTTTGCTGGAATAACCTGGGAGCTGTGACAAATGTCTTCCCCTTCCGTCACATCAGCTTGATGAGCTTCATCTGAGGAGGCAGGGAGCCCGCGCTACATCCCAATGAATGGTCTGAAAGCTGAGCCATTTCAAAAATGGGGTCTTTAGTGTGATTACTGAGGAGGTGTAGTTGCGTCAGCCTCATCAGCTGGGGAGCGAGGAGGCTCTGCAGGGCAGGCATGCTGTAGCCGGAGGAGATCCACACGTTTTCCAAGCTGTGGCTTCCCGGGGGGTGTTCACGTGAGGATAACGTGCCGGGGCGGTGGGCAGGGGGGGTGCGGAGCCGCGCTGGCAGGCACAGGGCTGGGATTTTACCTAGTGTGACTGGAAGGAAAGTGCTGAGTCTTCACAGACCAAGGCTTTTGGAAGGAGTTCTTTTATTTAGCGAGTCTGGGCTGCTGTCAATAAGTTCTGTGGTTTTAGGGCACCATATGCTGTATTCAACACTTTGCCAATCTCGTTAAATGAATCCAGACTAGGCTGTTCACAGAACAGGATGGAGCAGCTGGAAGCGGTGTATGTCGCAGTCCATCATTATAAGGCTGTCGGATAAAAATCTTCTCTTTGGTCTGACATTACAACCTTAATAATCCTCCATCCATATTAGCTTTCTCTTCGCTATACAAGAGAAAAGTCCAGAAAGGAGACGTTTACATTGTCTCAACTAATACCACTGACATGATTTTTATTAAAACATGGAGTGAACATGCCTGGGATAAGGAGAGGAAGGGTTTCGTGCCCCGTGCGTGCAGGTACGCTTCAACCTGAGCGCCTCCTGTGCCCAGCAGACCAGGAGCTCTTTGCAGAGCCGGGCTCCTGCAGCCACCTGGGACCTTGGAAAACACCAGGTCTAAATGGATTTATCCTACCGGGAATTTAAAACCAAGATGCTTTCTGCTTTTCATTCAATGATGTTATTTCTTCTCCCTAAAGAAGGTGCCACGCATTGGGATTAATACGTAAAACCCAACCTTTCCTTCAGTGGATAAACTTCTCTCCACTCGGAGAAGAATGCCCATCGGGAAGCAGTGATTCCTCCCTGCCCTCCCTGGCAAGAGGCTTTCTGTGCCCCCCGGCGCCGGGGGAGCGGGGGGTGATGCTGTCCCCGCGGGGTCCGGATGCAGGAGCAGGCGGGGGAGCGGGCAGAGCAGATGGGGCCGCGGGAGGAAAGGTAGCCAGGTCCTGCCCGGCTGGAGTGTTAGTCCTGGGTTTTGCACTTTAATGTAACTGCCAGTTGTACAAATTAATTAAAAATAACTGAAGAAAAATCCCAAAGAAAGGCCCTGCTTCCTCTGGTGAAGATTAATCATTAGTTGAGCCTTTTTCTTATGAAAATACAGATCCATGGTAGCCCCAGGCAAAAGATTCCCAGGGAGAGCCCTCACCATTCGTGCTCTGAGTTAGGGAAATCGCTTTGAAAGCATCTGACAACTAAAGCAGAACATGTTGAGTAACTTGGCAACACTCAGAAAACATCTTGAAATGGTTTTTGTTCAACACATTTTGCTTTGCTTCAATAGGAGATGTCAGGGCAGTTCATTCACTGCCACTCAGGACTGCAGGCGATGCTGGGAGACAGTTCCTCTGCCCGCGTTTAAAAAAAGAGTAAAAGAAAATCCCTGATATGTGCTGCTCCCAGAGCGGGATCCTCCTCGCTGGTGCGATGGCGCTTCCCATTGCTGAGCCCTGTCGGTGCCTTCTTGCTGGCGAGGTCTCCCCGCGCCGCGTGTGCAGGGGGTGGGTGATGTACAGCCGGGAGCGGGGCCGTTTGCACGGCCGTGGGACAGGGTCTCCCCCCGCCTTCAGGGAGGGAGCACTGCCTTGTGCTCAGCCATGGCATTGACGGCTCTGCCCTCAAAAAGTCATGCAGCGGCTTGCGATAAATTATAATACGATACCTCGCTACCGCCCCGAAAAGGAATGCCTATAGAAATTGGTAGAGACAAAATCAGGACAGAAACATTCTGTGAAAATCCCTATTAAATTCTGTGATGTGCCAGACAATTTTGTTTATAGGCTTTTTGAGCTGCCCCGTGGATATAAATCTCTCTTAAATTATCCTTCAAAGGTTAGGGAGGGCAGTGTCTAATGTTTAGGCGGGATGTTAATAACGATTGACTTTATCCCATCAAAGTCAGCTCTCGGGCGTCCCAGTGGGGTGACAGAGGTACCCACATCACGAAACCCCAGCGCCACCCCTTCCTGACGCAGGAGGAGCCTGTCTGGGGCTCCTGGATCGTGGCCGCTCTGGGGGGCTGCACCAGTCCAAGCATCATGTAGTTTTATTTCAGGAATGAAGATTTTCAGCAGCAATTTTTGGGTGTTCTTGGTGCATACAGCTTTTTGGGTGACTGCTTCTAGTCGCGGGCATCGCTGCGGGGAGGGGGACAGGGAAAGGCTGCCCTGCTTGTCCTCTGAGTGCCAGCCAAGAGTCGGCACCTCGCTGCTGGGAATGCTGGTGTTTTACACCCTTCCCGCAGCCCCAGCCCCCAGGCCTCCACCTCAAACAGCGAAGCCAGAACCGACCGCGCTCCCCACAGCTGAGCGGAGAAGAGCATCCTCCCAAAAACGGGGCTCCCAAAACCAGGGCTCGCTCCACCACCACCCGCGGGCTGGTCCTTGGGGAGTGCCACACGTGGCCTTTTGCATCGTGGCCTGTGCAGGATGTGCAGCTGCCTCCTGGCTGGACATAGGCTGGTGGCTGCTCGTCCCGCTGCGTGGGGAGCGCTGGGTGCAGGGGGAGGAGGGGTTCTACCTCTGCCCCGGGCGGTGCAGAGCTGCACTGGGACCCTGCGAGGGAGGTCACCGCCATCAGCTGCTCCGGGACAGTTCCCAAAGGGACCTTCAGTTCTGCCCTTCCGGGATGAAGGGAGCAAAGGAAATGCTGTGGCCACACGTGAAGGATAAATAATTTTCAAATAGGGTCCATAAAAAAAAAAAAATAAAAAAAATTCCTTTTAAAAGTTGTTGGGATTTTATCAAAGCTGTCGCTCAGCCCCTGCTCACAGGAGTGGCTGTGCACACGCCGGAGATGGGCTGCGTTAGTAAACACCGTTCCTCCAGCTTGCTTTCACAGGCTGCGTATCTAGTACTTTTGTTCGAAACAAGGTCAGGAGTGGTTTCCAGTCTCGTTAGCATTTTATGATGATCCTTTTTCAGCCCAGGAAGTCGACGACTTTGCTTGTTGTAAACTGAAACTCAAGAAAAAAAAAAAAATAGGTTTGGCTTATGAAATTTGGGGTTGGTTTTACCATTTTTAAATGTATTTATTTGGGAACTGTACGTGCTTGAGTTGCAAAACAAAAAGACATTTCAAGCCAGACAGTTATTTTTTTTTATTTTGAAACTTGTCAAAACAAGCCATATTGATAATTATGACCAATTTTTTTCAAATTGAGAAATGTATCAAGAACAGCCCTTTCCCACAAAACCTTTCATTTTCAAAAAATAAAATGAAAAAAATCAATCACACTTTTTCTGCTCGCACAGTTGGAACTGGTGGCAGTGGATTCGAAGAGAATAGCAATTTGTAAGGAATTCCAACCAGCTCTACTTAAAATAGCATCCAGCCAATTTCTTGGGGGCAGTAGGCTGAGCGGCTCCGTGGTGAAAGCAAACTGGAGAGCTGCCTTCCTCGCCAGGACGGTTTCAGTCCAGGAGAACACACCTTGGGAACCGCTCGGGCACGTTCCTCTTAGGAATTCGCTGCTGAGGTGCTGCTGCCTGGGAGAGAGCATCTCTTCTTCTCCAGGTCCTCAGCCGGTGGTGGGTGCCCTCAGCCCATCCCTCTAACCAAGCTCTATTTTCTTTTCCAAACCCAAATGAATCCAGCTTCTTCTAGCCTTCAGTACACGCAGACATCACAGTTGCAGGATGCCTTCACAACCAGAGATGCTTCCATATGTTCGTGGGACTTTAAAGTTGGAAGAAATTCAACGCGCGGGTCCGTCAGGGATGCCGCAAAGGGGGAAAAGCCAACGCCGCGGTTCAACGAGAACCGTGTTAAGGGAGGGCACTGAAGAGTGCCCCAAAGCAAGCGTCCTTGCCCTCTTGCCCTTCTCCATTCAAAGCGCGGGAGAGGCTGGTTTTGGCAGCCGAGGCGAGGTCTCTCTGCCCCTCTGCTGCCGGCGAGGGTCGGGCTGGGGGGGTCCCGGCACGCCGGCGGGCACGGGGGACCGCGGCAGGGACCGGAGCACCCCCGCCGGGATGGCTTTGCCTGTGTGGGACCAGGCTGCTTGTGACCGAACCCTTCTCAAGTGCTTGTGAAATGTCGGTGGTTACAGAGCTCAGACCTACAAAAAAAGGTCCTTTTACAGTACGTGGTGGCGAGGTGAAAAACAAACCAACATACTGCTGAAGTCAAAATATTCTTTCTAATCCCCCTGCCCGGTTTCTCTTTCTTTCCAGCTTTCTTCCTCTGCCTCCCGGACCCTCCCTCTCTGTTCCCACCCCCCTTCTGTTTCTCTTTCTCCCCTCTGTCATAAGAAAGTGACTGTGTCCTCGAGGGGACAGTTTTCTTATGCCATTTTATACACTGTGCTTCATGTTTAGAACTTTTTTGCACTAGTTCCTATTACATTTATTTTCCAAAATGGTTTGACAAAAAACAAACAAAAAAACCCAACAAAAACACAAAACCATGCTATAATTCAGTTGTATTAAAAATATTATCCTACTACTCTCTGTGTTCAATAGTCTCTGTACCTGTAATGCTTTCAGTTCTGTTGTATTTTGGGGCGGAGGTTTTCTCCGCTCCTTGTTTAACCCAGTAAAGAAATAAAATGTTAAGAATTGATGATAACTTCCTCCTCCCTTTCTCTGTGGTTCAGTGTGGGCCGTGTTGGTCCCATCGTGCTGCTCGCCGTCCGGGGGGACGCGGTGGGACGGGCTGCCAGCCCCCTGCTCCCCGCCAGAACCTGCCCTGCAAACTGGGTCTGGCTGTCCTACGGGTGTTTTTTCCCTGCAAAATCCAATCTCAAATGGAGGACAGAAGAGGCAGAATGGAGGGACAATAACCCTGCCTTACTGAATTTGATTTCGTAACCTTTCTTTATATTCTTTTGTTTCTTGCCTTCACATTTCTTGCCATGGGGCTCACCTCAGAACAATAGGGGCAAAGACTGTCACCAAGAGATTCATCAGAGAATAATGACTAAACCAGGGTATCCAAATTTTGCCCAGCTGAAGTCCACACCCACATATAATCTGGAATTAATTCATCTGGACAACAGATCTCGGCATGCAACAGAGCTAGGACACTCCGCTCCAAATTGAATGCTGCATGCCAGGCTGCAAAAGGCCATGTAATAAAACTCTGAAGTTACACTTTGGCCATTCCTACGCCGAGCTGAAAGTTCTCAGTTTGGAAAGAAGACGTGGAAAAGAGAGCAGAAAAAGGAACAAAATTGGACGGAGATAGAAATAATTTTAACACCCCCCCCAGATTGGTAGAGAAGACCCACGCGAGGGGGAGGGCGCGGGAGGCATCGGCTCTGCTGTGAAACCGGGGCAGGGAAGAAGTGGTGGGTGCAGGAGGGGAGACGTGGAGAGCACGGCCGGGGAGCGGGGTGTCTGGGATGTAACTGCATGAGGGGCTGGGTGAGTAAATAATGAGCGGGATGTATCACAGCGAGAACAGAAGGCATCATTCTCTCGCCTCTCACAAGGTTCTCGTTCCTCTCTGCCCAAAGCAAATCGTCCACGAGTACAGACAGGTTTCCTTTGTGGCTCAGAAAGAAAATAAGACCAAACAAATATCTGCTGGAGTTGCTGAAACGGAGGAGCTGGCCCAGCACGGCACCCGGCGGGAGGCGGTGCTGGGAGGGCTGTGCCCGGGTGTGGGGCTGCCGGTGCCCGGCTGGGCTGAGCGCGGCGTTCCTCCTGCTGCACCATCCCCTCTCCGCTCCCTTCGCCTGCAGGGACACCTTTGGGTCTTCTCTCCACTTTGCCCCACGTGGAGCCAGTATCCATTTTCAGCTGCAAAATCCAAAGTGTTCCAGAGCTGCCAGCAGCCTGCACCTTCTTACACGTGGACACAGGGGGACACACATTCCTTCCCTGGCCGTTAATGGTAGCAGATGGATTGGTGCCTGATTTGCATGTCTATTGCTCGGGGTATCCGCTAGCTGGGTAGAAGGTGGCATCACACCTCCTTTCAGAGGGAGCCGTTTCGTTGATACAACCGCCTGGTTGTCCTTTTTGCCCACAAAACTGAGAGGCAGGGGGTCAGGGACACCAGGACAGGCTGTTGGAAGGGTCACGGTGCCGGTCCCAGTTTGGGCAACTAGCGATCACGTTATTCCAGCCTGTTTTTAACTGAAAGCATGCTGCGCACTTGTTTCTTAAGTCACATTAAGTCATCTACAGCCTCTCACAAGGTCTCCAGCGGCAATAACTGTGCGAATTCCTACCAAATTTCTCAGGTAACCTTCACAGCTTTGGTAGGGAAGTGAGGGGACAGTATAGATGCCGTACAGGAGCATTGTCAATGCAAATCAGGGGTGGTGGGGTACTTTATTCTAAAACCCATTTGTCCTGGTTTGTTCCAGCCCGTTGTTTCGATTTTCAGAGGGTACCATGTTCTGGTGCCGTCGAAATGTAAAAATAAGGCAAAGTCAGGGTCGTTTCCAGGACAAAGTGTGAACATGAATTTCTAATGTAGACGCACGACGGCCAGCTAACAGAACCCAGGGGTCCATTCTTATTTGCATAGAGGGGATCGCACGTAGCCCCACAGATGAACAGAAAAGCATAGCCCAGAGGCTATCTCCAGAGTAGCGCTCAGGTGTCTCAGGTTAGCACATATCCTGCTGAAGGTACTTACATCCAACCCAGGTATTTCCTACCACCTGCAGCACCCCGCTTGCTTTTAACTTAATAGTGGTTCCTCATGGGTGTGTCCTGAACCGCCCCAATTTGAGCAGCTCTGGGCCTCAGCTGGGCTCTAGAAACCACATATGAGTCCTGCAAAGGGCTTGAGCTGTTAAATAGCCTCAGGATGTAGCAGTGGACTTCTCAGAAAATGTTTGGGATCACTTTTTCCTTTGGGAGCGCTGCTGGCAGCATGGGTCCCAGCAAGCCATGTGCCATCAGTCATTCCTACTGACCTCCTGCCGCAGCGATGAGAAAGCACCAGTTGGTGTCTCTGCCGTGCTCAGCGCTAGGTAGGTGCTGGTGATGAGCTGTGAAGCCTTTCAAAATGGACCTGCTGGTGGAGATCAAAAGGTTGACAGCCCAGCCGAAGGGTGGGAGGTGTAGCTTGAGCTGCTTGTTGAGCCTGTAGGAGATGTCACCATGGCGTGGGCCGGCTGGGCTGGGCTCGGTGCGGGGTGTGCTGCTCCGGCAGAGGCTGAGGGAGGCTGCGCAAGAGCAGGGTAAGCATACAGCGACGCTGCTTCTGAAATATCCATGTGTCACTATGCAACTAATGGGATTTCTGAGCCAAATACAAGGGATTTCCTGGTATCTCTTTATGTAACAGCTCTGGATTGACGCTTGACAGCTGCATTTGTGTAGCTGCGTTCTTGGACCCTGGTATCCCCCCTCCTGCGGCAGTGACTGCTGGAGTGCCATGTTGCATGCTTCAGAAGGTATTTGTTCTTGGTGGCTCCTTTTGATGCCCCTGTGTCATCTCATCTGGGACACTGCATCCCTCACCCGTGCTCGCCAGGCCTCTCCTGGTGTAACAGACCCCAAGCACCTCTCCCCTTGGTCACTGCCTTCCCATGAAGAGAGGTTCCATGAGCGTGCCCTGTCTCCTTGCCTCCAGGATGCCATGAAAGAGGCATGTGTTGGGGCTTGGCCACCATATAAAAAGGCCTCAAGGTGTATGGGGCTGGAGAAGGGGGCAAGAAGGCACGTGCCTGCCCAGCCTGGAGGGCAGCGATGCCGTTCCTGAGCTTGCAGTGAGCGTTGGGCGAAGCGCAGGGAAGGGTTTCAGTGGCCATATGGTGCCTGAACTGGTGCAGCAAATGAAAACCAACCCAGGATCGTGCTGGTTCCCAGGGATTTCATTTGCAGGGATTTGAAGTTGATGCGAGTTAAGTGGATATAAATTTTCATGCCTATAGGTCTGCAGCCATCAAAGCTGGAAGGCAGCGTGGAGTGAGAGAGAAGTTTCTCAGCTGTAAATTTGCCTTGTGGCTCCATAAAAACTGAAATGGGCAGCATTAAAATATTTCTGCTGGAAAAAGCATGGAAAATGCTGCACCCCCGAGAAAACAATAAAAAGCACTGCAGACCCAAATCAAGCTCCAGACTTGGAAATGCTTTGAGGTGCAGGATGGGACTGAAATCGTGGGTGGGGTCCAGACTTCTAGCATCGTCTCTTCTGGATGCGAACTAGGAGTTCCCTTTGTTTCTATATTTATTTATACAGTTTAATAGATGACACACAAGGTTCTGCATTCTGGGTTATCAAAAAAGAAAAAAAAGAAGTATTGTTTTTCAAGCACGTGCATCTAGAAATCATGCTAACTCTGTAATTATATTTTTGAACAATTTCAGAGCTCCTGAAGCTTCTCCATCTTCCCTGGGCAGAGGAGTACTCGGGACTCATGGAAAGCAGGCAACTTGTTACCGCGCATCTAAAAATATGCGTGAGGGCCTCGTTTTTCACACCAACATGTGAGACAAAGAATCCTGAAGACAAACTGTGTTTTATTGTCCTTCATAGTCTTTGCTGTAAGAAGGCAGTTTCAGGGTGTTTTCCACCTACCGGGAAGCTCAAGGATGTTTCTAGGCCTTTCAAAGTCTGTATGTTCTGGATGTGTTCAAATCGGAGCACCCTGATGTTGGCAAGGAGTTCTTCATTTATTTTTATGTGATCAAACAGGTATTTTTTTTTTTTGTGGGTTTATGGATTTTGTGACTGGAAAGTTAGTTTGATGCCGCCTCAGAAAACTGATGAAAATCTTGTAGTTAAGAGTTGAAGAAATTATTAATGATCGTAATTTTCCACATTTTTTGCCTGGAGGACTCCTTTGTTCTCTTCTTTTTGTCTAAAATTTGCGTTAAGTAAGAGCTTACAATTTATTTTTCATTAGCAACCCCCTTGCCATAGCAGAGGAGGAGTTGCCTGGATGGGCTGTAGAAGGTGGGTTGGGAGGGTTTTATATGTTAGATGCTATGAGCCAGATGGGTTTTACTGCGTGACTTCTTTCTCTCTCGCTCTGTTTTTCCTGTTCTGTCCTTTGACCGCTTTAGGTCATGGTCCTGACGCTGCACGACAGTCCATGTCATTCTGTTAGATCTGTTTTGGTAACTGAGGAAGATGAAGGTCATACTGATGTGTTTCCTCCACTGAAAACATCAGTGTCTTTACTAATTCAGCTTAAATCTTACTGAAGTGAAGCCCCTTGACAGGAAAGGGCTGGGAAGGGGTGGGGGTTTTCTGCTTTCACAGAAAAGCAGTAGAAGTTCCTTTCCTTTCTTTCATTTATATGCACAGAGGTGCATATTTCAAGGAGAGGGTCAGGCCAGAAGGAGAAGGTGTTGCTGGTGCCACATGAGACGTGGATGATCATCCTCTCTCATGAACTTGCCCTGAGCCAGGAGTTTACCCCAAAACCCTGTTAATTAAACTCCATCAAGTGAAACTGTAGGTCCCAGTATTCTGAAAAAGTATAACAAAAATTCAAAAGCCTGAGAGTGAAGCACGGGAAGCAGGATGGCCTCGGCCACTGTGTTCCTGGAGCCTAGAGAAGGGCGGATCCCCAACTGCTGCGAAGATTTGGTGGTGGTCAGCAGGAAAGTGCTGGTTCCATCCTGGGGACTTCTCTTTCAATAGTGGCAGAAGAGATGAGGTGAGGTTAGGCTGAGTCTGGGAAGGGCTGGACACAGTCCTCCTCCTGTTGCCCTAATGAGCAAATAGCTCTGGAAGGTGGGATGTGCTTAGTTATGAGTTATTTCCAGTCCAACTGTATTATCCAAAAAGGTCCACTGTTTGTTCTGTTCCATGTTGCCCCCCTGCTCTTCTTGGGCCCCAAGGAGTCTTCCCTCTTGCAGCCTCGTTCCAGCCATGACCCCTCAGATCAGTATCCTGTTTCTGTTCTCCTCCACAAACATTTCATCCCTGTTACGAAATCAGTTGTACGTTAAGAAAACTCACTCCTGGTGAGAGCAATCAAGAGTATTCAGCTGGTGAAGGTGAGGGTTCACAGGAGGAGATTCTGGCGGTGAATTTGGTGTTGTGTTCGGGAAGCAAGACAGACGTGCTACATGGCACATCCGGGATGCCGTGTGTATTCATCTAGTGCTACCCAGCATGGATCCATCCCTTGCACTGCCCTTCCAGCAGCTTCCCGCAAGAAGCGTGCAGGATCTGATTTCAAGAGGGAAGAGTTAAGTGCCAGCAAAGATCATAAACCTGATAAATCCAACAGATGTCAAATTACATCAAACTTCCTCATCTTAATGTGGAAACATCAAGACAAGTGCCCTGAACCAGGTAACAGGAATGGCTATATGCAATGCTGCATTAGGGAGAGGGTCTCTCTGTATTCCCTGTGGCACATCACCTCATTTACATCCTGCTTCCCATCTCCCTCGCAGCCCCCTTCATGTTTTTAGTATGAAATGAGTCCCTTGTATGTGATAATTAAGTTTATAGCCTCTGTCTCTCAGGCTTCCTAGCGCCCCTTCACACTTGATCTGCCACCTTCTCCAAGGCTTGCTCAAGCAAGTTCTCGCACTCTTCTTCCTCCAGTCTTTCCCAGCCTCTTCCCACCACCCTCCTCTCTATCACTCAGCCTTCTTGCCTGTGACTTGATCTCTGCTCCAAAACTAATAGGGGTTGACCCACATGTTCTCTACACAGGGATCGTTCCATCACTGCTACCCCAGCACTTGTTCCTTGCAAAGCCAGTTAGGTTTGTCTTCCCTAAAAATGCTTCTCCCGTCGCTTGGTGCTGAGCCCAGGTCAGCACCCACCCACCGTAAAGCCACAGGTAAGCCTGCGACCGGCTCGGAGGGAAGTCGTGCTGCCAGAAGATCCCCTGACATGTTTGTATTCACAAGCTTGTCAGCGTTTGGCTGCTTTTTTCTCTTGGGGAAAATTGCTACTGTTTCCAACACCATTTCAGATCCTCCGAGCCTACTTGTGAACAAGTCTAGCATCAGTGCTAAAACGCCAGATGCCGTGGAGACCCGTTCTGGGTGAGTCTACGCTAGAAACTGTCACTACGTTGGTATTGGGGATGGTGGAGATGGAAGCCAAAGAGAGAACCTCTTTTATATAAACTGTAAGTTTTTCATAAAAGCCTTTCTAATTTGTACCAAAGAGACTCTAGCACACCCTTGGGACTGGTAAAAATAATAATAGCTTAAGTGGTAGAAGACTGTGAATTTGAAACAGAAGGTTATGAGATTTAGAAGTATTACAAAAATGTCAACATTGTATATCAATAAGTGTAATTTAGATATACAAAGGAGATAGCAAAGATTTCAACAAAGAACTGTCAAGTCTTACCTCTTCAGATCTCTTTGAAATAAAGCAGATGTTTCATCCAATTGATGCAGAGAAACTGGCCTTCACATCCAAAAGTATGTTGTTTCAAATCACAAATGAATTACTCCTTTCAAAAATTACATGGTTTGCTATTTTTCAATCATTTTTTTTATTCTGAGATGAAACACACATGTTTATATTGGCTGGTTTGGCCTAGAAACGCAGCATTCCCCCAAGCTAGCAATCCAGAGCTCACGGAGCCACCGCTGCCGGACCTGTACTGGAAGAGATGAAGGCGAATGGCACTCATTAGAGCTGTATCTGTTTGCTGTTTGAAATATGCCTTTGTAATAAGCAATTTTATTTCTACTATTCCATCCCATAACAAATGGCTACTGCCCCTTTCCAAATCCCCAAACCAATGCTCTAATGGTGTGCTTGATCGAGCCTTGATCCGATGCGGGCTTCGCAGAGGAAATTGCTGGTTTAAGGCTGTGTTGCTGTAGGATATTACGTCTGAGCCTTGTGATCTTTCTCCTCGCTTAAATCTGCAACTGCTGGGATGCATCTAAGAACAAACACTCGGGCTTTCCTTCCCCTGGTTATTGCTGTCACGTAATATTAACAGTCTTGAGGTTGCAAATCACTGAAATCCCAGCTCACCTGGAAACTAAGCCCCTTATGTGGAGGTCCCGTAGTCAGATCAGGGCCTTGGGTGTGCAGTTTCCAATAACTTAAGAAGTGAGCAGAAAAAGATGGTTCCATATGTCCTCCTTATGACTGCTCCTGCTTTGATAGAAGTTCCTTGGATTTGCCCTCTTCGAAGCCAGGGCTTCAGTTCTTTACCCTGGACTCACCCTACCTTACCCGAGATGCTTAAAAGTTAAAGTTTAGCCCAAAACTACATGGGAAGTCTGTGGTCCCCAGCTCCCAGTAGCTACTGACCTCTCCTCCCCACTGGCACCTTGGTAGGCACAGCTTTGGGGGGCAGAGTGAAACACTCGACCTTCAGGAATGCTGGAGCCGGGGAACGAGGGGGCGTCACTCCGCCATCTCTCACCCTGCAGCTTTATTTGCTGGGCAGACTGAGGCTGGGTGACGGGTAAGGGCTGAGCTGGGACCCCCCACATCTGGCACCGCACTTTGCACTGGCCACTGAGGAAACGCTGCTGGGACATTGTGTCTTCACATGGACGCCTGTGTGCATCAGGCACAGGGGCACGCTGGTCACCGTGCTACCAAAGCCACTGCAATCTGGCTAATTTTTCATTCTTTTTTCATTTTTTGTTCAATAATGTTTTTTTTTTCTTTTTTCTGCTTAGCCCAGAAGAGCTGCTTACAGCAGCCTAAGTCGCCTGTGACCAGAGCGATGTGGTGTGTTGCTGTGCAGAACTAGAGCTGCCTCAGGAAGGAGGACTGTGCCGAGGCCTCCTCGAGACCCTGCGCTTTTTAACGCTAATAATGAAGCACCATTAGTCTATACATAACGCGTCAGAGATGCGGAAGCCACAGGCGAGGTATGCCTGAGGACAGGCAGGATGAGCGCTCCTTGCAGGGACCCGTGGCTGGTGGCTTCAGGGGTGGTTCTGGAGGGCAAACGGGCTCATGTGACAATCCCACTGGGTGACAAAGGAGAGACACGACAGCCCGCGATGCTTCCCTCGTAACAAGTGATGGTGCTTCATGTGCTGACTGCATGGGAGCCCACGGCCATCGATCCTGCGAGTCCCTGCCCCATGCCAAGGGATCAGCGAGGAGGAGATGGGACATCAGTCAGTCGCTCAGGACACCCCAAAGTCACTGCCCTCCCGGAGTGAAGCTTGGTAAGAGCCGTGCCACAGCTGCTGTCCTGATGGACATCTAGGAACACCCCGAGGAACTGCAGCGGCGCAAGAAAAGTCTGTGGCTTTCCTTCAAGGTGCAGAAAGCACACAGGTTAGTCCGGTGAGTACCAAACCTTCAGGTAAATTGACCGCGAGGACAGGGCTGTGGGGCCAGGATGATGCAGCGCAGCTGGGCTGGGAAGAGCCCTGCACAGACTGGGTCGTAACAGAGCAGAGGGACATGAGCAGCAGCACTTGAGCTCATGTGCTTCGCAGAAATTGAGCTTATGCTGTTTAGAATTAACTCCACCAACACAGTACTGTATTTTGTCCGTGGGCTTACTCCGACAGAGCAAGTTGTAACCCCGGTTTCATGACTGTAACGTCTCTTCCAGCCAGAGGGAAATCTGACAGGAGATGTCCTGGAAGCCCCCCTGCCCTAGGTTTGTGGTGTGTTTGTGTATTTCAGCTTCTTTGGCTTCTGCTTCTCTTGCTTTAGAGATTCAAATTCTGTGGACAGTAATTTAATCAGGGTTGCTTCTCCAAAGAGGTAATTTGTGCCGTGCATTAACAGAGACAAATATCAAATGACCAAAATCATTTGCAGATGGAGCAGGGCCACAGTTTGAGCCCCGGTACGGGCGAAGAGCGAGCTGCAAGACCCATCTGCTTCTGCTTTGAGGGCAGTCGCTGCGTTTGGTTTAGGTGGGAAGGGACATGCTTCGGGGCTCTCCCACCCGGACAGAGGGAGCGTGGCTCTGCGGGGCGGATTCTTTCCCCCTGAGGAACGCCTAAGGAGAGGGGAGCACCAAATCCAGAGCCGTGCTCCCCGGCAGACAGGTCAGGCAAATGCCTGTGCCAGAAATGCTGGAGCCTGGGGAAACCCCTGCCATCCTCTGGCAAGGAGCAGAGGAGAGGAGCACCCTCCTCGTGGTCCTCTAATCAAGCTAAGCGTCAGCTGAACGGTGCCGCTCCCTTCTCCTCCTCCTCCCTGTTCTCGCACGGGCTGTTGATGACTGGGCATTATCAATGCAAGCAAGGGGTAAAGCAGGCTCTGGGCTTTCTGGAAGGGTGTCTTTCATATATCACGTATGCTCCTTGGGGCAAAACCCATATCCTCTTTCACTGGCAACAGCAAATCCTGAAACCGGCACTCCAGGACAATAACTTGGAAGACTCCTCCGCTGCCCACTCGCCTGAGTGACCTGGGCTGTGGGGAGCCAAAGGGTCGGGGGCGATGAGGCGGCGAGTACGGGGGAGGTTGTATAACGTGGTGTGGAATATCATTGTTCCAGCCAGGATGAGTAAGAGCACAGCTGACGCTGGTCACCGACTGCACTTCCATGTGTCTGAGGGAGGGGGAGGCTGAGAGACAGTTGCACAGTTGAAAATAAAGACAATAAGTCTATAAAAGTTTAAGAACTGAATAGATTCCTGACATTTGGTTTTCATTATCACCAAATAACATATAAATAAACATACGACAGAACCAAGAGCAACATCCTAGTTACCCTCTCTAGAAGAAGCTGTGTTTAGGCTTAACTTAGTCGTCTTTGGCCAAACTTCCTTCTTGTATAGTCTGTAATGAAATGAAATAGCAAAGCTGGCTAAGCAGTTAGGCCTCCATCTTGCTTTGAAACAGAAAGCAAAGCAAAGGCTTGTCTATACGGGAAAGCTAGGTGTCAATGTGCTGCTAATTCTTAGTAGTCGGTAGTACAGGGGGAAGAACATGTGAAAATAAGCACAGTAAGGGTCTCTGAAAAGGGAGTCAACAGACCCTTTTTTTTCCTCTCTGTAAAAAGGACACAAGCATACATAATTCTTTGTAATTATTATTGCTTGTTGATAATAATTAGTGCATCTATCAGAAAAGATGTCTGTCAATGCATAGTGGTAGGTTTTGCTTTTCCTCTTTTCATGTTTAATGATGTAAAATGGACCCTTGAGTGCTGCTGTGCGCTCTGTAAGCACTGCCTCGTGCTTATGAGAAAAAAAAAAATCAGGCTTAAAATGCAGTGGCTGTTTAACTGACACGGGGATATTGAGTGTTTTCTAATCATCCTTTGTCTTGCGCGTCTTGTCAAAGCTTGTTACAGCGACTGCCAGTCAAGTGGGGGGGAATGGGATGATCCTGGTGCAGGAGAGTTTGAGGAGCAGGATGAGCAGCTCATGACAGTTATAAGAATTCAGGGAGTAAGATGGGAGGGAGGGACAGGTGATCAGAGATAGATAGCGATGGCCTGAGAGAGGGAAAATCTCAGAAGAGTCCTAGACAGAGCTAGGAAAGAAGGCATCCCGTGAATGCTATTGCTTAGTGCGTGTTGCTCTTATAACGTGAACGTATTGTTCAATCCAACCCTATGGAAGTAGTTGGACACAAATAACTTTACTTAATAACTACCTTTACTGCACAGGCAGAGCCCATAGTTATTGAAAAGACAATCTTAAGTAAACTAGATTGTATGAAACATCTCGGCTCTCACTGAGGAAAAAATAATTGTAATTGCAGTGAGGTACGGAGGCTTTATAAAAGTCAGGATCCTTTGTCCTGAGGGCTTGTAAACGTATCTGAGGACACGCTGTCGGTATGCTATGACTTCAGGTTTCAGGAGACTTTATTGTATTAACATCGTGGCTAACATCATCGAGAGCGTAAAAGAGATGGCTGTCCTGCAATTTAGTGGAGCTTTCCTCAAAGGAAAGTCGTGAATTCCAAAGCTTTTAGGTCACGCATGTTAAAATCTACTCTATTGCTGCTGCAAATATTACAGCTGTTGCCAAAATGTAAATGGGAAATGGGCTAAAACCTTCTCTACAACATCCCTCTAAGAGATTCAGTGCTCTGTTAAATATGCATAGCCACTGGCACTTGGACCTGCCAGTGAAGTGCCCTGTGTTATGCTGAGTGAGCTTTACCCATGCCAAAAGAAAGGGAGATCTTCTAGTCTGACAAGGCTGCTATCGCAGGTTCTCCTGCCACCTTCGGTTAAATCCTGCGTGGATGGGAAGGCTCCGTTGCACTGTGATGCTGGAAAAACCCCACAAGTTTAGGAATCAAGGGAAAAAGTCCCCTGGCATTAGAAACGTTGCCTCTGTGCGTTCTTCTCCTCTTCATCCTCTGCCCACCCTCCAGAGGACTCTGTCGCACTACATGGGCTGTAGGGAACAATGCCTTTATTTTTGGAATGTTTCCTTTTTTCCTAGATTTCTCTCCATTGTTCACAGGGGAAAAAAAAGCAGGGGCAGCTGGACCCAATAAAGCCTAGCAGATATAAAGAGGCAAAATTTGGGTGGGGGGACCTCTTCCTTGTGAAAGAAGTAATGTTATTTTCTGATTAAAAAGAACTGTTCTTTATTTTCCTATTGTGGACCCTGCCTTTGATCAGCCCATCCAAAGCATTACGAATCTGTGTCATTTCTTCAGCTATTATGAGCGGCAGGCTTTTCTGTCCTCTGGCTCCTGCCTCTCCTGGACCGGGACTCCTTGGAGCAATGAGGCTGGGCTGCAGAAGACAACTTAAACCTTTGAGGTTTTTCATCCATAGAACAAAGTTTATCAGGGCTGACATAGTAAAAGGGGATGAAACTTGGAAAAGAAAGGGCACTGGCTGCATTCAGCAGAGAAAGAGGACCCACGGTTCAGAAAGGAAACATCTGTGGCAGGGGAGGGCTCCTCACCAAAGCCTGAAGCTGGCAGCAATGCTTAGTGCAAGAGAAATTAAGATAAAAGACTGGAGGAACAGTGCAAGGTCTCCGTTTGTGGGGCTTGACCAGTGCCGCAGGGTCAATGCGTGAGGACCTCTCTCAGGTCTGGCACAAGACATATTAATTATATATTAATCTTATCATCAGCTGGGATTTCTTTTTAATTGGTGGGATGCTGCACGATGATCTACTCTAGGAGGCAGAAGTACCTCAATTTAAGGATTTTGCAAATGCCCCTAATGAGATCCGAGCAGAAATGGTGAGCAGTTAATACTAATAACTCATTGACCCAGCTATGCAGCTTGGACTTAAGACGTTTGCATTACATTCCTGTCTTTAAGATCTCAAGAACATACACGGTACAACTTATTTCAGGGACTTCTAGGCTTAACTGGCCTCTAAATTCATCATAAATTACTCTTGAAAATGGAACTAGGCTATTGCAATGCTCAGTAGGTCAATGTATGACTCTTTTTAAGTAATTTGGATCTTGGTCTTGAAAACCAGTAACAATCTTAAGCATTCAGATAATTATAAATTGTCCTAAAATAATTACAGAATTTTGTACAGAGGGTTCGTTTGCTTTTATTTGCTTTTTGCTCTTGAGTTGTTAGGGTTGGCAGTGGTTAATGCTTCCAATTTTTTCTTCACAAATATTAGGGAAACATTTCTTTCTTAAATGAAAACAGAGACTCTCATATAATTTCATGAGTATTACACAGAACTTAAAGAAAAAACCCTATTGCAGAAAAATAAGGCTAGGAAGGACTACAAAGAGGTCATCTGGTTCATCCTCCTCCCCAAAGGCAGGGTAAACAGCAACTGTAGTATTCTTCATAGCTGTAATCTATGAAATACTGAGTGATGAAGACCCCACAAATTCCCAGGCAATCCATTCCAGGACTTGGAAGGCTTTCTCCTGAAGAGGCCAGCCTCACGTAAAACTCGTGCTACCCACGGCATGATGGAGCACGGGAACGCAGACCTGTAAGGGACCGCCTAGCTCTCCAAGTCCAGCCCTGCCAGCCGTGCAGCAGAAGGTGCCTCCAGGTGGGCTCACGGGGCACGTCCCTGGGCACCACGGGGCACGCCAGACCTTCCCGCAGCAGGTCTAGTGCAGGGCCAAGCGCTGATGTACCGGGGGAGCTTCACCAGCATCGCTCACCCAGAACTCCTGAGGCTATGGGACTTGCTAGCTGATAGTCCTTGGTGCAGCTCCCCTTCCTGCAGCTCTGGTGATAAGTACAACGTTCCTTCTCAGTGCTTGCTTCCCCAGCACTGATGTTCTGCTCCGCGTTATCTGATCCTCTAAAACCAGCTGGAAGCGCTCCTCAGCAGTGCCACCTAGCCACCCCTGCCGCACCCTCTGCAGCCCCAGCCGCTCCTTCTTCCTTGCATCAAGACTTTTGCACTCTTTTTTTTCTTTTTTTTTCTTTATATTCTTTCCAATTTTATCCTATTTTCTTCAGGCCACCTCTCCAATTTGTTAAGATAATTTCAAACGCCGTAGTCGAACTTCTTTGCAGCCTGTGGCACGTAGGCATCATACAGAAGCTTATTGATCGCACTCTCTGTTTCATTATCAGGTAAAACCACTGATTGGTAACAGAACCAGCAAAGACTTTTGCGGAGCTGCTTTTGGTATGTTGCTTCCTTAACTGCAAACTATCAATAAACTGCTCGTTGCGGTGCAAACGCTCATTTAAGGTGCCTGCCCTGCTCAGCCGCGGGTTCCTGCCTTCCTCCTGCATCTCCTCGTGCGAGCCCCCGGGGCTGGCGGGCCTCACAGCGACCCAGACCCCAGCCGGGGGAACCGGTCAGCAGCAGCAGCGATGTCAAAGCACGGTGGAAATCAAGGTAAAGCAGTTGTCAGCTTTGCTGGTCACCAAGGAGCTCAGATTGGCCTGACAAGGTCACCCTCAGCAAATCCCTAACAGTTGTCCTCCGTTTCGTCTCACCCTCCAGGTGCTAACAAACGCCTTGATTATTCGCAATGCTTTGGGGATATTTAGCTAAGCTGTGTGGCCTCTTTAATAATTTCCCAACATTTTATTCACCCTCACCCGGTCTTTTAAGCTCTCCCTGACCCCACGAATTCCCAGTGATAACCCCTAATGATTTGGCGAAAACATCATCTTCATTAGGCCCAGCTATTTGCAAAAATCCTAATGTTTCTCCCTCTGCTCCACTTTCCTTTCCCTAGTCTTACCTGTCGCTGGTGGTAGCAGTTGCCTGACTGAAACCTCAATGTGGGGGTTTATTTTGTAATATGATTTCTCACTAAAATAGTCCCAAACTCTTCTGCTTGCTTCCATTTCAGCTGTACGTGTTCCTCCTCGCTGAGAAGAACCACCTGGTTTTTCTCTCCCTGTTTACTGACATACTGGATGTTTCCTTATCTCCCACGCCACTTGCTGTCTGTCCTCGCGCTCCCCCGCGGTCGGAGCTTTGCTCCTTCCAGCTCTGTCCCCACATGCTCACGCTATTCTTTTACAGTCGGTATTAGGGACTGCTCTGATTTATACTTTCTGTGCGTGTTCCGTATTGTGTTCGAGATGACCAAGCTGATCTCATGCTATTCTTTCTACCTCGCTTCTGCATTGGGATGGTCTGCAGATGTGCCGTTACTCTAATTTCAATGCGGAACCGGCAACTCCCTGGATGTCTTCCCCCACTCCTGGTTTTCTGAGGGATATATACCCAAACTCATGGTTTATTCAAGCCTGATGTCTTGAAGTTCACAGTCTTCCCTCTCAAAACCCAGGATTCTTCCCGGTTAACTTTTGCCCAAGTTGCTTTCCACCTTTGATGTTTTTCTAGCAGTCAGAATCGACCTTTTAAAAGCTGGAGAAGGCATCAATAGTTGCCCCAAAACGTTCAAAACCCTGCCGGGCACCCAGTGCTCAGCTGCATTCACCTTCCAAGCGGTGCCTACAGAATTGAAGTCCACCCGCCGAGCCCTGGGCTTTGGACGTCTGTGCTCGCTGCTCTCAAAAATCCTCCTCTGATTTCTCACTGCAGAGAATCCTCCACACGTGCAGCCGCCTGGCAGCGAAACTCATTTTGAGAGGCTATTTGCCTAATGTGACCACACTCTCAGGTGTTTACGGTCCCGAGGGGGCTGCAGCAAACTGCCCGTCGTACGAGACGAGCTCTCGGTTTCCACCCTTGTCTAGCTCGCTTCCAACACTAGTGAGGTATAACCTGCGCTCAGCAACCGCCCAGCTGTCACGGTTTCAGCTGGGATAGAGCTGATTTTCTTACTAGCAGCTGGCGTAGTGCTATGTTTTGGGTTTGGGATGGGAATACTTTTGATAGAGCACTGCTGGTTTTGGTTGTTGCTAAGCGGTCAAGGCCTCTCCTGCTCTTCGCACCGCCCCACCAGCGAGTAGGCTGGGGGGGCACACAAAGCTGGGAGGAGGCACAGCTGATCCCAGCTGGCCAAAGGAATATTCCATGCCATGAGATGTCGCGCTCAGCATATAAAGCTGGGGGAAGAAGAAGGAAGGGCGGGCGGGGGACGTTTGAAGTGATGGAGTTTGTCTTCCCAAGTAACCGTTACGTGTGATGGAGCCCCGCTTTCCTGGAGATGGCTGAATGCTTTCCTGACGATGGGAAGCAGTGAATGAACTCCTTGTTTTGCTTTGCTTGCATGCGCGGCTTTTGGTCTGGAATCACAGAACGGTTTGGGTTGGAAGGCACCTTCATCTCGTCCACCCCCCCTGCAACGAGCAAGCACATCTTCAACTGGATCGGGTTGCTCAGGGCCCCGTCCAACCTGACCTTGAGTGTTTCCAGGGATGGGGCATCTACCTCTGCCTGCCGCACATCTCTACCTGTTAAACTGTCTTTATCTCAACCCACGGGGTTTTTTCCTCACTTGTACTCTTTGCATTCTCTCCCCCACCCCGGCCGGGGGAGTGAGCGAGCGGCTGTGCGACCCTGGTTGTCGGCTGGGTTAAACAGCGACGCCAGCCCGCCAATGGTCACCGACTCCGAGCACGGCAGGTGGGGAGGGACCTCAGGATCACCAGCGGAGTCTTGAAGAGCGTCCGGTGATGGGGAATCCGCCGGTCCCCCGGGGAGAGTACTCCAATGGCTGACTGTTCTCACTGTGAAAACTTTTCCTCCTGCGCCTGCTCGGAGCGTCCCCAGGAGTCCCCGGTGCCCACTGCCCCTCGTCCCCTCCCCCTGTAGGAGGGGGTCTCCGTCCTGCCCGCAGCCCCGCACCCCCGCCGCCGCCCGCCGGGGCGCACACGGCCGGGGGAGGGCTCGGCCGGGCCGGGACGGGCACCGCGCTCCGGCTGTCCCCCCCCCGGGGCCACCGCCCGCGCCCGCCGGGCCAGCTGGCGGCGGGGCGGGGCCGTCCCGCGCCGAGGCCCCGCCCTCCCCCGGCGGAGCCCCGCCCCCGTGGCGGGGCGCTGGGGCGGCCCCGGCCGCGCAGCCCCGCGGCGGCACGGCGCGCCCCGGCCGAGCATGGAGCAGTAGCGGCTCGCCGCTCCGTACCGCCGGCCATGGGTGCGGAGCGCAGGGGGGAGGCGGCGGCGGCGGCGGCGGCGCCCCGCGGCGGCTGCGCCTGCGGCGGCGGGAGCTGGCGGCTCTTTCTCGGCTTCTTCGCGCTGTCGCTGGCCCTGCACGTCCTGACGCTGGGCTGCTACCTGGAGCTGCGCTCCGAGCTCCGCCGCGACCGCGGCCCGCAGCCCGCCGCGCCGCCGAGGCGGGACGGGACGGCGGCAGCGGCCCCGGGCTCCCCGGCAACCGGCCGGCCGCAGCGGCCCGCCGAGGGCGCGGAGCGGCGGCAGCAGGTGGGTGCCGGGCCGGGGGGGCGGCGGGGGGAGGAGGGGTGTGTGTGTGTGTGTGTGTGTGTGTGTGCGCTCCCGCACTTGTCGCGGAGCCCCGCGCCCCCCCGCCCCGGGACCCCGGCGGTGTTGGCTCCGTCCCTCCGCCCGCCGGTGCGGGCCGGGGCCGTCCCGCTCCCGTAGGCGCTCTACAACAAAAACAACGAACAACCCTCGCTTGTGTTTATTTAGAAAAAAAAAGGGGGGGGGGGGGGG
>RSEF01000004.1:2510660-2556808 GCA_003993805.1 Himantopus leucocephalus
ATGCATCAATCGGCCTTTCCGGTGATGGCCCAGCCTCCCCCCCCCCGCAGCTGTACGTCTGACCCCCGCGGGACAGGCTGGCTCTGCCCCGGCGTCCCCGGCCGGCGTGCGGGGCGCGGGGGCGCGGCGGCGCCCGGGGGGGCTCGCTGGTCCCGAGAGCCTCTGGGAGAGCGGCAGCAGAGCTGGGGCCTCCGCTCCCGAACTTAGCTCATTTTTTCCAGGCACGAAACCTCGCCGCGAGCAGGATAAGCCGGAGGAAGGAGTTTCCTCCCCTTGGAGCGGGTGGCCCGCTCCCCGGAGGTGCCGGCCGGCTTTGCCAGCGGCTCGGGGGGAACAGAGATGCAGACCCCCGCCGCAGCGCCCCGGCAGCCTTCGCTTCGCTGGGTATCAACGCGTGGTGGTGGTGGTGGGGGGGGGAACAGGACAAAAATAGCTTTGATAAAGCTGCGAGTTTGGAAACTCTTCCTCCCGCTTGGCAGCGGGCAGCCGTTCGGCTGTGCCGGCCTCGGCTGCTCCCGGGAAAGCCCGGCTCACGCCATCCGTTGGGTACTTGGATTCTGCAGCTTCCGATAATAAAATCTAAGTAAGCATTGAACTGGAGAGAACTCGTGCTATCTGGACATNCCCCCCCCCCCCCCCTTCGGTACTTAAGCGGTGTCAACATAAAGTGAGTCGGAGAGGCTTGATGTCGTGTTGGAATTCTTAGGTTGTCTTGTAATAGCATGTGGCTGAAGTTCGTTTTGTGTTATCATGCTGGATCTGTTTAGTCTTTAGAGCTCTTCTTTCCTGCGAGTGTATAATGAAATACCAGGGTAAATACTTGAGGCATCCATAAATTACAGCGTTAGATAATTTGTCTCTGGATGCGTATGAAGATCCAAGTGTCGCTCACTACAGCTGACATACTCCAGATAAGGTAATGCTAATTACTTATTTCTGTATTTTACATCTGGCCTGTCAGGCGTAGGATGAAAAATTCTTTCGGACATATTGAAGCAGTTGATTGTGAGAGAAAGTTTCCTCGTAGTGAGGGCAGCGTACAGCCCACAGCCGAACTGCTGGCACCGAAAACGCTCTGTTTGGGAGCTGGTGCTGTGACAACGTGTAACTAACGTTATTTGTAACAGTGCTGCTCTCCTGTTTCTCACTGACTTTTCTTCCTTACCATTCGCCTGAGTCCATGTGCGACTAAAAGCAGCCACCTTCTGCGTTGTAGGGTGCTGCGAATGTACCCCTTCTGTGATTCAAGCAAGGAAATGAGGTGTTCGCAAACAGCTTTATTTAAAAAGTTAGCATCGACGATGTTAAAACCTTGAGGGTCTGTGTGGGGTTCCTAGCTGCTTTCCAACCCATAGCAGCCAAGCTGCGCTGCTGATAGACCCGAAGTGCGGTCCTGTGCACGTGTGTCGGGAGACGGATGCTTACATAAATTAAGCAGAAATTACTAAGTAATTATTTCAAGAGATCTGATCAATGGCATCTCTCTCCCAGGGACCTGTGGGGGAGCGGTCAGGATCGGGGTGCGCTGGGGGGACCCAGCGTCCCGATAGAGGCGGTGCTGTGAGCCCTCAAACGGGCCTTTTGCCGTGCTTCGCTGTGTGAAGTGTTTTCAGTAAGGAGGCTGAGTAATGACCGCATGTATTGTGATTGTACAAGCTGATTTAAAAATAAAAAATACTCCCCTTCCTGACCCTTTTTTCTTTTTTTTTTCCTTATTTTTTTTTCCCCTTCCTGACCTGAGGCAGGGGGGAGAGGAGCGGGGGGAAGGCCGGGGAGCGATGGTCAGCACCCGAGATTTTGGCAGAGATCTCGCCTGGCCACGTGCCAGAAATGACCTCATGACAGGAGTGAGATTTGGCAGCTCGATAACGCCCCGCTTCCCTATCTTACAGGGTATTCAAATATGTAACTCATTTAAGATACAAGGGCAATTTTTCATGGCAGAGGTTGAGGCATTGTAGTTCACATCTTTGTCCCAGAAGCTGTGGGGTGTTGCATCGCCGGTTTGGCGTCGAGATGAAAAGTTTGTTAGTGCTGCTTTAATTCATCGGCTCTTCGATTGCTGTCCCTCCGAGATGCGATAGCGGAGTTGGGGAGCGCGGGTGCATTCAGCCTTGAGTGGTGTTATAAAATCTAAATAATCCCTTCAGCTGGATGTGCTGTGGAGTACAAAAGTGATTCTGTCGGTGTGTTCGTTAGCGTTTGGCAGGCGCTTTGCTAATGGCTGTGCTCACGGAGAACAGGCAGCAGGGTACCACGTACCGCTCATTAAAATATCTTATGCCTAAACTCAATTGCGGTTTGTTGTCGAAAAAATCATCCTTGTAATATTTGAGCCTTGCGGAGCATCGTTTCCGTGCTTTTTTTCCGACCAAGTCTGTGTCGTGCCAGACTTCTGCAAAAACTTGTTTTTCCCCAGCGCCGGGCGAAGCGCGTGCCCTTGTGAGTGTCCTGAGACGGGCTTAAAAGTTGCCAAAGTCTGCCTCTTGGAATGAGATCAAATACCCATCAGATCTGTCACATCAAACCAATGGTGGAGGCGCTTGCGGCTGCCCGGGGGGGGCTGCTGAGTCACCCGAAAAAACGTGCTGAGCAGCAGTTCAGTTACCAGCACTTACCTCCATCCACGCCAAAGGTGTCCCCTCGGGGTCCCCACCTCTCGCCTTTTTAATGAGGGATGCATCGCTTTCGAGTAGTGCTGACATCGGCATTCCTGGCGATGTTGTTGCCTTCATGCTGGTATTTGTGATCCCACCAAAGCCGTGTATGTAAACCCTGAATTGTGAGCTTCCTTGTTTTTCTTCCCTTTCCCACCTGTATCCCTCCGTCTCCTGAAGCAGCAGTCGGGGCCCTCCTCTTGCGGCAGCTGTTGGCAGTACAGGACCCCGATAATTTATATCTGCCTTCTAAAAGCCTGCTTGCTCATTTGATAAAGAAATCGTAGGAATAAAGCTTTAGAGGTGAAGTAGTATTTTGCTTGTAGTCATGGATAAAGAAATGCAGTGAGAGCGTGCAACTTAGTCTACACACACTGCTTTTTGTTGTATTTAGTAAAAATGAAGAACTGGCTTTGCTTGACGGGGAGGTGGGGAAAGGTTTAGGGAGCAATACGTGTTTTTTCCTGTTTCTGCTCAGGATGCTGTGGCGGAGTAATTCTTGGTGAATTATTTGGGGTGGTTTCACCCCCTGGAGAAGGGCTGTGGCACGTGGGCCTCTGTCAGCGGCCGTGGGAAAGGGCAGTTGGCTGTAGAGGCAGAGGGACATCGTGCTGTCTGTCACGCTTGGTCTGTTGTCCACCCTCTGCCCTCCCAGGGGTCGTAACCAAAACCAGGGAATTGTGGCCAGGTACTTGCTGCCGTCTGCTCTCCAAATAATTGTACAGTGTTTCTCAAACTGGTGTTGTCAGTCCAGCGTAAGTAGCTCTACACTGACACGGAGTTTTGAAGGTTGGTCAGAACATCTAGGCGAGACACACGTCACGTAAAAGCAGAAGGGTGTTAATGCTCAGCCATGAGGGCACCTTGGGGTCCTAATGTAAAGTAAAACACCGATTATTTTGCCCTTTTGTCTCAATTCAGCTCCAGAGTACAGGACGGCATTCAGGCGTGACTTAGACAAGCTGTCAAGGGGTGAAAGAGGCATTAAAGCTGCTCCAGAGACTTCTCCCTCCCTGAGCATACCTCGAGCTCATCCATGCACGTTCATCCCGTGTCTGGTTCCCGCATCCCGAGCTGGGGGGCTGCACCGGCACGTGATGGATCAGGGAAGAGCTGAGACCCGACAGCGCGCTGAAAGCTTTGAGCAGAGGGTCTCGTTGGAAGCGCTTCTCCAGCATTAGCCTCCCTGTGGGGCACAAACCCTTAAATACCTGTGCGGGGCTCGCGCTTGGGGATTTCATGGCTTCTGATCTGGGATGATGGAAGCCCTGCGTCCGTGCAGGTGGGCCCGGAGCAGAAGGAAGGTGGTGTTTAGGGATGCATTCTGTGGTGGGTTTTCCCTCAAATTACCCTCTTAGCAGACTCGGTTGTAGCTGAAGGAAGCTCCTGCAGGGCAGTAAAGGGAGACCGCAGCGCGCTGCACCCCGTCGGGGCTCTGGTGACCTCCGTTCAGGTTGTAACGGTGCCCGTCCCTTGAGAGAGAGGATGGCGTTCCTGAGGTCTGGGGTCTGTGCCGAGGGGGGGGGGCTGCAGCAGGGTTGCCTGATGGCAAATAGAAAACACGTTCATCGGAATAGTAGCAGAAATATTCTGTGCAAAATCTGGCACGAATCCATCAACTCCTCCTTTTAAAAAGAAAATGGCACAGCGTGTCAGGAGAACGGCAGTGACTGCCGGCTATGCCGCGTTAATTGGAAAATTAAGCGTGGCGTGCACGTTGCCCGCAGGGTTTGAGGCACATCCCTGCGTGTGCCGTAGGTTTAACTCCTGGCGTGCGGAGGAGCCGTCTCCTTTGGCTGGGTGGGCGCTGCCCGGCCGGTGCGCTGCCGGCGCCCTGCTGCCCAGGCGCATTCCGCTCCTTTACGGGGGTTTATGAGGCTGCTCGCGCATGTTTTGTTCTGCCTCCTTACACCCAGCAGGTGAGACAGACACCGTGTGTCGTATTGCGGTGGGATGCCACCACTCCCGAGCTGTTCAGCTGTGAGGGCTGAGCTTAGGAATTCCCCTTTGGAAAGGGGTAGACGGTCGGCGGGAAAATAAATAGCTGCGGGTCTGGGGTCGCCAGGCACAGGTCGGCTGCGGGGCCGTCTCGCTGGGGAAACCCTCGAAGTACTGGGGATGCTGGCGAGAATAGCAAACGGGTAAAACAAGAAAAAATCTCACATCTAGGAGAGGAGAGGTGGTTGGAAAACACGGAACATATTTTGCAAGTGGATGCCGAGGGCGCGCAAAGTGCGTGTGATACAGAAATAATTAAGCGAGCGAGCAAGCATGCGGCTGGGGAGAGCAGTGCTTGCTTAGCCGCTGTCCCGAGGAGGCTGGGCGGTGCGACGGCGTGCACGTGGACCACCGTGCTTCCTTCCCCGCTGGGCGGTTGGTGGGCTCTGCCCCGTCTCCCCCTTCTGGAGCTGAGCTTTCCGGTGTGTTTTCTTTAGTGTTATTTTCTGCTCATCCCACGAAGGACAGATACCGCAGCTCTGTGCAAGGACTCGGGACTTTTTATCAGCGTTTATTGAATTCCATGATGGAGAAGGTTGTTGTTGCCAAAGTATGTGTTTGACCGACACGTGACCAAAGTTGCAGGGTTTTCCACAATTTTTAGATGAGTTTCCTGGCAAACGCTCAAACCTGCGTTTTTAACACTCAGTGGCATTCCAAAGTTATCTTTCACTTAACCTCATAGTACATAGTGCTTTATCAAACCAATATTATTCTAACCTTTTAACATTATTTTTCTTACCACATAATACTATAAATCTTCTCTGCTCTTCCATACACATGTAGTATCTTGTAATGCTAATTAAACTGCACGCTATCCTAATTTTGCTCTCTTACTAATCCAATATATTTTTCTTGACGGGAAGCCAAACCCTGAGAGCTTCAGAGCATGCGAAGCTCTCATTCCAGTCTTATTATATGTTAATGACTTTATATTTTAATATCTTTCAACACTTTAAGAAGATGTTATTTTTAGAGGTGTCTGGCTGCGAGAGGTAACCCGTGTGTGAGAGGCTGAGGGGTTTTTGTGAATGTAAAGCACGGCGTAAACTCTGCGATGAGTAAGTGGTGAGGGTGTCTCTGAAGATGTGTAATCTGTCAGAATTCATTGTGCACAAGTGCAAAATTACAGTGAGATTTGGATGCAATTTTAAAATAGTTAACGGTCTTTATAGGAGAGGAAAATGACAGTCTTGCCTAGACTTTTGCATGTTGCAGTTGTAAGTGCTCTCTTGTTAAAGCTGTTGGGGAAACGCACTGTTTTTGTGTGCGGATGGTGCTGATGCCAGTTGGGCCTGAATGCTACTATAACAAAAATAATTACTCACAGATGGGTGGATATTAAAATGAGCTCTTTCCATAAGCCCAAATAAAATTCTGTTGTAAGTGCAAAGTACCAAATATGCCAGGCTGTACTGATGAAATGCCGGCGCTGTAATGCATTCCAAATGGCAAGTGCCAGCGTCCTCCTGCTGGAGCTGCACCTCGGCTGCAGCTTGTCGTTCTCCGGTCCGTATCTGCGCTTCCTCAGGAACGGCTCTCGCAGCAGGAGAAGCCGAGCAGCAACTTGAAATGAGATGTAAATCTGCAAGCGGTCGAGCGCTGCGCCTCCCGTCTGCGCGTGGTAAGGAGGAATACCGTGCAGAGCCGAACCCCTGCCTGCCGCGCTTTCTGCTCGGTCGCATTCGTTCGGGAGACCTGAATGTGTTGAGAAAAGTGTGGGGCACCAGCAGCGGGCATCACGTTGCGTGGCATGGGGTGGCGTTGCGTGGCTTTGCAGCAGTGAGAAGCAGGGTGGCATTGCATGGCATGGGGTGGCATTGCACGGCTTTGCAGCAGCAGGCGTTGCATGGCGTGGGGTGGCGTTGCATGGCGTGGGGTGGCGTTGCATGGCTTTGCAGCAGTGGACGTTGCGTGGGGGGGTGGCATTGCATGGTTTTGCAGCAGTGTGCGTTAATCAGCGTGGCGTTGCGTGGCTGTGCAGCGGGGGTGCTGCGTGGCATGGCGTGGCTTTGCAGCGGCATGGTGTTGTATGCCGTGGCTTTGCCATGGTGGGCATCGCTCGGCGTGGTGTCGCAGCGGGTGTTGCGTGGTGTGGCACGGCGTTGTGTTGCATAGGGTTGTGGGCATTGCATGTTGATGCATTGCATGGCTTGGCAGCAGCAGGGCTTGCGTGGCGTGGCATCGCAGCAGGACGTTGATGCAGTGGCTGGCAAAGCCATGGCTGGTAGCCGCTCGCCGCTCCTGGCCGAGCTGCCTGCGCTGTCGCCCAGCTGTGGGCTAAATTTGGGCAGCACAGGGCTGCCAGACGGCTCAGCAGTGACGGCGGACGGGGCTTTGCGAGGTCAGGCCCTCCTTGTCTCTGCGGCTTTTGCCTCTTCACAATAGGCACAGCGTCCCAGGGGCTGCCCAGCCCATCGGTGGGGCGGCGGGGTGCGACACCCCATCCCCGCCGGCAGTGCAGCCCTGTCCCTCTGTGCCCAGCCTTTGTCTGGCTGCGCTTAATCCCTCTTTGCAATTCATCTTGCCGCTGTGCTTTACACCTCTCTTGAGGCACATAACAAGGGGGAAGGGGGAAGAGGGTTAGGCAGTTTCTTAAGCCAGCACTTGAAGTAAAATCCACCTCGGAGCACGTAACAGCTCTGTAATTGTAAATGGCATACGGGTGGAAGAGTTGAGGAGCGGCTGTGTGGGGGTTGTGGTCTCCACCATGGCCATGGCTGAGCCACGTCCGTGCTCAGACCAGCACTGGTGCTCCTGGCCCTGCTCCAGGGTGTCTTTTCGGGTTTCCCCACGATAATTACACTGGGTGCTGCTGCTCCCGCACGCTGCTCCCGGGATATAAACCTCGTCGCGCCTCTTCATCAAACTTCTGTTGTCTTGTCCCTTCTCTCTTTTCCATTTCTTATTTTAAAGGACTGCAGCATTGGCATTCCTTCCCCAGGAGCGGTTCCCCCGCTCCCTCGCAGCCCCCTGCCGCTGCGCCGGCCCCGGCCGGGGCGCAGGAGGTGACCGGGTGCTCCCGTGGCAGGAGACCCTCTGTCCCCTGGAGTAACACTTGCACGTCTCAAAGAAATGCTGTCTCTTGGATTTTGGTTTTTCGGTTGTTTTATTCAATGTTCTCCATCTCTGTTACAGTCAGCATTTCGCTATAGGTCTGCACGTGGGGGTTTTTTCTGTGTAAATAATACTGAGCGCTTGCAATAGGAGACAGAATGAGCCCCGAGCTCCTCACGGCAGGTCCGGCGCCGGAGCAAGAAAATGGGTGTTGAGGCTGTGTTGGCTGCGGATGCTGCTCTGCTCCTGCTCCCTCCGGGGGCAGCCCCGGTGAGGAAATAACGCCGCGTACCCAGATACACACCAAACACCCGATCAGCTTTTGGGGCCAGAGGACAGAAACGCAGTGTACCTTGTCCAGCAGGAAAAAAAAAAAAAATAAAAAAAAAAATATCTTTAAGTTCTTCCTTTTATTTTCTCCTCTGTGAAGCGGCAGCGGCTTTTCCCGGGTTTCCCAGGGAAGCGTGGGGCTGCGGATGCCGAGTGGGGCAGGCGCTAATGGCCTAAACAGACTTCGCGTGATCCTTCCCATCTTCTCCGTGTGCTGGGCTCAGTGAAATTAATCCAGGAAATAATTTTGGAGCAATTATTTCCTTCAACCTTGCAAATAAGCTGCAGAGCTACTGCTAATCTTAACCAGTGCTTTTTTGTTTTGATTTTCCCATGGGATAGGAAAATAGGATAAATCATTTAAAGTCGATAGCTGGAACTGTTGCTGACCTGCTGTGACACTGAGAGGACTAAACGGGTCAGGCTCAAAGAAGAGGTTCTTCTTTCTCCCTTTTTGCCGCAGTTGCAGTGTGCTGCCGTTCTGCCTGTCTGTATTTCACCCGGAGTCTCCTCAGGCGTTGGGAAGCACAGGGCTGCAGGGGTTAGGAGGGGTGGTGGTTCTGCCTGGAAAGCTTTAATTCTCCTGCTTTCCTGTAAAACGTACCCTGTGGGGGAAAAAACAGATCAAAATAGGAGTTGCTGGCCGTGCAGCTGATGAGGTGTATCCAGAGAGCAGGATGAAAACGCATAAAGAAAATAGTTGGTTTTTAACTGCAGCTGTTACTATCTTTTTAGTGATAATGAACTAAATTGGTACGTTGGCTGCCTTTGAGCTACGGATAGGCCTGTTGGTGCTTGCCGAGTTTGCGGCGTTAACTCTTGCTGGGGAGCCGGGTGATGCTGTCCGAGGGACCCCGCTCCCGCCGGGACCTGAATTGCCTCTGTGCCAGTGGCGTACTCCCAGAGAGGGAGATTTTCTCTTTCGAAGATGGAAAGGAGACCTTTTCTGTGTATGGGGGAAGGTAAAGTTTAAAGATGTTAATTGTCATTTTTAAAGGATTATTGAGTCTTTGTTTTAGCAACATCTTTATTGCTGGCTTGGAGTTTTCATCTATTTCTTCTGTTGTTGAAAGGAGTTGTTTTGACTCAGAATATGGCTCGTGCACAGATTATTGGTTGGACTTGATGATCTTAAAGGTCCCTTCCAACCTCAACAATTCTATGATTCTATTGGGTTGTGTGGAACTTAGTTGGTATTCAACAGAATAAGCTCATGAGGAAGGTGCAGCTGGTTTACTGGTGATGCTGTGCTGCTGGATCATCGCACTGCTGGTCCTCTTCGGCGGCCACTCGTCTATCTTCATCCCTTCCCAAAGCCCCCGTGGTTTTGCAGGTCGTGGAACTTTGTTTTGAAAGCCCAAACATAGGAGTAAACTGCATGTGGAAGATTCAAGCTCAGATCTAGGGATCGGTGATTTTCGCAGCATCGCTGCAGTTTTCTGGGCTCTGATGGTAGCAAAGAGCAGGTAAATGGGGGGGAAAAGGGGTTTTCTACACCAAGGCTCATGTCCTGGAGTTTCCGAGAGACTTCTGCAGGAAAACATTTCTGATGTGGCAGTGGTGGGGCTTTAAGGCGCAGGATGCTGCCGCACTGAAGTGGGCTAGATGTGCAGAATCGCCCCAGGGAGGTTAAATCCTGCTGCTGCGATAACTGCTAGGAAAAAATTGAGATCCTAAGCTTTTTTTTTAAAGTGAGGGACGAGCATCTTGGGGCGTTGCTGGACAGGGGCTGTTGGTGAACCACCTGCCTGAGGAGAGCGCAGTATCCCGAGGGCTCGCTGTCCCGGGGCTCGCTGCTGAGCAGCCCTCAGCCGTGCTTTGTGAGACGAGGTTAGAAGCAGGTTTGGAGACTTAAATTAACTATGTGTGACAGCATTTGCCTGATCAGTAGTCATCAGCACAGTGTAGCCAGAAGCTGCATATCTGCTGGCTGCTGCTTTAGGTTTTGGGGTTTTTATTTATTTTTTTTCTTCTTTGTTGTGGTTGGGTTTGTTTTTTTTAAGGAGAAGGAAAAGCCATTTGGCCTGACTGTGTGAGACCAAGTAACCCCAAATCACTCTGTTCTGGTGCTGCTTCTGTTGGTGTTGAAGTATTCTTCTGGGGAAAACGTACATCACCTGAGCGCTGTCTTGGGATTGCTTGGGGTTTTGGAGGGTTTGGTGGGTTTTTATTTTGTTTTTGGTTTTGCTTATCTCTGCTTTACTGTAAGTGTGAGAAATCCCAGGAGTTCTGCTAGTGAACAAGGTGTTCAGGTAGCAAAGCTCGTGGGAGGATGGAGACCATCCTTTGTTGGAAGAAAATGCACACGCACCTCTTTCCTTCTGCATGCTTCTCTTCTAGGCTATGTACGTTTTCATGAATGAGATTTCTCTTGTTTGTCTTTAGCAGAAGATTCAATAAGTCACAGCTGGGCTCTGCAGCAGGTCTGCGCTTTCACTGGTGCGGTGATACAATTCAGACTCATTCTTCAGTTGTAGTGATGCTGCTGTCATGTTTGGAGTAGAAAAAGGGAACGTGTGCAGGAAAAATCCTTTAACTAAAGTCTTTAGCTGAGCCTGCGGGGGCTCAGCACTGACCTTCCTCAGCTGTACGTGACCTCCATGTCTGGCAAAACACCGGATCGATGAGAAACACCAAACCTTTTGCTCGTAGGGTGGATTTTCCTTAGGAGAGGGAGAGAGCCTCTGTGCTCAGTACTCATACGGATGCTGGTGTCTTTAATCCCTAGAGACCCCGTATGAGGTCAAGCAGTGCAGAGCTCTGGGCTCTATCCCGCACATCGCCTGCGCGTGCCGGCGCAGGGGCTGTTCCTCATTTTGGGCAGGGGGGAGCCCTGTACCACCGTGCCACTGGTGCTCCGTGCCGGGCTGGGCGCTGGGGCTGCACCTTGGCATCACCCCTGGCTGCAAACATCCCAGCCGGCGGCAAAGGCACGTCGCGGGGAGCAGCAGCCGGTGCACCGCTCTGAAGAGGAAAGCAGCACGCCCCTAATAAAAGCAGGATCCGACTTCAAACAAATGTGTAGTGCACAGTTGTTGTTAGCACTCTTATGTGCGGCTGCAAGGCTTGGACAATTTATAGGCGCTGCATCAAGCGCCTTAGTCGGTTCCATATGTGCTGTCTTCGTGCGCTGGCTGGTATGGAGCGGTAGGATGAGCTCTCGGAAGTTGAGGTCTTCAAGTGTTAAATACAAAGCGTTGCTCCTGCAGGCTCAGCTCTGCCGATCCAGGCGTCTGGCGCACATTTCTAACAACAGGCTGGATTTGCCAAAGAAAATTACGCTCGATACAGCAAATAGCTGTCAACTCTTTCCTCCCTAGTCTGCCAGTCTGGTTTTCCCTTGCTTTTCAGAGTAACTGGGCTATTTGGAAGTGATACGGAAGTTAGGGTGTCGTGGTGCCTAGCGATGCTTCCCCGCGCTCAGCAAAGCCCCGTCCCCCTCCCTCCGTCCTCACAGTCCCCTCCAGCCGGTGACAGCCCACGCCAGGGCCGTTGGGTCCCTCTGCAAACCCATGGCGGAGGTGAGGGCTGAGGGTCACGTCACGCTGAGAATAGTAACTGGAGTTGTTCTCCTCTGGTACTTAAATTTTGGACCAAAGTATTCAAGGCGGGATTTTGGCTGAAATGTCAACTAGCTCGTTCCCATTTAATGAAGACTTTTGGGCCTCTGACCCCAGTTGCGTGCAGGTGGCTGCAGTTGGACCCAGACACCCCCGAACTGGTGTCCCTCTACTTCGTGGACTATGAGCTATTCTGCTGTTGGTCCCTCCTGACTTGAAACCATTTCTTCTTCCCAAATCTGAAGATACTGAAAAACCAATTTTATAACTGATGATTATGATAACGATAGTCGGTGGGGGTTGTTGGGGAAGTTAAACTTTGGGTCAGGTCCCGGTGAAGGTCCTGTGTGGCATCAAGCTACGTGTCTGGATCAGGTACTCAAGCAGTTAAATACTCCTGCTGCTGGTGTACAAAAGCAGCGCCAGGTATCTTCCAGGGGATCCAAGTTTGCTATCTGAAATCTGGCAAAGAGCAAAAATTTTTATGTTGTGAACAGAAATCACACCCCAAGGCTACGGCTGACAGGGAAGGTCTCGCTGACATATTTACCTAGCAATTTTGTTATCATTAAGTATGCTTTCTCAAAAAGCCCAAACCTCGAGAACAATAGCAACAAAAAAACCACTGTAGGTTTTGTGAGCAGATGCAGCTTCAAGATAAGAAATGATTTTTTGCTCTTTGTTTGACTACTTGGCATTTAGTGGTTAATTAGAGTGAGGCCAAGTATAGTTAGATAGTTCATAAAACAGCGTTTTAAAAACACTGGAATTGAAAGGTTTTGAATTATGCTTTTTAACTTCAGTCCGTGAGGCTGTTAGAGGCAGGCAAAGCGCAGGGGTTTAGAAACAACTACAAGTAAACGTTTGGTTTGGACAGCAAAAGTTCGAGTTTGGAAAGGGCGAGAGGGGAACAGCTTTTGCAGCCCATCCTGGGGGGACGTGTGCTGAGGGTGCTGCGGCAGCGTCACCCAAAAAGCCAGCTTTCCACCTGGCCTTCACGGCATCGCCTTGTGCTGGGACTGGAATTGGCCTTAAATGTTGCTGGGAGGAGGAAATAGGGGCACTCTGCCACGAAAAATCAATAATAATCATTCAGGTTATAAAGCGGTAACATTAGTTCTCATCCAGCTGTTCCCCTTTATTTCACAGTTATTTTACGCGATATGGAAAAGCGCTGACATTGAAGTTCATCCACACGATGTCTAGGATGCTCTGTTAGTGCCAGCATGCATAATACCGAGTAATAAAACATCGTCTGTAAGCACGGAGTTAGAGGGTTATTATACAAAGAAGGGCATAAGCAACACGACACTCAAATTGTGATTCCTGGCAGAAATGCTTTGCAGTGGGGAAATTTCTGTTTGGTTAGGGTTGCTTACATGCCTTTCTTCTAGCTGAAGGGCAAATGACACTGTTAGCATTAAATGTTAGTAACTGACATCTTAACATGAAATATGCCGTACGTCTCCAAAACTGAGTTGGGAGTTACTGCTGTTCCAGAAATTCTTCTTCCCTGGTCTTTATTTTTGGTCTGGCCGCAAAATGGACCCAAATTAAATGTTCATGCTAGTAAAGAGTTCGGTTGTGAAGGAAAAACACAGATTCATTGTGCTTCGGGGAAAGGTCTGACAACGAGCAAGTGAATATGAGCAAGCAAGCAGCATGGGCTGAGCTGGCCGGCCCCGCGGCTCGTTTTGTCGGCTCGCCCATGGACTCTCGTGTCGGTGCGTGTCAGGCTGATGGGTGCCTGCGATGTAACAACAGTAACAAAACCCAGGGCAATCTCTTGAGGTTTTTTTNGGCCGGCCCCGCGGCTCGTTTTGTCGGCTCGCCCATGGACTCTCATGTCGGTGCGTGTCAGGCTGATGGGTGCCTGCGATGTGACAACAGTAACAAAACCCAGGGCAATCTCTCGAGGTTTTTTTCTTCTTCTGGCTTTTAGTTTTTCAAAGGCCAGTACTCTGGGTTTTAATATCTTGGACTTTTGTGGGGAAATTTTATGGTGTTTACCAGCAGTTTAGAGATTGAAGAGATTGTCTGTGTTGTAAGTGATGCCCTGTTGGCCCTGCGTCCCAGGCAGCTGCTGTTGTGGTGGCTCTAAGGTTGGTTGATGTAGGTGGGCTTGGTGTACTAATGGCTTTCACACCTTAAGACAAGTGCTTTAGGAAGAGCTGGTGTAGGAAGATGTATTGATGTAGGCTGACTGAAAGCTAGTGAGGATGTGTGTGTGTGTGACAGCTTGAGTTGCAGGAAGGATGAACAGTCTTGCATAGTGCTCAGTTTTCGTTTTCAGTACAATGAATTGTGCCGCTCATTTCGGAGGTAATGAATTGGTGGTTGGTTTGGGTTGAGTTTGGGCTCTTCATCTACAAAAAGTTTTTTCCAACGCGATCTGCCAGGGTGGTTGTCCACGGGGAAGAGAGGGGCGTCAGTCTGTTTAGGAAGTGCCAATTGCTACATCTGCAGAAGATCAGCAGAGGTGTGCTTTGCTGGTAAGGAGGCTTCAATGACACGATGGACTTCACTGCGTCTTCCACCATCTTGCTGAAGAAGGTCAAGCAGCGATGGATTGAGTATTGGGTGGGAATGATGGCAGTGTTGCAGGTTGGGTTGTCAGCTCCTCCTCCAAGACTGGAGAGAGGTCCAGCTGTGTCATCAGAGGGGGGTAGCCCTGTGCGGTGGCCTGAGGGGTAATTCTGGAGGGGCTACAGTAGCCCATGCTGAGCCCTGATGCACACTATGGTTTTGAGACCCTAGGCTGGTGGTGGCTCTTACCTCTTTGAGTGAACCTCTGAGCAAGTAAGCACTTAAAAAAGGAAAGGAAGACAAGCTGACTTCTTGGTGGAGCGGTTAAATCTTTTAGACGTTGTCCACTTTTTCAAGGTTTGGCTGCTTCTGTGGGTACTCTTCTCTTTTTATCAACAGTATGGTACTACCTGCTGCTCTTCGGGCCAGCCTGGAGCGGTTTTGCAGCAGCTAGCTAATATTTTGAAAGTTCTCGAACTTTGGCATGCTTTAAAACTGTTTTTGTTCAGTTGTAGGCAGTGGAGCATGTAATCTGGCGGGGTGGATATTTTTTCCAGGCAGCTCTATACATTTTCAGTTGATTATATCAGTGAAGTATGTTGACAGCTCTGTGTACCAGTTGGCGTTTGGGGCTCGTGTCTGGACGGCGCGGGCTGTGTCGCGCTGTTGATTCCCTACACAAAATAGCTTTCAGGCCTGTAAAGCTGTCACTCAATCGGTAATGGCTACGCCGAGCGGCGGCTGGGGAGAAACGGCTCCCGCTTTAATTGTTGGATAAAAGCAAGTGAGTGCATGTGCAAATTGTATGTCTGTGGCAGGATTTCCCTTTTGCTATTCTTCTCCTCTTGCCTGCTTTTTCCGAGACCCCGATGAAATGACTTTCAGCAGGAGTCGGTATTTACCGCAGTCGGCTTTTGGTTCACCCTCAGGCTACGTCCACCCCCCCAAAAAATTAGACTTTTTCTGTTAGTGCAGCAGGGCTTTGTAGAACTTTTTCCTTTTTATGGCAGAAAATGCAAACCCATTTTGCTGTGGACCAAAGGAGCTGTACTTGGGATGAAGTGCAGCCTTGGGAGATGCCGTGTTGGGTCTGACCGTGTCCCGGTGCTGCCGAAGGAAAGCAGGCAGCTGAGGTTTGCAGGACCCTCACTTTAGCTCTTGGAGCAGTCGTCCGAGTTTGTAAATAGCAGCAAGGGGAATGAAACTCCTTCTTTGCAAATGTATTTAGGGGGCGATTGGGTCGTGGGTCTTTGAGGAGCACAGAGGCAAGCCTTGGTTCGGTCTCGGGCCTCTCCAGCACTACGTTGATAATACCAAGCCTCGGACACTCTTAGAAACTTGCTTCAGGTTAAAATCGGATTAAGCTTTAAATTTCCATGCTACCCAGTTGGAAACGTGTCACAATGTATGTTTTCCACTTTGAGGATCCCTTTGGTGGGTAAAAATATTTTGCTTTTTTCCCAGTCTCGTGCTAAGAATGAAGAAGATTATTCTCAGGTTTCTGCTATCATTGCACAATGCTGACGTTTTCAGATTGAAAAGACTCCTGGGTTATTTCTTACAGGATCCTAATTTTCTTTTTTTCCCTGTGATATCTCCATAACATAACTGTTTGCACATAAATTAAGCAGAATTCTTTGGCCAGCTCTTGTGCACACCTGTGCGCTCACATGTTCTGCCAATAAATCGCTGCAGTTAAATGTTGCTTCTGAAATATTTGCTGAGGAATGATTTTGGAAATCTGAAAATTATTTTTCTCAAACTTGGACTTCTTATATAGTCATTTGTGAATCAAGGCTATATGGAAATAGGTTGTTGTTTAAGGAAATTAACTGTTCTTAAAAGTAGTCTGTTGGGTCTTTTGGAGCAGCAGACAAGTCCCATTCCTTCAATTCAAGGGTAAATTTGTCACTGCCCTGGTGTCCTGGGCACCCAGTCTCCCTTCTGCTGCCAGGGTGCACTCCTTCCTTCTGGACCTTCAGCCATCGGGAGGGATTCTTCATTCATTGATGGTGGTTAAAACCACCCTGATGTTGGTGAGCATCTTCTCTTGAAGACTCCCCCACAGATAGTCCCCACCGGCACCGCCGTGAGGCATCGTGCTGCTTCTGATGCCAGCCAGGGTGGGTGTGGGTGTCATCCTGGGTGCGCACTTTCAGGTGACCTGTTCCCCCACAGCACGGCTGCTGCAGAAGACCTGCCAGCAGGTCTTCTCTCCACATGTCATTGCTGGCGTCATTACCTGCTTGAGGACACACCAGCAGACCTGCAGGCAAGGTGTTAACCATCAGGCCTGGAGAAGAAAATATAATAAGGCAGATGGGGAGAACCGCAACCAAGTTTGTGGTGCTCAGTGAAGACGCTTGTGGTCCAGGCTGTGGCTGGAGCGATGCGCTGGAGATGTGGGGCTGACCCAGGGATGCAGCTTGTCCGTGCAGTTGGCATGAGGGAGCTGGGACCAGCAAGTCTGGGGAGAGCTGCAAATTATCATTATTGTTATTATTATGAAATAATTCAGCTTTTGGTAAACTGCTCCTTTCCATTCACAGCTAGGATGTCTCTTGGGTGTTGAAGAGTGAGCGTTTCTATGGTTTTTCTAATTTTGTGCCATCTTTTGTTACTTTGTGTGTCCTTGTTATCCAAACGGCTGAGTATTTCCTGTAATTATTTGAGGCTCTTGATTGTAGTGATACCTGATAGCAAAGAATTCCCTAGATGCAACTTTTAAAATAAATGAAATCCCAAGATAATTAATCTTATGGTTAACGATTGTCAGGATGGGGTTTTGGTCTTACGTGAAAAGCTGAATGTATTTCTGCTGAATGCAGATTTTCCTGTCATTCCCTGCCTTTATTTCAAGCTGTTTCAGAACTGGCAACTGCCTGCACTGGCCATAGAGGTTTGAGAACGCTAATTATCATCCTGGTTACGAGGACTTACCATAAGGGTAATTTCGTGCTGGTAAGGTGGCCGTACATCTGCTGTTACTAATATTAACCCATAAAGTTCCTTAGTGAGCTGGGTGTGCAAGAAAGCTGCTTGTCATTACATTAATGAAACAGCAGAGCACCAAGCTTTCCTTTCAAGTCCCGGGATCGCAGCCGTGCACCTTGGAATAAAAGGGGGGGTGTGGTGTTTATGGCTCTGTATCCGTCACCTCCAGACCGAGAGGTCTCCCGTACGCCACTGCCTTCGCAGGGCTGCCGGTCCTGGCGTCTGACCCGCGCCGGTGCGAGAAAGCCGTGAAAAACGCTGGGCTCGAGGCACTCTGATGAATATGTATGGGATTATTTAATATTTTTTTAATAGCTCTCTATTTATAAACGGTGGCTAAGGTTAGCCAAGGTGACGGAAGATGCTGAGGATAAGGCAGCGAGCCCCTGTGCGCTGCAGAGGTAGGATTTACAGTAGGAGAATGCCATCCGAAGAGCGTGTGTTTGCGCCCACAGCCATTAAGCTTAATAATCTTGCTGTCTGTATCGACTTACAAATGAAAGCTTGCAGTAATTTGGAGCAGCATTTGAATTGTGAGTGGTAGTGATGATGCTGAGCTTGTCTTTTAATGCTGAGTTTAGAGTCTTTGAGGTTTGGATTAAAAAAAACTTCAATGAAACCACAAAAAAGACATTGGAAGCATAACTGAACAGGTGGAACAAATTTGTTAAATCTGTTATTGGGAAAACAGCAACTTGCTTTTAAGAAATAAATCAATCTGCAGCTCAGTGTTTCATAATGAGGAGTGGGATAGGAAAATCTAAAAATATCTACAAATGAGAGCCAATGCTCTGAAGGAACAGATCCAAACTAGAATATAATATTGCCCATTGTGGTGACAATAAGTATTTTAAAGTTCATTGAGATCCTTGCTGTGATGCAGATGGGACTTTAAGAGCCAGCATATTTCACTTGGCTGAGTCCAGTTTTTATTTGCATAATAACTTATTATATGTATTGCCAGTAGCTCGCAGAGCCCCTGGTCAGGATTGGGAAACCACGATGAGTTCATACTCCTCTGCCTGGTGAGACAATATAGTCAGCGAAGAGTTGGGAGGGAGGCGCGTCTAGCAACTAATGCAAGTGGTTATGCGCTTGAAATGGCAGGAAAAAACACGGCTTTTAACCCCCGCCTTGGGATGGGGGTGACCTTCGCACAGCCCATCTCCGCTCTCCTCACCCCGCCCCGTTTCAAGGGTCTTTGTCCTTGGGCTGAGTTTGTCCCCTGTCCCCCAGCCTGTGGCACCATCTCTAGGACCTTATTTTAATAAATGAAAGGAGCTTGTCCAGGTGATGGGAAACGTGTCTGTGGGCACCTGGGTTGTCCGGAGATGGGGTTCGCCGCTGTGCTCTGCGTTCTGCTGCTTGTCTTAATTTCCCCTTCGCTGTTGGGGCAGCAGAGCCGACTCCGCTTCCATTTCTCTTGGAAAGCTGTTCCATAGCCTCGTCCCTCTCAGCAGGGTCTTCCAAGCGTTATTCCAGAGTTTTCCTTGCTCAGCTGAGCCCGAGAGCTCTGTCGCACCCGGCTAGGTGAGTCTCAGGCATTGCTACCGGCTTTCGTGACCTGTCATATGTGTCTCTGCTCTTTGATACTTGCCGAGGGCTTCTCTGCGCAGGGGGCTTCTCCCGAGCGCTGTTTCGGAGAAGCTGCTCCGAAATAACTGAATCCACATGGACAGCTGTTGCTCAGAGGGGAGTAGGTAAGTGCATCCATAAAGCTTCGGTTTCTGCCGGAGGGAGCGCGGGGCGGCCGGCGCAGCTGGTGCACGGCAATGGCCTGGCTGCGGAGCCCTGTCTGCCAGGGAGCTCTGCTTACGGCACTTAAACCGAGGGGGGAAAAAACCCTCTCCAACTTCCAAATTGTGGTTAGTGGGGAGAATCGGGGGGGTTCTGGAGTTGTAGATGAGCCAGGCTGTCTGTCACAGCCAGGTATTGGCGTGCGCTGGGACGGTGGTGGTTGCTCAGGGACGTGGCACCATACGGCCGCGTGGAGTGCGGTGGCACGGCTTTCGCGGCACAGCTTTTGCGGCACGGCTTCCCGGGTTTGGGCTCGGAGAAGGTTTAGCTGAAACTTGTTTTGGTGCAACCAGGGCAGGTGGCAATGGCAGTTGACAGTGGCATTTGCCACCCGTCTTCTGCAGCAGGTTGAGATGCCCCGGGGGTGCTGGAGCACGGAGCTGACGCTGCCGGCGCGTTTGCCGTGTTCGATGTTGGCGTTCGGTGGGTGCAGGCAGACCAGCCGGGGCTGCCATTTTGCTTTGCAGTTAGTGCCAAGGGCTGCCGCCGAGGCCGGGCGGACAAGGGATGCTTTTGCATGGCTGGGATTCCCTAAGTGTATTGCAACATGGCTTTTTGCCCCAAACCTCATCCCANTTTTTTTTTTTTTTTTTTTTTTTTTTTTTTTTTTTTTTTCTCCCCCCCCCCACTAGCTGGGCTTTGGAAAGCCAACTCGTAACCGTCATCAACCTGATTATTAATGTGCTGGGCTCTGGAAGGATCCGTGGTTTTTAGAAACTCCGCCTGTTGCTTTAATGAAGAGTGGGGCTCTGCTTTCGGGGCTCGTGTGGCAATTGTGCTGACTCCTCCTTATGCTGCTGGAAGCCCTGCTCGCCTTCTGTTTCCGTGGTTTGCGAGCGCTTTTATGTGACGCTGAGGCCATGAGAGAGCATCTCCGCTCCAGCCATGAGGAGCCGCACAATGGCGATGGGCTGAGCCCGGGGCAGGGGCGGGGGGGGACGTGCTGGCCGGGAGCCACCGTGGGTCCGGAGCCGCCGGCGGTGGCCGAGAGGCAGGGAGCTGGCACCCATGGGTGCCGGTGGAGGTGTGGAGGCTTTCGGGAGGTACCGCGGAGTCTCTCCGGCCACGCCGTTAGCAATTTTTCAAGGCTAAGGGGTTCATGGGGGCTTTGTGTTCCCGCTTTGAAGCTCGGGTCTGAAAGTGTTGTAATGAGATTTTATTATGTATTCTGGCAAGGTCTTGTTATTTTGTGTGTGGATTTATTGTATAATGAATTGAGTGATTTTGAAATGTTTTGTGCAACGATTTTTTGGAAAGGACATTGTATTTTGTTTATGGGATGTGTGAGTTTTTATGAAACTTTATTTAGCTTTTAGCAAGAATAATCTTTATTCAACAAATAGTGCAAATAAATCTTTAATTGAACAAATATGTGCCAACTTTCAAACACAGTAACAAACAATGACATGAAACAAGGAAACTTTGGAACAATATACAACTTTAAACATAGTATAAAAAAAATAAAAAGACACCAACCCCAGAACCCTAACAAAGCAGAATTTGGGCTGTATAGCAGGGCAGCAGCTGCGTGCACATATATGTGGGACCTGCCAAGCTGGAGGGAGCGGAGGAGGGACTGGTGACTTTCCGGGGGTGCCTGGTGGGTTGGGGGGCAGCGGGTCCCCCCCAAGCCGGGGTGCGGAGGGGGTGGCCGCTGCCAGCTCGCGCCGGGCTGCCAGACGTGACTGGGCTGCGCGAGCGCTCGTAGCTGTGGGGCGATGTGGAAACATGGTCTCCAGCGAAGCCGGCTGTCTCCGCGGCCGCTCCAGGAAACGGTTCATATATGTCCCTGTCCTTTCTCAGCCGCCTTCCTGGGGCGGCCGATGCTCCCCTCCTCGCGGGGGCAGCTCCAGCCCCCCCAGCATCTCCGAGGAGGGGTGGCGGGGTGCTCCGCGGGGTCAAGGGCTGCCTCGTCGAGGCTCTGCATCTTCCAGCCCGGTGTTATTTTCGGGCTCTTTGCAGGCAGCCGAGTGCCTGCAGTCTCTGTGCGTTGCCGCATCTCACGTTCGCGAGTCCTGTGGTAGCTGCAAACTTGTGCAGGCCATTGCTCAACCTGGGAAATGATGGTCGCGCTCCCTTGCTCCGCTCTCTTACATCTTTTATTGCCTGTGCTGCCATTAAAGTTAATCTTTCACACCTATCTGAGCTTGCTGCAGAGAACGGAGCTCCGGGAAGGGCCAAGGCAGCAGCGCGGGGAAGGTGGGCAGCCGCAGGCAGCTCATTCCCATGCCCAGGCGTGGCTGCCGCAGCCTGCGTTGGAAATGGAGCTCTCCGTCCCCATCACCGCTCGGGCTGCGCTGCCAGAGGCAGCGAGAGCCTTTCCTGGGATGCGCTGTGCAGTGGCAGAGATGGCTGTGGGTGATGATAAAGCGGTCCGTGTCATGCACGTGTTTTTCTTTCCCGTAACTGTGTCTCAAGGCGCTGTGCTGAGGTGGCAGCGGTCCCTCCTGGTCTCTGTCTCAGCGTGTCCCCGCTGCCGAGGTCTCCATCCCTTGTCCGCTTCCATCCGTCTGTGAAACTACCACGACCCGAGTTTTGGGGCCGTTTGCTTCTTTGTGAGTAAAAAGGCGCCTAGACGTTGAAACGCAGGCAGCTAGCGGGACGCTGCCGTCGGGATCCCGTTTCCGCCCTGGGCAGTGGCGGGGGGTCCCCGCGGCACGGGGCAGTGTTCCGAGAGCTCTGCTCCTCTTGGTCCCGTGCTGAGCTCTGCAGGCGCGGGCCCGGCGGCTGCAAAACCCGGGGCTGCTCCAGCCCCGCTGCAGCCTGCCGCTGCCAGCAGCCAGGGCTGGGGACGGGGCTGCAGCCCTCCGTGCCTCGCTCGGCGCCGCGGCGCTGAAGCCCGAGCCAGGGTGGCACAGTGATGCTGCTGGACCGGGGCTTGCACGGCAGCTGTGCGAAAGTTTGTACCAACTCGGCTGGAAATTACTGTAAAACTCACATCCACCGTGGAAGGGCTTTAAGCGACCGTGGGAAGCGATAGGGATGTAGTCACGATCGCCAGCAATAGGCAGGCACGCAGCATTTTGTGTGTAGTTTTCTAGAGCTTTATCAATCCACATCCTCCAGCTCTGCTGAGCTTTACTCCTCTCTGAAATCTCCTTTCACTTGTTTAAATATCTTTATCAGGAGTAAATATTTGCAATCAATTCTGGATTTCCAAGAGTCTTGCATCAAGTCTGTAGAAAGAGATTACAGTGTTAAATTTCTCATCTGTAAAGCATACTCTGGTTTCCAAAAAACCCCTTCTTTTGCAACCTGATAAGTGACTTTTATTCCTCTTTTTACCTACAGGGTTGTCTCAGCGTTTGTTTCACTTCGCTTTCTTGAATGTTAGTCTTTAGGGAAGAAGGGCAGAATCACCTTTCTGTTTATTTCTATATTAATCTGATTCTACTGGATTTCCTCCCTGGTTTCCAACACCTTAGCTGGTTTACACTTTTCTCTTTACATGCCAGTAATTATCCTGAAGTATGAAGAAGTTTGTTAATGAAGATGCTCGTATTCCGGCTGCTGCTTTCCCTGGGGTTTGTGGGATTCCTATATAGAAAACAAAATAACTCTGCTGTTTATGGCAGGAGGAGACCAAACTCTGCTTTTAAGTGGCTTCCCTACACTTTCTAATCTCAGAAATATCAGGAATATGAAGCCTGATATTGCTTATTTCTGTGGGCAGTCTCGTGTAGCGAATCCATTGTTATGGGGAGGAGCGTTTTCAGCCCTTCATTGGCCTTTTCAGCCCCTAGAAATTTTAACAAAAGAGCTTTTCTTCTAATAGTGAGCAATGGAATTGGGTGTTAATGAAAACAAATTAATTCTGAATGGAAAATTCCTTCTCGTCTGTGTTGTACCATTCTCTTTTTATAGCGTAAACCTACCAGATCTCTCTCTAGCTGCCCATACTTTTCCAGGAAGAATAAATGAGGCTTATGTTTCCAGAACTGTGAGCTAGAGGCATCTTGCCTCTCCGCGCACCCTTGGGTTGAACCGGCTCAATCTTTTTCAGACCTTTTGTATGACCCCAAAAGGGCACAACGTGTTTATGTGCACCTCACTTTTCAACATTGCTTTTTCTTTGGTTTTTGCCTTATTTTCTCTTTTTCCCCCAAGTCTCAACTCCATCCTCTTTCTTGCACATTGTGATTATTTTGTATACCTAGAAATTCTGGTCAAGGCTCGTCCTTTTAGCTGCAAATACAGGCTTTGCTTTCGGTTTCGAGCCATGTTTGCAATGTGGGTGGACTTTGTCCTTGCAGGAGCTCTGCAGAGCAGGATGACACTGGTTGGGTTGGGAAGAGGGTCATCCCAGTTCATAAAGGGAAGATGTTGGTGCTGAGGAGCCTCCTTGGCCAAAGGGCTCACTGGAGCCTGATGGCTGAGCCAATGCTTTGAAATCGGATCCGAAACGCAGCCCGGCGTGCCGAGACACCGTGCCACTGCCTCCACCCAGACGTATGTGACTTCCCTAAACCTCTCGTTAGCCGTTCTTGCATCTGAAACAGAGACAAAAGCCCAACTGTGGAGAAAAAACACCTGCCTGCGTGTTTTGTTTTGAAATCCACATTAACTTATGAGATCAATGAGTTGATGTCATTTGCACCACGCAGAAGGAATCAAGAAAAGCCATTGATGTGCCAGATGTGCGGTTGTAAAATCTGCCTTCTTCGTAGCCGCATGAGAGCAGAGCGGTTGGTGGTTGTTTGCCCAGGATTTTTTTGTCTTGGGCGAGGAAAGTAGGTAGGGAGTTGGTGACTGAAAAGACTGCGAGCTGTGGTCTCCTCTCTGCGGTAAGTCTTCCTTTCAGCCAGCGCTTGGGCCACAGCAGGCAGGAGAACGGAGGTCAGGCAGCAGCATTTGCTGGCAAAGCATTGGCATTTCAGCAAAAGGTGCATCTTTAGTATCGATTATAGGATTGTTCTCTAAACACTTTTTTCCTTAGGTAGGACATGGCCTGAATCCATGGAACAGCCAGTGATGGTATTAAGGATAGACCTTCTCGATTCGCAGAATTTTTTTTAACTGCTTAATTTCCCATTTAGTGAGGAGGGTATAATTCCCCTTTGGACCAAACTACGAGCATCAGAGCTGTTTGTCCGTGCGGAGCTGGTGCTCCAAACACACAGTCTTCGTACCTCCATCCAGCAGAAAGTGAGATGGCGATCTTGTTGTCCCGCCGGGTGGGAGCCATCAATAAGCAGAAGATTCACATCCTCCTCTTCTGGACGACCCGCCCCGAGGACTGTGCAGAGGAAAGGGACACTTCTCAGGCTGAGGCTGTGTCATCCCTGGACCCATAGAGGTGCCATGGGGACAATTGCATCTGGTGTTGAGACTGGGGTCTTTCCGAAAGGTGGGAGGGCAGGAGCACCAGCAGGGTCTCCGTAATGGTGCTTGGTCAGCCCTGGCTGGTTTGGAGTTAGGTGCAGGTTAAGGATGGTGAGGTCCAGAGAAAAGGACTAGTGTCCTGCTGACCCGCAAGGTGCTTGCGTTCATATCGCGGTCTTGTTTCTTACTTGTGAGAAAGAGGTTTTCCTCTTGCTCGCTGACTATATTGAAGTGTGTCCCTTTTCAGGTCTCCCCACGTCTCCATCCCGGTGCGTAGCAGCTCCTCTGCAGGTTGAGGGCTCAGATCTGCCTCGTGGGATGTGGTGGCCCGGGGTGGGAGGACACTCATGCATCCCTGTGGGACGCGTGAGCGTCTGCATGTCACAGCGCAGGGCTGCCGGCCGGTTTTCCCTCGGATAGGCCAGCATCCCGTGCAAGCCTTGGCTGGCAGCAGCACTGCTGTATTTCATATCAGCAAATCATAGCAGCCATCACCTGCTCCTTGTTGGAAGTGGTAAGTCTTTTCTGGCTTCGTGTCAACAGTATATCAGGCATGTAAGCGTGTTGGCAGGCAACCTTCCTCTTTCTCAGGCTTTTGGATCATGAGGGGAGGATCGACCAGATGTCCTCAAAATCCTGCGTATCCTGTAGCTATCCCACAGTCAGCCTGGAGTCCAGCAAGGAAAACTTTGCTGCTTGGCTCTGTGTCCGGGTCTGCCGAATCCCTCCAAGCTCTCCAAAAGACAGACCGCTTTTGGATCTGTGCTCCTGCGCCACGGCTGGGTGCCTCAGGCGGGGAACGCGCCTGCCCCTGCCCCACGCTGCGGGCTGGCACCGCGTGCTTGGTGGGGTTTCGGCGAAGCCCTTCGCTCCCGGCCGGGCGCTGGAGTTGAGAGCTGTCACGCACAGCCTTGCGCCTCTCTCCATCCCTCCTGCCTCTCCTCGGTCAGTATTTGCCCCTCAGGCTGCAGGCTGAGAGCAGTTTAAGGTGAGACCTTACTGCATCTGTGCAGAAGACCAGAAAAGTGCTGAGCTTGTCCTGTACATACTGCAGGGGAATGAACGTATTTGCCACTTCAGCTGTTTTTCCCTACAGATGTAAGACAGGAGATCAGGGCTACATGGCTTGGAGGATGTCAGTGATTCGAATAAAGAAGTCACTTATTTGCACCAACCTTGGCATTTAAATGTCATGGAAGAGAAGAAATAGTGAGTAGAGCTTTGTGGTACCTGTCTAAAATAGCTTAGCTGGAGTCCTAAGTCCAGACGTCGAGGTTTTTGGTTTCCATGTCTTTGGTTTCAGACTGTCCGCTTGCTCCAAGATCTTCCTTTGGAAAGAATGTGACGTTCTGCGTCAGCGCTTGCAGCTTGTAGTTGCCGCAAAGATCCTCATCCTGGTTTTAGGATGAAGATTTTGATCTTAACCTGTGAGTCAGAGCACGCACTGCAACAGCATCTTAATGAGCTTATGGTTCAAAGCTATTTATTATCTGTTATAACAGGCCTTTTATTACACTGGAAGACTAATTTGCATTGCTTGTTGTAATTAACACTGTAAAATGTTTAAACAAAAGTACAGATAGAAATTAAATTTACAGGCATTGAATTCAATAGCATTAAAATAAACCTTTGATTTGTTTTTCTCCTTTGGCAAGAAAGTGATTAGCTCAAATTAAATTTACGGAAAGCTCTCAACTTGGAACGAGTGATTTAATGAAAAAAAGGCATCCCAAGCTGCCGGAGCAGCTTGAGGAAGAGCCCAGCCTTCATTTGCAGAAGGCTGTCGAAGTGAAACTTAACCGTTTCGGGTGCGAGAGGTGCGTGCCCTGAAAACCTGCATCAGCTGCTGCCGGGGGCACGTGTGCAGGCAGGACGGCGGCTGGGCTTTTCACAGCCATTGGTTCCGTTTTTCCATGCTCTAGCAACTATTTTGGAGGTATCGGGGGGGGTGTTGTATGGAGTGGGACCGAGATATTTATTCCCTGTTAAGATCTGCACATGGCGGCGAGTGCTCCATCATGTTTCGGAGCGGGATCTTGCCCGGGGCGGTTGCTGGATGCCAGCGCCGTGTCGTGCCTTTCCTCCGAGCCTTGTTGTCCTGCGGAGGTGGCATCAAGGTGGGCGGATGGAACAGAGCGCCGCGTGCTGTGGCGTGGCCGCTCGGGCGGATGCACCGCGGCGGTACCCAAGCAGCGTGTCGTCTGAGAGCAGCACATCGTCTGGGGTCGTGTCTCACCTTAGCTGAACACGGGAGTATTTTGCTCCAGTGCCTCAGAGATGAGAACCGTGGTTTGGAAAATCAGCCTTTGCAATTGCAACTGATCCCTGAGCAAAGGGGATGGGAATCGCGCCGTGTCCCCTCTGTTCCCAGGGCGCGGGAGGCAGCGGTGCGGGGAGCCCTGCGAACGCCCGCCTGCCATCAGTACATCTCCTCCTGCTTCAGGGCACACAAGGTAATTCTGGAAAAGTTGTTCTTGCACTAGAAGAGGCTTCGACGTGTTCATCCTCAAATGAAGTCATCAAACCCAGGCCATTTCTGCTCTGATTTATGGAGCAAGCTTTGACAAAAAAAAAATTATATTGCAAGAAAATGGTCTCTTGGTAAGGTTTGGATTCTCTTCTATTGTTTTGAATTTTTTTGTTTTATGGCTGTGATTTGCATAGTTAGAACTAATTTGTACCGTCTGGGACCAAGGCTCTGAGTTGTCCATGTGCTGGTATTGAGCTGCTGCAGAGATTAATGGGTGAGTACGTGTTCCCTGAGGTCGGGGCTGCTGTGATTTACGCCTTGTAGACTTCTTGGGGACTGCTCCGGTCTGTCTGGCAGAAAGTTACGGGAGTCAAAAAACTAAAAAAAAAAAAAAAAAGAAAAGAAAAAAAATAGGGTGTAGCATGTCTCTGCCTCTCCTTGGGACTGCTGTGGCGCTGAGCGGTGCCCAGGAGGGCTGCGCTTTGGGGGGTAACTTGCAGCTGCGGGGAAATGCTCTGCAAACCTGAGAGTGTTTGTTCAAAACCTATTTAGTGGGGTATTGCCGTAGAGGATGTTCAGCAACAGGTTTGGGTTTGAAGAAGCTACAAGTAGTTAAAAACAAGGCCTATCCCAAAGGTTTGTAGGATGAAAATTCGGGTACTGATGAAGTAGATTGGAAGTTTCAGGTCTTTGCCTGCTCCTGGGCAGTTTGGTAGCCTTAAAATGGCATTTCCTCCTGAAATCCCTCCTATATCAGGGTGAAAACCACTGGCAAGGACCTGCCCATATAGACGACATGGAAAACTGAGAGGAACTGAACTAAAAGCAAGGAAAAAAAGAAAGAAGCTAGCATGCACCAATGCCTTGAGGAATGGTGATGGCAATTATATTTTCTTGGGCAGGTCATGCACAAGCTTGATTTTTTTTTTTTAATGTATTTTTTTTAAGTTTCTGTCACTCTGCAGCAGGTAGTTTTCCATGTTGGTTTGTTCTCTCCTTTTAAGTATTTTTAGATCAAGCTAATATTGCTCCTCCATCCAACGCTTGCTTCGAAATAAATCCTTAAAAGTTCAAGTGCGTTATCTGTGTTAATCTGGAAGGATTGTCAGCTGATACGGAATCTCTTTCAAACCCTGCCAGAGTATTTGGTAACCTTTCTTCTTTTTTTTTTTTTTCCCAGGCTCTTTGCTTATGTAGGCACTGTGTTTATGTGCTGTTCTTTCTCCAGATTATACTGTAAAGTCTCTTAGGCAACATATGACTTCAAGCTGGCGAAATGCATTTCAAACCCATGTGCATATTTTCATTACAACTGTTTGAAACGATTCTTGAAATTGCATTGCTCCCTCGTCTCTGCTGAAAAATGAGCAGTAGGCCTGTAAATCTGCCGAGGGGTGGGTGTTAGTTAAAATTGTTTAAATGCAATACGTAATTCCTTCTCACCCCCAAAAATTGCTGTGCTGGGTCCTGCAATAGAGGCTCTGATAGCAAGGGGCTGCGGCGGAGGAGCAGGCTCCCGTGCCTTAACTGAGGATGCCGATTCCTCAGCAGAACTGCTTACATTTGCATAATCTTGGTTTTTTCCTCCAAATACTAATTTTTTTAAATTTTTATTATTATGCTTGTTATAATAAAATACCTCCTTGCCTCTCCATTTTATCTCTGTGTGCCCCAGCCACCCAAGACACTTGAGACGAGCATTGCCCCTCTACCAGAAGAAAGGCAAAGATGACCTCAAGCTATATAAAAGCTCATGTTTTGTCTTAAGTCCTTAAGTACTTTTTTTTTTTTGGTTAATTTTCAAGGAGAAAGCCAGCCCTTCAGACATTGGGTAATGGAGCTTCTACGCATTTGCTCTACAGAAAAGGAGAATTAGTTTTGCACAAGCTGTTTGGCCAGGAGAAACCGTAACGAAGGAGCATCTTGCTCACTGCGATAGTGTCTGCTAACAGAGCACTTTTCTCAGATTTAAGAGGGATTTGTCTGGCCCAAAATACTGATTGCAAAGCACAAATGAAGCTTTCTTACTCTCGTTTTGCTTGGTTTTGCTTTTTAATGTAACGCTCTATTCTTGGGTTTGAAGTTTACGTCTCTTAATTGTTAAGAAAAGTGCTGAAATTAGTGAAGATACAGGATTTAATGCCTAGAGTTTGATAATTGTGTTTTGGTATGGCTTTGGAGGTTTTCTTAAAATTAGAGGGGTTTGGTAACATGACGAGCTGGCGGTATGCATCAGAGGCAGAGGATTTTAATTAGAAATTATTTTTTTTCTAATAGTTGTTTTTTTAAAGAGCAAATTCTCTATATTTACTGTCAGGCACTCGTGGCTTTCTCTAGCAGCAGCATTACTTTAGAAAAGACAAGTCAGGAACAACATTGTTGGGGGAGCGGTTGGAGGTTGGGTTTTTTTGGCTCAGGCAGTGGAGACCGAGTTTTCGGCTGAGGAGCCGTGGTCAGCCTGGCAGCTGATGTGCGCCGTGCCGAACATGACCCGAGGTATCGGCAGCCTCAGCTGAAGTCTGCGCCCGGCAGCCCGTCACCAGCAGCTCGTGCCTCGGTGCGTGCCTGGGCAGACGGCGGGAGTGACATGGGGAGCAGAGCAGCTATTAAGGGCGTTATCCCAACATTATTCATAACCCTCTCTTAGCTATGAACGATAGTCCTCAAATCTGGTTGCTTTTGTACTGGAGGGTTTGGCGGTGGTGCTGATGCATGGTGTCCCTCTCCCCGTGATGGGGTGGGTCCATGGGAGAGCAGAGCCCGGGCTTTTGGGGGGAGCCCGTGTGCTCGGAGCTCCCTCCACATGGGTTGCAGGCGGGGTGACATGACCGTGGAGGTCTTCTCCACAGCACTCCTGTGGGGCTCTGGGCTTCTAGTGCTTGCGACCTGGGGGTTTCCTGGTACGCTTTTCTTTTCCCCGGGTTGGAGGTTTCCTGATCTGGTTATGGCGAGAGGAGTTGATTACCCTCACCGTGTTGATGGAAAGACTCTGGTACCACGTAATGACGCGTCTCAAAGTCTACTTGCCGGTAAATAACTGTTCTTCAAAGGTACAGTCTGACACTGGCATCAAGAAGGAATGCTGGAACGTGGATGAAGCTTGAACTGCAGCGCGGCTGATGCCCTGTGAGATGAGCTGGAAACTCACTTGGAGATGCTAAACTAGAAATAAAGTGTAAGAGCAGCTTCCACCATCGCCTGCTCGCACGTTCCCCTGCCTTAATTTACTTCTCTGGATGCAGTAAGTGGTGATTGCTTGCTTTTTCACTTGAAGTCAAGCACTTATGAGAAGGTCTTAATGAAAACCTGTGCATCTCCAAGCTCACTGGGTAGCGCAAGAGCAACGACTGTTTGTCGTTGTGCTTTAAACTGTTGCTAACTTTATTGGGTATTCTGCTTAATGCATGTGTAAGGGAATTATCTTGATAAATACACAGTACAAGTACTGCTCCTGGCTAGAAGGATGATAGCAGCTAATCCACAGAAACATGTGCAGCCCAACCTTTTGTTGCTTTCCATTTTGCATAATTCCGCAGAACAGGATATGTCAACACTCCACTGTCTGACAAAGAGCCACTTAAGGGGTGTGGGTGAGATGATAAAGCAGGACCAAAGGGGTAGGTGTTGGGACATGCTGCTGGATATCGTGTCTGCACAGAAGCAGCTCTCTTATAAATCTCATCTCTCTCCTGTTAATGGAAAACTGACAGCATCCCAGAAGAAAGCAAGTTCAGGAGGTGCAGGGTGGTTTGCACGTTCAGTCGAAGTGTAATTGGTTTCTTAGCAGAGTTAGCTGACTTTTTTGGGGGTTTATACTGCGTGCTTCTGGGGTGCTGTGTATATTTCATCCCTTTCAGAGGCTCTTTCTCCTTTTCTCTTTTTTCCTTGACTCTAAAAGTTGAAAGAGGGCTTGGGTTTCTTCTCCTTTGGAATGTTGACCTTGCTGCATAAAGTTGTCTGACTTTCTGCTCTCCCTGCCGAGTGATATATGTGAGCATCTGGTAACGAGGGGGGGCTGATCATTAGTTTTTCTGAATTTCCGTGACTAAGATCGTGCGTGTACTTCAGGATCTCTTCCCAGTATTGCTGTACTGGCAAAGTCCTCCCACTTCGGATCCAGCCCTGCGTGCAGAGTCGTGCTGTGCAGGGCTGTAGGCAGAGCCTCCCCTCTGAGCAAAGCAAAGTGGTCAACGTGCCCTTTTGGGGGGGTCCAGCGTATTCTGGTGTCGCTCAGTGTATCTGAATTAGTCCGATGGATGCATCCGTTATTTGAGTTCACCTCCGATCTGAAGTGATACGCTCTCTTTCTGCCTTCCGGGTCACGTCTCGGGTGTTTTGATAGGCTGCTGTATGTCATCGGTATTGGTCGTGACATTGGTATTAGCATTAGGATGTCTTTAGTGTTCCCTTTTTGCTGAGCTCGAGGTGTTGCTATGGAAGGGAGGTGGCAGAGGAAGGCTTGAGCCCCCCTCGTACCCATTTGAGATGTGTATGGCAGCTCTGGCCTCACTGGGGACCTGCATTGCAAAGCCCCCCCCAAAGCTGGAGACCCCACGGCGTCTTCCTGCGCTCACATCTTAAAAACCTCTCCTCGTCCTCTTTGGCAGCAGTTCACGCAGAAGGGAGCATTTCCTTTCCTCCTCTTCCTCGCCTGCCCCGAGGACACCAGCTTTCCCGCTTTGCTCTGCTCTCCCGCAGTCAGAGCTTTGCTGAGCAAACCTGCCCCGACGCTGTGTCTGGGCAGCTCACGGACGTCACCCAGTGTCACCCAAGGCGCCGTTGCACCCAGCGGCAAGGAGCGTGTCCACCCTTCCCAACGCCTTGGGGCAGAGACGGCTGCAGGTCTGATACAGCCTGTGCTTCTCTCTCGGCGTCCTGCTCTTCTCTCAAGGAGCTGATGGAGCTTCTCCACCGGAACCTCCAGCCTGGAGACCACAGGTGAGATCAGCCTGGCTTTGGCACAGCGCAGAGGCAGGCCAGCTTTTTATGTCCCTCCTTCTGCTCGTTGGGTTGTTCTAACACCTGAGCATCGAGACGTTGTCTGGCACGTTAAAGCCCCCATCTTAACTCCTCGGTGGGTTTGTTCTGCCATAGGACACTTGGAGGTCACTCCTCCTGAGAGATGGGGTTCAAATCAGATGTGGGCTGAGCTGGGCAATCATTTGTTGACATACAGAGTGTCAACAGTGCGCAATCACCTGAGTTCATGGCAAGAAGGAGGGTTACGCTTTAAAAAGGTTAACCCCAGTGTAGCTAAATATTTACCTTGCCTGGTGCTGCCGTGCTTCTTCTACGCGTTCGGCAGATGGTTTTCGTGGATCCTGGGGAGGAAGCCGGGAGCGAGGGACCAGGCAGCGCCCAGAGCCTCCTCACTAATACAGCAGTTTTAATTTTTCAAATTAAAAAAAATTCAGCCACTGAGCTGTGGGTGAAGGCGCTGCCGGGGAAACAGGAGCGACCCTCTGGAGGGACACGAATCCCGTGGACTGCTGCTACCAAAGTGTCACTATCTACATGGTGGTGTAATTCCAAAATAATCCATTTTATAAGGCTGTTTTATTGGTAGTTTCTATTTTTTGCTACTTTCTGTGTATGGGGGTTTTCCTTTTTTTGAGCAAGGACAATAAGACCCGGCACAAGAGGCTGTTTCCTCGTGCTGGCGGTGTTCACGCTGCGTTCCAGCTCTACCTCGCGCCTCTCTGGTCAGCTAGTAAAGACCCAAATTGTTCTCTCTGCATGTGAAACTGAGTCTGAATGTGATCCAGACCAAGCATCTCCATCTCCTTTTGGCTGTTGGGCATCAGATCTGTGTGGTAATAAAACCACCCGAAGTGCTTCTCACCTTGGATCACCTTAAGATCCTTGTGTCGGGTCCAGCACCCTTCTCTCCATGCGAGATCCTCTATCACTTGGGGTTTTTCTCATTGCAATACTCCTAATTTCTACTGTCCTGGCTTTTGTTTGTGGACTTTTTCAGTGTAAGCAGGTAATGCTGATAAATTGGGGTTTGGCTGTGTAACGTGGTTTCTGGCCGCAGTGAATTCATTCCCCGTGGGTGTGGGGACATATCCCGTGTCTTGTGTTCCAGTGCAAATGACTGTTTAAAACATCCATCTGCTTAATCTGCTGTTGTGTTTACAATTTGCCCTTTGTAGTTCCCGGCAGCATCTTGTCTGCTCTGCTTCTTGTTTATTTAAGGTTATGGTAAAATATCCCTTTCCTTTGGGGGCGTGTGGGAGCCTTTCCCAGTTTGGCTGATGCCGAGGGTCAGGGGAATAAAACATCATGACACCAAGATCATCCCGAGAGCTCCGGTGTGACCCAGGCGGTGGTGGTTCCAGCTGGTCGCCAACGCTGTCGCTGCTCGGGAGCGGGATTTTAGCCAGGTCCTGCCCTCGACCTGTCTTGGGCTTTGCAGGCGGTGTGGCCGGCTGTATCGATGACCAGTTCTTGGCAGATTTGGTGTGTACTATGGGAAAAATAAAGGCTTCGGTACACTTAATTTGTAGCAAAACCTGGCCAGTGGAATAATTTTTGTTTGGGTATTGAATCAGTGTGATGTCCCTGTTTGTTTGTCGGCCTAGGATGATTTAGAAAGCCAGTTTCAGCTTTAGAAAAAAAAATAATAATACAACAAACAAAACCAAACCAAACCCTCTGAAAAATCCAATGAGGATATATTTGATACTTTTTCCTGGCAAAAGTTAAGCAGTTTCCATCCTCCTTCAGTTTCAAGCCTCCAGAAGGTTTATGGGTCCTTCTTTAGCACATGTTGCTGCTTGTCCTCGTCCGCGCTGGCAGCGCTGTGGGGCTGCACGGTGCACGCGTGGGGCTGCTCTGTGCACGCGTGGGGCTGCACAGACTTTGGAGTTTTGCTCAGGTTTTGTGTCCCCATCATGAGCAAAATATGACCTGGGGTGACATTTGGAGAAGTTGCAAAATTCTGTCTGTAAACAGTATTTTTTTTTTTCTTATGCTGAGCCCCAAGCGATGTAGCTGTTCATCTCACCCAGAAAAGTAAGAAAATACTCCCTGGCTGCAGGAGTGGGTTGTTTTCCTATTTTTCCCCTGCTACAGCAGTGTTTCCCAGTACGCGTTTCCCCCAGTACGCGTGCCACACCAAGGTGCATGTTGGACTTCTATGGGACATGGTGGCAAATTCCCCGTCCTCTGCTGCCGGACTTTTTGCCTGTTCCGCAGTGCCAAAAGTTGGTCAAAGAGCTGCCGGCCAGCTCCGGCTGTCCGAGGAGTTCTGCTGGCGTCGACACGCCTGCGGTGGTCTGCAGGGACCGATAAACCTGCGCCTCCACGGATGCGATACGGCGAGTTGGCATCAGCCGTGGCAGCTCCCCAGATGTGAACAAACTGCTCCAGCACTACGCGTGCTCTGACGTGGCTGGGGAGCAGACAGGGATATATAGATAGATACACACATAGATTTCTACCTACATATATATATACACACCTCTATCTGCCTTTGAAGCCTCACTGCCAGCAGGACATGGATTGATGCAGGAAGACTTGCCTCTTCCATGTCTGGTACTCAGCATTTTTCTGGGTGAAAAGAGGATCATGATAAAATGAATGATCGATAAAAAACCAAAAGAGTGGCAAGGTTAGATTTTGCTGGGGAAGAGTCAGCAGGGTCCTCTTCAGAGGAGCAGGTCAGGAATACCCTCATGCACTATGTGTACACTTAAAATGGAATGTTGAACTTTAACTGATCGGGAGTGAGCTGAGGTAAGTGGTATTTCAGAAAGACTTGAGAGCCAGCTTGCAAATCTTACAAGCCAGCTTAGTCCTCATTTTAGGAATTGGGCATGGACAAAACCGTTTAGGAAGTTTTTTTCCTGNCTTAGTCTTTCAGTGCCTCGGTTTGCTGTGTCCCTACGATGGAGAAAGCAGCTACTGCGGTGGCACAAGCAGTATTCACCAGCTTAAAATAATACTTAAACACTTTAACTCGTTTTGACAAACTAGTAGGACTATACAAAAGCGTTTTGTTTCTGCATCAGAAAGTAAGAACCTGTAAGCGAGCCACAAGCGAGCGCTTCCCCGGCGCTGCTCTCGCACAAGAGCTAACAAAGCCTGACTTGAGGCAGCTGTGCAGCAGCTGGCCTGGCTCGCTGGGTGGAAACATCTGGATGGTCTGACAACCTACGGACCCTCGCGGCATGAGGCGCTGTGCTGACTGCTGCTGTGTGCAGCATCTTGCTGTCGCTGCTCTCGCCTGTTTGAAAGACATGCTCTCTAGTTCATCACATCAAAGTCCGAGGCAGAAAGGCTTGGCTTGCACAAAACTGACATCTCGCCTTTCTTGTCTGGTGCTGCTGTGTCTCTTGCCCACAGCCGGAGACCGAGTGGCGTAACTGAGGTTCGTTTGCTGAAAAGATAATGCAATTCCTTCGCTCTGCTTCGAAATGCACTTGCTCGTACTGTGCCAGCTGCGCCTCCTGCTCGCTGGCCGGCTGCTCAGACATGGGGTGGTTCTGAGCGGTTTTATTTCGATTATCAGCAGTCCTTCTGCTTCCATGTAGAGCGTAAACGGGGAATGTTTTTCTGATTATGAATCCATCTGGTCCGTACACCAGCAAGAGTGGAGCCGCGTTTTTTGGCAGCTCTGAAGCTCAGCCTAGAATACGGCTGGGGACGTGCACGGTGCCGGCATTCGGGACCAACTGTGTGAGATAGCGTCTTATGGAAAATTCGAATTCCTGAATTCCTCCCAGCTCTTCTCCCGTAGTTTCCATTTCTACAGTGCATCCTGGTGTTCCATGTTCAGATCAGCCAGGCTCCGTTAGCTCCTTCACAGCGCGATGCTCTGCCGTTCCACTGCCTGTGAAGCGGTGGTTTATGAAGTCCCCGGGTGGACCCAGCGATATTCACTCTGTCCACCTCTGCGGTACCTCACCGGGTGGTGCTGGCGCGGCGATCCGGCAAGCGCCCCCTCTGCCCTTGCAGAGGCATTGGAGTTCCTGAAGGGAAGATGCTCAGCAGCAAAAAGAATGCAATGCTGTTTCCAGCAGATGGTCGTATATCCCTCCCGTTGTACTCTGAATTTTCCTGGCGTTTCCATGTGCCACCTCTGGCTCCCTCAGCTGCCCAGATGGCACAGAGCAGGTTGGGAGGGGCGGTGGGATGGCACAGCAGGCGCACGAGGTGGGTCTGACGTAGGCTGTACCTCTTGAAGGAGCCATACATGAAGTGCTGCGGGTGGTTTTTCTCTCCTCGTGCGGGTGGTTTCGGTGGGTGCCGGGGCAGTGGGAGGGTGCTCCAGGTGTCTCTGCTTCCAGAGGAGACAACTACTGCCGGCTGAGCTGACGCAGCCAGGGAAAGGCAAGCCAGGAGGGGACTAAACAGCAGAATAATTTCAATTTTTGGCAAGGACTACGTATCTGGAGGCAGCTTGCTTCTCAGATGCCACGTGCTGAGCAGTACCTCGCTGCTCCCTGCTTTCTGGAACCGGGGCTCGAGGGGACATTCCCTCCTTCCCCCGTTCCCGTGCTGTCTCCCGTTTGCTCCGAAGGAGCCCCGGTTTGCACCCCGTGGGCAGGCGCTTTCCTTGCGGGATACGGTGTTTCGCAATTCCCGCACGCAGGAGCATCGCTGGCACCGCACCCCGGCTCTGCCTTGCGGTGACTTGTTTGCATCGCCATGCCCCAAAACAAAACGAGCGCTTTCAGAGCTTTTAATCCTGGTTGTATGAGATCACGGTCTCTTTTGACACTAATTGCAGTGGATCTGATTAATTAGGCAAGAAAGCATGATTTATCTGAGCAGATTAATTTTATAGAATTAACTGGCAGCCGCTGTCTCCCACCACAATATCGTGCGTTCCTGCAGGTATAGGAATTGGCATTAAAACCTCCGCTGTCTTAGTAGATGTCTTTGTAAGAGCAATTCAGGTTCAAGGTTGTGAACTGTCTGATGTGCCGGCCGTGTGCCGGCTCGGCGGGCCTGGGCACGCCGCCCTGCCGCTGCCTACCCCTGCCGTTAGCGCCGCTCTGTCGCGTGATGGGAGGCGGCAACTGAAAAGTGGACAACTCGCTTATTCTTGGTTTTCTGGCTTCTTCGTTAAGGTCTCGAGTATGGAAACGATCTTAAAGGCATGGGTAATAATTTGATTGAGATTATTTCCCGCTTGCTGTAGTGGACTTCTTATCCTGATACTGGATGCATTATTTCATGGATGTTACATTTACAGTGGACTTGTTTTTCTTTTAATGGTAATACTGTTTGATTTGGACTACTTGATTCCCTCCTCCCGTTTCCTTCCCTTCCGTTTTTCTTCTTCCAATAAAATGTCATAAAAATTAATCTTAGCTGAAGGCCAATTTTAACATCCAGATTTAGAAAATAGGATTTTAAAACCCTTGTGCTGAAAGGAAAAATGTACTCTAACAGGAAGTCTTTGTTTTGTTATGGAGCAAGGAAAAAGTTTTTAAAACTTTATCTACCTGAACAGTTTATAGCAAAAAGATTCCAAAATTATGAAGCTTTTTGAAGATTTAAAAAAAAAAAGGGGTAGCAGTGGATGTCTGATAGCAAGGGCAGAATTAAGTTAATCAGTTCCAACATCTGACTAATGTTCTCCTGTAACTTTCTACCGTGGGGATCATCTCAGTGCGTGAATCCAAACCCATTTGCTGTAACTGGTCCCATCTCAAGCAATGGGTTTGCGTAGAACTTCAAAAGATAAAAGGTCAAATACTGGAGAACTGTAAAATGTCATAAATTCAGGTACTGCAGCCATATTCTCGATGGGAAGATCCAGAGCAGGATCTGGTTGCGTCTCTTCTGCTGGTTGGTCACTTATTGCAAGAAGATGTGGCTTTATCACCTTGAGTGTGTGTCTGCTTTAGAGATGGGGTTCAAAAAAGAGATGACTATTCATTCAAGAAGCCGTTCTTCTCAGCTGTCTCAGATGTTGGGACTTCAGTGCTCCTGTCTCATAAGAAATGTCTGAAAGCGGTGCAAGTTGAAGGCAGGTAGAAGAGAAGCGCAGTCAGTGGAGAGTGGTCTGATGGTATCTTCTGGGAATGGTCTCTCCATCTCCTTATGGTTCACGTTATATTGATGGGGGAAGCCAGATGAGATCAGTCTTTCCGTCATGGCTAGCAGAACATGCCAGGTATTCTTAAAAATGTTTTCAAACATGGCGAAAGGAAACTTTCACCTAAAGGAGGAGACCCAAGGGCGGTTGATGGTGAGCCTTTGCAGGCTGGAGAGAGCCCAGTTCTGTATTTCACAGGGCAATGGAGGTGCTCCAAGTAGAACAGCAGAGCCCTGAAGCTGTTCTGGAGGAGCACCTGATTTTGGGGAGGTTTTTTAAGGGGTGTTATGGCTCCGAGGAAGATTGTGCTATTGACCTCATGCTGTCCTGGATGTACTGGAGAAGATCCGTGTCGTGAGAAAGCATGAGCAAAGGCACAGATGGAGACACAGGCAAAAGGAGAAAATACAGCTCATATCGAGTCACTTAAGCTTACAGGGTTTCCCCCCAAAGCAAGCGTGCACAGTGCTTTTTAGAAGTGCACAAATGCTTTGATAATATAAATGCTAAAATAAGAAAAGAATTGCTGTTGGTATGCAGGAGAAGAAACCGTGACCTCCATATGGAGGGGGACGTAGCCCAGCTGGCTGAAAATGGGACTGAAAAAGACTATGAAGGCTAATTAAAATGTGAAAAACTGAGAATTCATGCTAATAGACAGCAGATCTCTGTCTGGCGCTGGTTCACAGCTAAATTTGATTTCCTTGGGAGACGAAAGGAACTGATTTAAGTTCTTTACCTTGCACTGACATTGATACTTTTCAGCGTTTTAACCAGTGTGTTCCCAGCGAAGTGCTCAGTTCCTGCAGGTTTGCTGTGCCTGGACGGGGAAGCCTGCAGCAGGAATCTCTTATTCTTGCTACCATTAAAAAATTTACTACAGGTGTCTTCATATATGGTGTTAAACTCAGCTTTGACCTTGTTCTACTTCACATCTGGGTTGTGTTTTTAGCTTTCCCTTTCAGTGCCAACAGGTGTAATAAATTGGAAACCTCAGCCCTCGCTCTGTGCCGTGCGTGGCGTACGCACTGCTGAGGTCGTGTCTGCCTGCAGCGCCAGCAGCATCACGCCTCCATCCAGCGTCCTCACGGGACACATCAGCTCACCTCTGGACCAAGGCAGCTCCACAGCAGGGTGTCTTGAGACGAGCGTGTGAGCACACAAGCTTGCAAACCGAGTCACGGTCTTCTAGGCTTGAGATGATGCTGGTTTGGTGTCAAATTTAGCTATTTAGGTGCTCTTACAAATCCAGTTAAAGTTGTGATGTACATGTAACCCAGGGATTTGGACCGTGTACCTGGTTCCATTTTATGCTAGAAACAAATTTTACATGGAGGTTTATGACAGAAGCTGTGTTTCTCAGGGTTGTATGGGTTATTCTGCCTGTGTTGAAGGAATGCCAGAACCCTTCCTTCTCCGAAGTTACGCTCTTCCCTTCTCCCGTGAAGAGCAAATCCATCTGCTGCTCCTGCCTTGTTCTTACTTGTCAGGGTTTCAGGGCATTTGCTTCAGGTTCCCTGAGTTGATAGAAAGTAAAAAGCAAGCGGTATGTTCGGTTGGATCAGGTTTTCCCTTCGCTTACACTTCTATATCCTATACTTTTTTTAAAAAAGTGCAGAAAACACCACTGTTTGTAGAGTTGTTCACTGAAGTCTGTTCTCCCATGGTTGACTTCTGTTTTAGACGTGCCGGGGTGAAATCCTTGGGTAGCCATCCATGTGTGCACCCTGTGGTCAGCACTCCCTGCTCCAGGTGGAAGTAGGGGATGCTGTCCGTGGACATTGGCACCTCTCATTCCCTTGACCCGCAGCCCAGATGTCGCTGCTAAGGGAAATCATGAAAGTAATACCACGAGGAGTTATTCTTCAATGTGACTTGGTATCAGTGTTGGCCCAGAACTGCTTTCATCTCGCGTTTAGCCTGCAGCTCTGACTTGAGCCTCAAGTTTTGTCTCCTCAGCAGTGTCTCTGGAGCTCGTGCTTTGATTACTGTGACTGAGGTTTTTGCATGGGTGAAACTCTCCCTCTAGGCTAAAGTCATGTACCAGCAGCTGAAAACACAGAAGGTCAGCCATAGCTTGGGTAATAAACGTTGTATACCCCTGGATCAAGACAGAGTGCTCCCAGGAGAAGACTTGGATTCCCGAGTCAGCAGAAAGTCCTGTTGCCTTGTAGGACCATGGAAACCAGGGGCTGGAAGTCCAGTGGCTGCAATTGCTGGTGTTCAACCTGGAGGAAAGGATGTTGCCATGAAAACTTCTTTTTGTGTGTGTGGTCTATGATTAATGGAAAAATGAATGGAAGGAGTAGAGCTGATGCTGATCTGATCCTTTACAAAGAACAGTTAACGGTTGGAAAGGTAGAAATGAATCAGTGGTGGAAATGCAGATACTTGGTATGTTGCATATTGAACTAAGCTAATTTAGGGGGTGCACAGAAGCTGGCTTGATCAGCTGTCCAAAGCCTCTGGACTTCACAAAGTTGGAGAAACCACCATGGGACAGCATTATATTGTGGGAAATAGGCGGTGAGGCACTTCGTGTCGGGAAGTAGCATCGTGTATCATGAGCCGGGCAGCGTCAGTCGTGGTTTAATCAGTGTACAGCTTTAACTCGCCTTCCTGCCTGCATTGCTGGAATTTGCTGCCTGTAGCAGATGTTAAGAGGACGGCCTGCTCCTGGTTTTGAGGGTCTTTTGGTAGGGGGGAAAAAATGCTTTTGTTTTAAAGGTAGGTTTGTTTCTGGAAAATGCTGTGGTATTTGGTGGGTTAGTTTGATGTAGCCATTTCACTACTGAAGTTCAAACGGAATTTCAAAACGCTTATTACTCTGTGTTCGGGTTTCCCTCCTTTGGGACAGGTTATCAATTTTGGCAGTGAAAGCGCTCGGTAGCTGTAACTGTGGCAGTTTGCAGTATGCAGAAAGATGACCACTGTCGTATATCTGGGACTACCGCTTAAAGCTCTGTAACACATAAAAAGGAGGAAAGGAGAGGAAGGTTTCTAGGAAGGGGTCAGGTCTGAAGGAAGGTTGAAGAGTTGCGGTATACCCTCCAATAGCAATTAATTCACTGTGTTCATCGGTTTGTAATGAGGCTTGAACTGATAACTGGCAATTGGATTTAATGTTCTGTGCTGAAAAATACAGTGGCTTTCCTGGGTAATGAAGTTAAAATACCAATAAAACTTAGGAAAATATGCTCCCTCCTCTTTTATTGTTCTCTAATGATTTTCTGTTACCACAGTGCCTAGAAGACCCGGGAGCGTGACTCACTGGCCTTCTGAAAACTAGGATTGCGCAGTTCTCTTTGGAAGGGCTTTTCAACCCAAGGACAGAAATACTCAGCAGATCGAAAGTATCTCAAATCTGCTTCTTAAAAGCCACGGTGGCATGTTAAGGGCTGTAGATTTACCAAGAGGGACGTTCCTGCCCGCTGGCAGCAGCTGGTGCAATGCCACTGGTCTGTGGTGTTACCTGGTCCACCTCCATCTAGGAGACCAAGGTCATTTCTGTTTCCTAATAGCCAAATACTTGCTTGGCTCCTTTGGTCGTCACTCGTTAGGAAGCTCCTCATGAGTATTGGGATGGAGCTGGCTCTGTTGTTACAGCTTCTGCCCAGAGGGATCGCTCAGTGCCTCGTTCCACCCAAACTTCCCGCCTGGCTGTGGGTAAACCGGTTAGCATCACTGGTGCTTTTATTCTCTAGATTGTAGAATTGATTTGCCTCATAGCTTTGGGAGGAAAAAAGCTTTTAAAGATCACCGTTGAGTCTAAAAAGCTCAGCGAGGATCCTTAGGTGAAGATCAGAATGAGGGGGAATTGTGGTGGGGTTTCATATCACCTCAAAGCTGACGGTTTGTGCCCCTGGGAGCCGGGGTGAATAGCTGGCGAGAGCGGGGATGGGGCTGGCGTCGGGAGGGCAGGAAGGATGATGGAGAGAGATGAGAGAGATGAAGCAATAGGGATGAGAAGAGTTATGGGCAGTCTTGAAGGAGAGGACCATACCTGAACTTTCACACAGAAAAAAAGCCAGTGGAGGGGTTTGCAGAGGATGGTGTGTAACCTACTCCAGACACCTGGAAGAGATGCATGCAGCTGAACTGGGCTGAAAAAACTGAATTTGAGGGAGGAAGATGGGTTATGAGAATTCCAGCATAGAGAAAGTATAACTTCTGCTCTCTCCATCGCTACCTCTGACCACGTTCTGGCTCATGGTCTATATCATGTTACAAGTTTTGCATTCAGGGCTGTGGCTTGTCTTGCAGACAAGACATCGTGTATAAATTTTTGTCATGTTGCAATGGGAATTGTTTACTCTTTCGCTTCTTGCATTTTTATGAGGAAAAAGTAATGATGACAAAAACAAGGCTTAAAATATATTGAATGGGGTTTTCTTTTTTCAATAAAGCAAAGCTACTCCCCAAGCTTCTTTCTAGTCTGTTTGAAAATAAATAATCTACTTAATTTTTTTTGCACCACGTGTTACCAGAGGCAAATTTCTGATGGAGGACAATGGGGCTGATATTCAAGTAGCTGCTACTCCGAACCGCAACCTCCGACGGCTGAACTTCAGAGTGCCAGAAAAACAACAGTGCTGCTCGCAAAGAATGCCTCTACTGAGCGTAGGCTTGTTATTAGTCTTCTCACACTAATGGTCTCCAAAATTGCAAATGATGAGGGAATTTGACTTTAACAATACCATGAAACAATAATGCAAGAGGATGATTTCATACTTTTTTTTTAAAATATATATTATATATTATACTGGTGCTTTAAGATATTGTGCTGTAGGAGAGCGTGGGGTTTATTGATTAGGTCTAAAGCTGGCTGGTCTAGCTTTCTCGTGATTAATTGGAAGCCAACTTCGTAATACAGCGTGCGGAGAAGTCTTTGGGGGTTTTGTTAGTGGTAAATATGCTCTGAAAGACTTTGCAAGAATGCAGTTTTCACTGAAAAAGGCTTGTGCACCTGAATGCTTGTGTGCTTTTCCCAATTCTGCTGTTAATCAGGAAGGAAACACTGGTTCTTCTACCAACTTGTCTTTGCCTAAGGAAAAAATATGTCTTTTGTGCATAATTGCATAAGTTAGGTTATATTTTTCCACTTCTCTCAGTTTCAAGCTGTTTGACCATTGGAAATACATTCCCTTGGTGTCCAGCAGATCTTCGTTCCTCTGAAGTGTTTCTGAAGGATGTGTGTTATTTAAGGCATTTGCAGAGGGATGCAGTTAAATAGGCAAGCTTTAACAGTTATTTCAGCATCCCAGCATTGTTTTTCTTATCGCACGTGGTTTGTATATCCAGCCATAACTCCATGCTACATTTGGCTTTCATAGCTTGAAGAAAGTTTCCTATTTTATGGTACCTTAAAAAAAATAATATATATATACACACACACGTCTCTCTATTCTTACTTCTGTAGAGTGTGGAATGTCCATCCTTACAAACCAGATGAGTTTCTGAGTGACCGCAGGCTATGTTGTTTTGGGGGTTCCCACTGTGCTCCCTTGACGTCCCCGGGCAGCTTTGTTCCCTGTGTCCAGAGCAACGTCTGCATGTGGCTGCACAGAAAATCACCGCTTTTGTATGCATGCCTTTGTTTTTCTCTATTTTGCTGAGGGAAATCAAGGTAGAACAGATTCATTCTGGTGAGGCATGTCTTTACTATTGTTTCACAGGTTATTTTGAGGTTTGGATTCCCCTGGGGTTTTTCCTCTCTTGGCTTTTTGACCTTTTTGCATCCTATAGTGATTTTCTTGATTAAAAGCATGGAGTCGTAATGGGTTTACATGGTGTTTCTAAAATTAAGGTAATTTGAGGGCTTTAGGTTGGGGGAGGAGGGAAATGGTGATTGTTCCAAACTTTTCTGTCACTGTTGCTTAACTACAGAGAAAATACAACTTCTTTTTTGGGAGCAGGTATGTGCTTGCGGGGCTCCTCAGAAATACTCTCACTCTGCAAGTGCAGAGGCTGAGAGTGGATTCTCTGTGACTTTGAGGATGAGGACTTTCAGGGAAATGACAGACCAGGAGAGTGATTTCTTTTAGACATCCCCAGAAGGGATGGGGTGTCCCAGCGAAGCCCTGCCCGGCTCCAGCTGCCGTGCTGGTCCAGGGGGCTCGGCCAGCGCAGATGTGTTTGCACCGCACATAATCATCCCCTGGGCTGGGGCCACCCACGCTTGAGGTCCTGCTCTGCCAGCTCAGGTGTCTCGCCTCCCGGCCCCAGCGAAGGTCCAGGTCTCGCTTCTCCAAATCACAGCCCACAGTTAGGGGGACGAGCGTGGGGCGCTGAGCTTAGCGGGCGAGTGCGCGTTCAAGCCCAGCACGTGCGTTTGCTCCGTGTTTTCCTAAAAGGGCACAACTCATACTTGTGCAGAATGTTTCTGGCTGTTATTAAAATGCTGTGAAGTGTTCAACCATGGGAATGGCCGCAGCGGATCGACCAGGACGCCTGCCCAGCCCGCTGCTTTGCTCCCCGCGCAGGGAGGGAGCCCGCAGAAGCCGTCCTTGCCGCTCGGAGTGTTTGTCAGACATGAAGTGTGGCTTTCGGCAACCTCCATGTCGTAATGCTGCGCTAGTGTCCAGCCAGCAGCATTTCGCTGGAGGTTATTTCTCCTTTTGCATCTGTCTGTGTGGCTGCATCGCATTTTGCTAGATGGGTGGCAAACATCTGCTCGTTCTGCTCTGCAAATCCTCTCCCTTGTTGCGGCCACACCGAATAACAGGGAGTAGATGAGTTTAATTTGAGGCACAACAACATGCACCCTTACGTCCAGACCAAGAGCTGCCGAGTCCAAGAGCTGAGAGTGGATATATTAATCATGTCTCAGGGGGTGCTGAATGGAAAAAGCATCGCTTGCTTTTCCGACCGGCGCAGCTGTGCCAGCCGGCCAGCACGGCGCTTTTCGGGCTGACCCGGCGGCCGAGCATCCCTGACCTCCCGCAGCTGTGGCCCCTGGAACAACGGAGCCCTTGAGTCATCGGAGAGAAACTTCGCTATCGTTGGCGCGGGGAGCTCGCAGCCAAGTGGGCTCAGCGATGTGCTGCACCCAGCAAGCAGCTTGGCCACCCTTTGCCCTGCCGCTGAGCTCCGGAGAGTGGCCCTGAGCAGCTCCCTCCATCCAGAGGTGGACCTCTTTGAACCCTATGGTGCGCTGGTCACCATAGGTTAAATGTTGTTACTTGCATAATTAAAAGCGCTGTGGAAGTAGTCCCTAGGACAAACTCCTCTCTCTGTCTTTTTGCTCACGCCAGTTGTGTCCATTACCAGGCTAAACGTGGAGGACTGGTGCGTTACTTCTTCAGGAAAGCTTGTTTTCATGGGGGTTGGTCTCAAAGCAGCGTGTGCTTGCACCTGGTCTGGTCACCATTGCTGTCAGAAGCTATTTTATTGGGGTTTTTTCTAAGTAAAATGTATGTTTCAGTCATTTACTGTCACTGTCATTTCTCTTTCTGACTTGATCTCATTTAGAAAGACAGTAGTTAATAGGTAGATTTCAGCCAATATTTAGTATTTTTCTAACTCATCGATGGTAAGCGTCATGTAAGAATAAAACCTGTGAGAACAGAGTAGCAGAGTTGGGATTGTTCAGCCTGGAGAAGAGGAGGCTCCAGGGAGATCTTCTTGCAGCCTTTCAATATATACAAGGGCTTATAAGAAAGATGGAGAGAGACTTTTTACCGAGGCCTGTGGTGATGGGACAAGGGGCGAGGGTTTTAAACTGGAAGAGGGTAGGTTTGTACTGGACATCAGGAAGAAACTTTTTATGATGATAGTGGTGAGATGCTGGAACAGGTTACCCAGAGACGTTGTGAATGCCANTGATGGGACAAGGGGCGAGGGTTTTAAACTGGAAGAGGGTAGGTGTATACTGGACATCAGGAAGAAACTTTTTATGATGAGAGTGGTGAGATGCTGGAACAGGTTACCCAGAGAAGTTGTGAATGCCACATCATTGAAAGTGTTCAAGGTCAGGTTGGATGGGGCTTTGAGCAACCTGGTCTAGTGGGAGGTGTCCCTGCCATGGGAGGGGGGTTGGACTAGATGGACTTTAAAGGTCCTTTCCAACCCAAACCATTCTGTGAAGGCTTGAGCAAAAGTCTTTATTAAAAAAAAAAAAGCTTTGGACACCACATCCATGATCTGAAGAGCCTCTTCTGAGGACATGATGGGGTGTGGAAGATGCTGTGGGTGACATGCATGGCACAAGCCATTGGTGGCAGCATGCAGTGCTGTGCCATGGGACCTGCCCGGCAGCAGTGCTGCGGAGGTGGCTTCTGGAAACACCTCCCTGACAACTGGTGTCTGGACGTGTCCCCTGGCTCTGGAGGGACGTGGCAGAGCAGAGCTGTTACTTCAGGGGCTCAGGATGACCCCGGTGAAGG
>RSEF01000004.1:2556908-2599719 GCA_003993805.1 Himantopus leucocephalus
CCCGCACAGGGAAGAATCTCTTCCTGATATCTAATCTAAATCCACCCTCTTTCAGTTTAAAACCCTTTTGGAAATAGAAAGGTTATTTTGATTAACTGTCCAGGAAAATAAACATGTTGTGTCAATCATCTCTTGTATTTCCCCTTCTGAGACTAAATTTAAATGGTTTTGTTCAGACTGGGTAAAAGCTTTCAAGTTTCTTAAGAAATTTTGATTGTTTCACTGAAAACGACAAACCCCATCAATCACAATGAGAAATCAGGGTGTTTCACCCTTCCCAAACCCTTATGATTTTCCGGGTGAAACTCTTCTCCGAATTATTCCAAGCCCGCTAGTGGTTCTGTTTTGTTACAGCAGGGGTGGGAGGGCAGCATGCCAGGATCCAGCTTATACTCGGCAGGAAAAAACATCACCCCCGTGTATTTATCACTAATGTCTGTGTCAGTGCCCAGATGTGGAGAAGGAGGTGGCATGGGGTGAGCTTAATATTTTGCTGCAGCTTTACAAAGTTGTGGATGGTGTGGTAAAATTACATTTGTAATAGCAGGGAAAGGAGACCTGTTTGTTTTGGTGCAATTAGGGTTGTGCCATTACAAAATCTTCTCCAGCTGAAACACGTCATTTTTAGGCTCCGCGCTGGGAGCAGCTCGCGTGTCGCTTGGCCGAAGGCGCAGGGTGGTGGGGGGCGGGAGGCTGCACGTCTGAACGGGCTGGTTCCCCACCGCTTCGTTTTCAGTGCTTGTGTTTAGTCGTGTTTTGTAAAGCTCGAATAAGAGAGCCGAGTAACAACAGCATTCGGAAGCAGCGCTGGTGATTTCATTGAAGTTTTAACCTGGATTATAATGCGGTTTGTTCCTTCAATTAGTTCTACAGTGTTTAAACTCAGTTTAAGTACGTGGTTTAAAAAAACCCCCTTCACTTTTTGCTCATCCCTTGCCCTGCTTTGTTGTGTATGGGAGGCGCTGGCGGTGCCGGCTCCTGTGCTCCGCGTCGGGGTCGGCGTGGTGGGTTGCGGGAGGTGAGGGAAGACGGGCAGAGGGGAGCTGGGCCCCTCCTTCCCTCCGTTCACAAACACTTGCTGTAAATGAGAGTCCGGTTCTCCATCCCACGCGGGGACTGGCCCTGCCCTAGCTCGGTAAGTGGTGACTTTACTTGTCGGTGCTTTTACAAGTGTGACTGCGCGTGTGGTGGGGCTGCGGGGAGCCTGTCCCAGGCCATCCCGCAGGGTTTCGGGGTCCTTTTGGACACGACATCATTGCAATGACAAAACATCAGGAATTTTGGTAAATGCAGACCTGCCGGCACACGGGTGGAAATAAATGGCAACAGCTTGGGAATTTGGGAAACCCTTTGGGGTTTTTTGTTTGTTTTTGTGGAAATCCTTTGGTTTCCCAAATCCCATTTGTGAGGCTGCATTGGGGCTTACTGGAGTAAAGCAAACGTAAAATCCAGTGGCTGCTCGTTAGGATGCAGGAATGGGATGCTCTTAGGCTGGAAGAAGAGCGTGGGTCGGGGAAGTAACTCGGGAATAGGTGCTTTTGCGTGGAGCGGAGAGTTGCACCCCCTGCACCCCAGCGGGTGGGAGAGGGGAGGTGAGAGCCCCGGGGCACGTCAAAGGCAAAAAGACCTTTAATGATCATTGCTTTTGATAGGGACTTTTATGGCCTGTAGCTTAACGAGCCACTCTTTTAACTAGCAATTCACAGAGGAGTTTATTCTTTTCTGCCATCTCAAAGATGCTTTTGATGCCACAGGTTTTGTTCTCAGAACAATAACGCACTTGATAATCTTTGGCGCTGCTTTTTTGAAGCCTCCTCATTCTTTTCTTAGGCTGTGTTTGGCTTGTGTGTGTATTTATGGCTTAAATAACTGTGATCGGGTTTCTTCAGCGTAAAGAAAACCCCGTCCTGCTCAGAGCAGCCCTGGTTGGAGGCGGGTGCGGTAACAAGCAGAACAAGGTGTTTGGCTCTTAATGCATCTTTTCTGAAATTCCTTATTTTAGGAAGTGGAAATAGCTGGGGAAAATGCTGCTGGTGATGAGCTGCTGCGCCCTGGGGTAGCTGGGAGGACTGGTGAAGTTCCTAAACCAAAATTCTGTTTTCTGGGTAGGGATGTTGATTTAATAACTGCCAAAGAGTTTTTAATGCAGCATCTATTTTTTCATGAATAAGAGGTCGCTGCATAAAATTTTTGCCTCCTGGCAAAAATCATGTTATAAAGATGTACTTGCTCTAGGTTTAAAGTGTTAATTTATGTGGTATACTGAATTGGATTTAAAGGTCCCTGAAGACCTTTGAATCTCAGTAGCTAATGAGGCTTGCAGAAGAGAGCTTGAAAGAGGAAAAACTTACTGGCAGTGAGCAATACTGGTGAAAGAGCTCCAGGATTGAGCAAGTTTTGCAGAGAATAATTAGAAATGATCACATTGGTGTTTGGGGCGTTTGATTGTTTCCAGCTATGGATGTCCCCTGCTGCCGCCTGCGTCCCTGTCCCTGCAGCCCCCTGTGCCCCAGGGGGATGCTCCTCCCTGCCCAAACCCTTCGGTTTTCCCAAGTCCTAGACTGCTTCCAAAGCGACATAGCTCCTTGCCGGTACCCCTTGGGATGAGCTGGGCATCTGTGAGCTGCCATCTCGCGTCTCCCTTGGCTCTCCCCCTCGGCTCAGCAGAGCTGTCCCTGATGGAGAGGATTTGGCGGTCAGGCTCCGACCTCTCTGCTCAGCTAAGCCATCGTGCCAAAGATGCTTAAACTTGCCCTTCTTTTTGCAGCTGGCCTTGCTGAACTTCTTTCACCCTGAAGAAAAGCTGCACGTTGGAGAAGAGGGTAGACGTGTCCGTCGAAATAAAAGGAGTAAAGGCAGCGAAGGGCCAGACGGTGAGTCCCGCTTGTGCTGCACTTGTCATCCACACACAGACAAGCAGAAGACTGACTTTTTTTTTTTTTTTCAGATCATGGTTATATACAGAATTCTGTGTGTGGAAAAAAAAAAATTGGCATCTGTGGCTTATAATAGTTTCTGTCTGATTTTGATTGCCTTCCAGATGATGAATTCCAGTAGTTCTTATTTCTGCAACTGTAGGTCTAGAGATTTTGTGCAAATTAATGCTGCTTAGTAATCTTGTCCTTGGCTGCTCTTCTCCAGTAGTGAGGCTCTGTGCTCATTTAAGGTTATAATTTTTGCTTACATACCTGTATTTGTTGTTCTGTACCCTTGTCTTTGGTTAAAATCATCAAGTACCTATTTGTAGTCTCACAAACAGCTTGAACATCTGTGTCACAAAATGGTAACTGGGTTCTAACGGGGTTTCACAGCGCAGCAGAGGGTCTCAGGTGGGTCCAAAGCCAATGTGAAGGGAAGTCAGAGTTGTACAGAGCTTGTATTAGGAGAGCGGGAAAGTTACAAAAAAATCATAATTATATATCTGTGATTTAATAAACATAAAAATGAGGATGTGTGATACAAACCCCAGGGATGCTGGGGCTTCCCTGGTGGCCCCGGTGCTGGGTGGCAGCCAGGGACCTCCCTGGTGTGGCAACGGTGTCTGTCCTCCTGGTCCGCAGGGCAGCAGCTGCTGCTTCCCTTTGCCATCACCGTCCCTTTGCGAGAGCATCGGCCTCCACGTGTCCTGCTCCGTTATGCTCAGATGCCAAAGCCCTTCTCCTGTATCTGGTATCTTTGTTTCAGACCTTCTGGTTGGTTTTGGACTCGATGTCTGACAACGCACCTGCCCTGCGTGGATGGTCCCCTTGATGGGACGGGCCATGCCATGATGCAGTTGTACAGGTGCTTTGTGCAAGTGCTAAATATCGCAACGTGCTACCATCTGATAGGGGTTTTTCTTAAAGTGTTTTAATCTTTAATCTGGGAGATGGAGGCTGTTCCTGATGGCTGCAGAGGCACTGAGCTGGCGCAGGACACGGCGGTGGGAGCAGGAGCCGGGCTGTGTGGGTCGGTTACGACTTCTCAGGGTGAAGGACCACAGCGGCTGCTTGTGGGTAAGGCCTGGGAGGTACGGGGCAGAACTGGAGAAAGCCTTCTGCCTGAGAGACCGGGGAAAGGACAGCCTTGCGCCCCTCCGCGTGAGATACAGCAGCGGGAAGCTCGGTTTTGAAGGCGCTCACACAAGCGGGGTCACGGCTGCCGAGAGCATTGTACAGGAGGGACAGGGAGGCAGGTGACAAGGAGCACGTCTCTCGAGTGGCTGATGGCGTGTGACCCCTCGGACGTGGTGGTGATTCTCAGGGGCTCTCCGGGAGCTCTGGGTGCCAAACGGCTGGCTCTTCGCGTGGCAGGTGTCTTCCAAAGCTCCTGAATGTCTGAATGGTTCTTTAAAATGGAAAATGAGCCCTGCCAAAATTATATTTCATGCTTGAGGTCCTGTAATATCACCGTTCTTGTTCTTCTAAGAACAGCGCCAAAATCCTTAGGTAGCGCATAGCTAAGTGCAGGTACTGCAGCATCTTTATTGCACCAAACCCACTCTCAACTCTTTTTGAGAACTTCAGTAATAAATACCAAAATAATTAAAACTAGCTTTGCCTTCAGTCCCTTCCCCCAGCCTGACTCCTGCCTGATTTCAGTAGGAAGAATTTTATTTCCAATACTGTCTTTTCGTGATTGTCCAGCGACACTGACACATGGGGACTGCCTCCCGCTTCGAGCTCCTGGAAGAGGTCCTGCGCTTTCTTACTGCAGAAAAGCACCGCTCCGTTTTTATACAGAGAGGAGAACGGGACTGGATGCCAGGGAAGGCAGGGAAAGAAATAATCAAATAGTGGTCTGCGCGTGGCTTGATGCCTGCTAAGCCCAAGTCCTGACTGCATTATAAAGCTCTCGGCTATCGCTAGTTTTCCTCTCCAGCTCCCTGGCTCCATGAGTTTCCCATCTCCCCTGAAGGCTTCACAGTTTCATGGTGGAAAAGCGTTTCCCTGTGGCTCTGCTCCAAGAAAGAGCTTCGTGAAACTCCCCGGATTCCTCCTCCCCGAAACGCTGACAAGTATGATGCATTTGGTACAGACTCCCTGAGTGTTTCCAGCTAAATGTGGTCCATCATCTTTAGAGCCGGTGTCGCTCTGATGCTCAGATGGCTCAGGCAGGATCCAAGTCCTTTTGCACCGATTCCTTGAAATCTATTCCAGTGTCTTCGCAAGTCACTTGTATAAGTAGCAAGTTTCCACTGTACGCGAGCGGTGTAAATGGAGTGCTGCAGGCAGATGTTCGGAGGAATTAGCCTAGTCCGTTCCGCTGCTGAAGTGCTGCCTTTCTATTGCCAGATGTGCAGAGAATGGCTGCACGGTGAGAAATAGATGCTGAAAGTTGGTGGACTAACGAGGGCTTTTCTCACCATCCTTGTGCCCAGGTGAAAACGTGTTGTAGTTTTGTAACTTTCACTCCTTTCCCAGACCTCCTTTGTGTTCCCTGAATGCATCAGAGATGAGTCATTCCAGAAACGTAGCACACTTCCACTGATTATATTTGTCTTTTTGTAAATTAAGGGGTTTGACCCCATGGCACGGTGGAGATGGGGAAAACTGCCAGAACAACAGATCATTTTCCTAGTGGCGTTAGCACGGCGGGTTATATTGGCAAGCAGGTACTTTGTGTTTGGCCACCTCAGTTTTATTAGGTAGAGCAGTATTTAACAAGTGCAAGCTGTCAGGGTTGGGATTGACCTTGTAACAACCATAAAATCAATAAATAAACAGAATAGCTGTCTTGTGTAACTGGTGCTGTTTGTTTTAGACCTACATGAAGGAATCTTACTTTTTAGAGAAGAGCAATGAATCGTTAAAAAAATAAATAATATCGTGTCACGGTACTAAGAACACTGTTTTCTTCATGAGTTTTGCAAGGGAAAGTTGATCAAACCTTTGATCTCCAAAGAGCCTCCAGAAGATAAAAGTGGATGAACTATAAATCCCCAGAAGGAAGGAGATGTGCTTTCCACTTGAGGCCTCACTAATATTTGTCTGGAATTAATTTTATGAACTTTCAAGTCCTTTCACACATGCAGTGAAAGACCAAAGTGATCCAAGTGTGGAAGCGGTGGTTGGAGGGAGGCTGCTCAGTCCCCTTCCACGGCTGTTGGAGCCCTGCTCGTCTCGGTACCCACGATGGGATGGCTTTGATGATTTATGTATGTCAAAGGTAACAAGGTTCCTTTCCGAAAAGTTTTTTTTTCTTTTAGGAAAATTTGCTTTCAAGTCCTTTTCTGTGAAAAAGGTGTTTTTTTGAGAGAGGTCAGAGCTATTCCCGCGGGGCACGGGGAGGGTGACGGCCAGGGCTGTGCCCGGAGCACAGAGCCACCAGGGTAGGACACAGGAGGCCACGAGCAGCAAAGCTGCTTCAGTGCCTCTGTTGCTTGCTGAAAAACACGAAGGAAAAATGTGTGCAGTAGTGCAAAGCTGTCGGTTGGATCCTGTCACTTCCAAACATGACTCCAGTGTTTCAGGAGCTCCTCCTTTGAGGACTCCGGCATCAGTCCTGCTACCCGCTTGTCATGTTTTATGATCGTGTTTGCTTACTTTTTTGTTTGTGTCCCTCCATGCACAGTGCCCTGGAACCAATTAAGCCAGCCGCAGTTGTGTCCCGGGCCGGGGCGCCTGCCCGGCTCCCCTCTCCAGCCTTGCGCTGGCATCGGTCGCCCGGCCACGGGCAGACGGGGTTAATGGGAGGCTGCTGCCTGTCCCAGTCCTGAGGAGCACAGATCATCTTTCAAGCCAGCTTCCTGGCCATGCCACCAAAACCAACATTTGCACGGCTTTAAAAATTGCCACTCTTTTTTTCTACTTCTCAAGGACCAGGATTAGTCCCTTTACAGCTCCGTTTTATGGTGTTCTCTCTACTCTGTGTTACCGACTCCACCTGTCACTTAATTTGCTTTAGTTTGCTAAAACTTGACCCTCTCCAATGTCTCTTTCTTTATTTTTCTCTTTTTCCTCTCCTTCCTTTTTGCCTTGGTGTATTTATGCTGCTGTGGAACCGCTGTTGCTCCCAGATTAACAAATCATTCTGGAGCTGGTAATTAGCAACAGTTGTGCTAAAAGGAACCATCAAGAATGTTAAATTAGTCCACTTTTAAATAAACTGTGTATGAAATGTTAGATCTCTATTCCCAGAGCACCAGTAAAAATGCTGCTGGCTCTTTGCTAACAAAGCCAAAATATGGGAGTAGCATGGTTGTAACTACAGAGACAATTCCGTGCTCTTGAGGTTATAAATAATGACAGAGCATTTACAAAGCAGATGTCAATAGGACTCTTTAAAAAACATTGTTTTGAAAAAAAAAATGAAACTAGTTTCTTTTTCTCCTACTTTCATCTCTGTTCCCAGTTAGATCCCTGCCGTGCCGCTTTCCTGGTTTGTTTGGTTTTTGCTTTTTGGTTTTGGGGTTTTTTTTCCTTCCTAGATTTTTTCATATTGAGCTTGGTGAGAAACATAAGTGATTGTTATCCATTCTTTGATTTGGAGCATGGCAGCTGGGAAGAGGCTGAGCAGATGGCTGTCCTTAAGCTGACAACAATTTGGTTCCTACTACTTTGGCAGTCCTTACTGCTGAGGAAAGTCCTTGATGAGAACTCATGGGTTCCAGCGCTGCAAATGGCTTTTATTGAAATGAAAATGAAATTCTGGGAGAGCAGGAGCTCGTCTCGATCCCTGCTTCTACCTGGAGTCTTTGGAAGTGATGCGCCAGCTATGTGGGTCCAGCGTTTTGCCCTGTTCTATTCGCTCGGTGGTTTTAGGATGTTTTGGTGATGGTTTAGCAGGTTGCTGATGCCAGAGCCTTCCCGGGGGTGCCTGGCTCCCTCTGTGCCCCCAGACAGCCCCCGGTCCTGCAGGTGCCATCTCTCGGCCATCCCCGTACCCCCCCTCCTGATCTGGCCGTGCTGACCATGCAATAGGGCTTTTTTTTTTTTTTATGTATATATATATCTGTCTATATCCAGATCACAATAGCGACTTTTCCTGCCGGCTTCCTCTCCTTTGGAAAGGGCAGGTTCGTCCCTCTGCCTCCAGAACAATCGGTGCCTTTGTGTCGGCCCCGTGCAATTCCCCAAAGCCCAGACATTCCCAGAAACGCAGATGTATGAAGGGCGATAGAGCCTTATTGTGCTCCGAAACCATGGTGATGAGCGCTCAGTAAATACAGAACATTTCCTGGATACTGGAGCGCAGGGGACGGTCCCAAATGAAAGGCTCACCACAAAGTGCGTGCACTTACTGACTTCCCCCAGAATTAATCTGTGATTTCCCCCAAAATGGGAGAAGGGAGGAATTAAGATGATGTTTCAGTCTTCATGGACAACCTCTGTCCCTTCCCTGTGACGTTGCTCTCAGTACTTGTTATTACTGCGGTAAAATTAAGACTACAGCTCATTTACAGATCTGTACCTACATGTTATACGTATGCTTATGATAATAAGGCAGGTTCCTGTACAAGGTCTTACACCTTGAGCACTTTTCAGCCATGAAGATGCAGTGATAAATATATAGGCAACTTATTTCAGACCACGGCCTGAACAGACAGATCCAGAGAAGCTTAACAGCTGGCTAAAAACCCAGAATGATGTTTAGGTCCTGGTTTCAGATCTGTTAGTGCAGTGGAAACAAGTGAAAGCAAAGGTGAAGGTGATATTAAAGGGGATCTTCTCGGTCTAGGTATAACTTTTAAGAGAATACATTTTTAGACAGCTGAAATGTTTTCAGCTTATCCTTTGGTTCAAACTACTCTGATTTTTTTTTTATTTTTTAATACTGAAATTACTCTGAGGTCAAATTCGCTGCAGTGTCCATTAACAATTTTTGCTGAAGCCTGTCTTGGGAAGCCACAGGCGGTTGTTTGTCATCCAGCAGCACGATATGGTAGAGTCACTTTCTGTAGCTGGAAAGCGTGTGATGCTGGAAGGCTGAGTGGTGACGTCCATTCCTGCAGTATGCATTGAGGGTGATGTTTTCATGAGCATGTGCTGCATCAGCCAGCAAGAGGAACCAGGGTCTGAAAACTGATGGAGTCCAGAATTCTTCATTGAATTCTGGTACGTTGCTGTCCCAATTGGATGTTAAATATTAAAAGTAATGAACTTGCTGGGAGAGGTACGAGTCTAAGTGTGCGGTGGCCGTGATGAGGCATTGTTCCAGGTCACGGGGTTCACAGTATACTGGTCAACATGCCCTGATCCATACACAACCTCCGTTTGCCTCCTGTCTTCTTCACCAGCCCTTCCAGTTGTGATCTGGATTGTTCCAAAAGAAACCCTGCTTCATTATTCTTAATATTTATAAAGCTGTGATTAGGTGCTGTTGATTTGTTCCATCTGTAGAGCTGCTGTGGTGTGTGTTTGCCCTTCCCTGGTACCTCCCGTCTGGTTCGGATAAGGTGGTGGGATGACCGCTGGAAGATTTCGAGATGCTGAGGGTATTCAGAAGGCTTGAGAAGGAATTCTCTGGTCAGAATCTCACCTCGGTTGCATTTTCAGATACTTGCGCTGGTTCCACTTTTGGGTGGATTTCGGAGTTGCCCTGGTGGATCCTCTGTGCGTAGCCTACGCTGTGTGCTTCAGCAGGCTTTGCTGAAACTTGAACTAAACTTCTAAGCTTTTTTACAGCTGCATGTTAAGCAGAGACCAACGTTATTAGAAGTGACTGGTGATTCCGTATGAATTCCACTTCTGAAAACCGGGGCTTTTCATAGCGCCTGGGGTCAAATACTGAAGTTCAGGAATCTCAGATAGTTTCTTCTGTAACAAAACACGGCCAGGACTAATGAGGGGCGAACAGATGTTCCAGCCGGGCAGGAATGCGATTGCATCTGAACTATGTGTGCATCTGAACTATGGATGCCATGCACCAACCATTGTAAATGCTGAACTCAACTAGTAGCTGATGATTTCTTTCCCACAGTATGAGGGGCTCTATTGTCTGTCGTAGTGAAGTATTTGCAGCTGAGCTTTGATTTCTGTGAATAAACTGGCTCTCTGGCCACATCCACAGAGTATTTTGCAGGCAGACGCAAGTTTGCTTAGCACATGCTCCAAGCCCATCTGGTCGCAGATCAGCTCTAGCACAAAAGCTGAGGAACTGGTGCTGAGCTGGAGCGCGTACACCTTTCCAAATAACCAGGTATGGCAGTCCAGGCTCAGGGTCCTGCTGCAGCGGCTACGGGCTATCTGCCTTCTGCAGATCTTGGGCTGAATAAGCTTATTTTTCTGTCGGGGGGGGGCCGGGGCAGGACTGAATAGCCAAACCCAGAGCTGCTGCGCTGGTGATGGGAACTGTGATGTTGTCTTCAGTTGTGGCCTGTCTGGGCACTCATTAAAAATCCTCTTGGTTGCAGTAGACCAGATACGTCGGCCATAAGAAAAGTACTGTTGCACAAAGCTGAGGAACACCACCACCAGGAAACTCTTTAGGGAAAAAGCTGTGAATGAGGCATGGCAGTTGCGTATTTTCATTAGGGCTTTATTGGCCATGACGTGTAGCAACATTGCTGGATTCGTAACTGATCTCGTTAATACAAGCAAGATTTGGTGAAGGCCATTAATCTGTTTGAAAAGCTGTGAATGGGTAAACTCGGGAGTCGGCTGAGCCAGGCAACACTTCACCGTGTCATGACCGCTGCGGGGACTTGACTTTGGCTTCCCAAAGAGTGGTGGGGTCTCTCTTGGGTTTCCTTCAGACCCCTTTTCTGATTCATCGAGATATAAGTGCATGTATATGCATACAGATATATCTTTGGTTATAGATCCCATGCTATTCCGTGTAATTAAACCATCAGATTACAGACAGCTGTTGAATGCTGCAGAGGTTTTCAATTCAGTTAAGCAGAATTACGTACAAGAGGAAGAAAACCCATGTAAAGTTCTGCAGAGAGGAGACAGTTGAAGAGATTTCCTCCCACCTGACCTCGATTCCTTATGGGTAGCTGTGGTGGGGAAGAGTGCATTTAAAACATCCAGCAAACAATTTAAGAGAGCCTTTCATATGCTCGGTTAAAACCTTGCTGCAGCACCACTTGGGAATCATTTCTACTGGAATTCATGACATATGTTAGTTGTTTATCTTAGTGGGATATGACTTAAAATGTCAGAATGTTTTGTGTTAAGCAACAACCGAATAAAACAAACAAAATAAAAACACAGCTGTAATACTATGCTTTAAATTGTTGAATTCAAATATGTGGTATTGATAAAGTAAGCAATAGGGCACAGTGGTGTATAGAAAATAAGGCTTGTGAGTCTGGCCAGCAAACCAAAAAAAGCCTTGAGATACTTGAATTAGAAATAGTAATGTTGTTTGTCAGCTCTGCTGTAAAGATCCAGCATTTGGAATCAAACCTAAAAGCCTGAAGGAAAACAAAAGACACATCATATTCTTCTTCCATAGTCAGTGAGAGTGCGGAAAATGAAATATGATGGCCACAGGTTCTGGTGTGAACCCCAGGAACTTGGCTGGGACTGATTATGTGGGAGCGGAGTTAAGAAGGGTGGAGATTTATGTTTGATTGTTTTTTTTGTGTTTTTGAGAAGGCAGTGCAATATTATTTTGCCAGCAACAGTGGCTCTGTAGTTAATTGGGAGCAGGATTTTGTCTTTGTTCATGAACACATTTGCGCTGTGGTGTGCTTGCACCTACTCTGTGGAGACTGGAGGGCTTTTTTAAAAGCCTTCATGGTATCATTGGGCTGTCCTGGTACCTTGCTGCTGAGCCCAAAGTGGATCTGGGTGGGACTGAGGAGATAAGTCAACTTGGTTGTTCTTTATGTCGTATCAAGAGGTGGAAATTCCTGTTGCAGTGAGTGAGGATACCTGTGTTGTACCTGAGAAAGCAATGAGTAGTGATTTTCAGCAGAGCTCCGGCTGTTGCAGAAGCAGAGCTGAGATCTTGGAGTAACGTAGGGTGGAGGGGACCTCTGGATCCAGCCCTTTCCCCCAAAGCAGGACCAATGCCATGACAGAGGTTACAACAGCAGAGGCGAGAGACTTCTCAGGGACAGTTGCTGTTCCAGCCTGGTTCTTTTATGACCCTGCACCTAGGTTGTTCCTCATGCAAAAAAGCCCTTAAGAGGTACACAGGGCTCGTGGGTCTCTACATGCTCCGTCATGGGTCGCTTCTAACAGCGGCTGATGACCTACAAGTCACACCATCCTTTTTAAGGTGGAAAAACCTGGTAGATGCATGAGAGCAATCACATTCATCTTACACTTTCTCCCTCTCCAGCTGAGGCAGAAGGTCGTTGCTCAACAAGGTACCTTTACCTGGACCAGCGAAACAGATTGTTGACTGATGGTCTCTTAGGCCTGTCTCTTTTGCTTGCACTTCAGTTCTGATCGTCCTGAACTGCAGTGACTAGAGACTTTTTTCCCTTTAATATGATTAAAGATCATTATTAAGTACCTCATAACCTACTGTCGCTGTTGGCCGGTATCTCTGCATTTTTGCATTTAACTGTCCTCCCTTTCCTTATGAGCTTGACCAAGTTATTCCCTGATGGGAAGAGTCCCGTTTTTTAATTGTCAAACCAGGCAAAAAATATCTCTGAGTATTGGCAGGAGAAAAGAAACAATGGCAACAGCAAAAAAAACCTGTTACGTGATGAGATCTTACATCATCTGAAGCTGTCTGAGGAAGAGAGATTGTGGCTCTCTGGAAACTAGTGTCACTCCAGGGACTTGAGAGATGGGGCAGGGATGAGCTGTGACTTCTCTCCATTTGTTTTTAGACCAATAGACTTGAAGTGGGGTCTGGTGTATGGGATCAGAGGAATAGGGAGGGAGCAGGCTACTGATCCATGGAGCTCCTGGAGCAGCATCTGATCATCTGGATGACACATGGATGTAGGCTTGTCCTTTGACGGATTGCTCAGAGGATAAGAGCAGTGAGGCAGCAGAAAGCCGCTCTCATACCTAACTCACCACAAGAGAAATGATTCTCAGCCTTTGGTGTTGATTCACAAGCTCTTCTTGGACCCTCTGGCCAAGCAGCATAGTGTCCCAGAAGTGTCGGGGGAGACCTCAGTGCAGGATGCATCCCCTGGAGACATATGGAGACATGTGAAAAGTCCTTAAAGAAGAAGAAGAATAGCCTCAAAAAGTGGATGTAGCCAAGGGAGTGCCTCAAAAGAGCACAAGATGAGCTGCAAACTCTTCTTGATCTCTCGGGCTAAAGGAGACTGGCTTTGAGCGTCAGGCAGTTTAATTCCGCCCAGGGGTGGGGTATCAGAAGTGTCAGCTATAAACTGGCTCTGAGCCAGTCCTGGGGACTTAGCAGCCTATAACTCCAGCGTATGACAGGGCTACCACTAAGCAAAGATTCCTGAAATTTAAGACTTTTGTTTCTACCGCATGCAGAGTTTAAGTGCGCTGAAGGTAGAGCAGCGGGCTGGGGTGTCTTCCAGGCATGACTCGGTACTGCTGCGGAAGGAAGATGCTGTTAGGTGAAGCACAAGGAGGGAATGCTGTTTTATGGGATGCCGTCATGGAGCATTTTAAGATGTAAGCAGAAAAAGACAATTAAGGGTGACTGTGTTCACACATGGATTTTGAAGAGTTTAAAACAAAATTGAAACAAAAGCAGAGAGAGAAGCAACAATAGTGGTTGAGGAAAAAATGAATGGCCTTGGGCTCTGCCTTACGTACTAATATATCCAGCAGCACTGTTTCATCCTTCCCTCACTTCGTACAATGAGCTCCCCATTCTGTTATGTAATATATTCCACTATATTCTGATTTATTTGAATTAGTACTAGCCTTGTACCAGGAACATTGCATCCCTAACTTGGATTCAGCCGTTCTGCCTGTAATTGCAGGCAGCATCTTTCCTGCGCACTTAGCAGAAGACCTGCCTTCCTCATCCCACCCACCAAAAAAACACTCTGGCAAGTCATGCCGGAATTATTGAGTAGTGCACGATGTGTTTTACTTCTGGGAAATTTTCCTAGGTCTATAATTTGTCATATTTTCTAAATGTTATGGAGTAATAATACCAAAGCTGCTCTTCAAGATCTTTTGCCTTTTACTCTGGAATTGGTGAAGAAGCACTTTCTTTTTCAGGCAAGGGAAAAAATTAATCTTGTTTCAGTATTTGTATCACTGACTGATTTTTCAGTAGAGTCCAAGAAGCTTTCATCTGGATAGACCAAATTTCCTGAAAAGGTTGAAAACATATTGGTTCCAAACCTCCCCCAAAACCACATGTTCTAGATTAAGCATGTGTTTGGGAGCTAACATCCTTCTTTCCCCAACTCCACCATAGTCTGGCATTAATAACGCCGCACTTAAAAATATTTGAAAAGCCTTACATATCTCATACCCATGTGAATGAAGTAAATATCATTACACCAGTTCTGTAAATGAAACAACTGAGCTTTGGAGGTTTGACTAAAGTGGAGTTGTTTTATTATTCATTGAGACAACTTAGATCAAAGAAGGTAGTAGATTCTTCATCACTTGAAATCTTAAGTAACACTTGAGCTTTCCTTTCTGCCCCGCCTGCCTTTAGTATTTGTTAAATAGAGACAGAGGGATTGACGGGAGCCTTAACGAGTAGTAGTACTTCTTTAGTACTTGATCATCGTAATGGTTCCTTCTGGTCTTAACGTCTGTGAAAGTTGACAGGGCTGGTTAATTCCCAGGCATGGGTCAGGAACAGTTACATTTTAACAGCTGCTTTGCCCCTCTTTTTTAGGAAGCCCCAAGTGGCCAAGAACTTCCTGGAGGGATGGAAGTTTTCACAGCTGGAGGGCACTTGGTGGTCAGAGCTTTCTGTCAGAGATGGAGACAACCTGCGTTGTTGGTTTGAATGGTAACCTGAGGGTTAGCAAGACTGGAGTCCTGGGACACTCCTCCAGTGCACCACAGAGGCTGGTTGTCATGCTCAGCTTCTGTTTCTTCTCTTCCCATTGTGCATTGTGTTCACTGAGAATCCAGGATCCTTGAAGAAAAATATCCCTGCATACAAATGGAGAGTAACTTCATTTTGGCCAGAACCCTTGCATGTTTCAGTAACTCCATTAATAACGGTATCCCGACTAATGTCGAGGAACTCAGTTCAAATTGTGTTCGCTATCTATTCTCCAGAAGTTACTGGTGGATTTGGGCAGTATTCAGAGCTTTGTCTGAGATTTAGCAAGTGGTCTCTTTGTTAAACCAGATGGTTAGTGGGGTTTGGAAAAATACTGTACACAAATTTCTATAGCTGTTGAGAACAGTGATCATTAAATCTAATATTCGTCTTCCAACTACACCCAGAAGCTCATACTTAAAAGATGCAGGGGTATTTTTTAGTGCGCGAAGATGATATAGTTTTGAAAATGTGCATATTAAATAAGTCACATAGAGCTCCCCACTTCTGTTTTCGTCTTCAAAATTAGACGTTCACCTTGAAAGTAGCTGTAGACTTAATGATTTCAGGTCACCTTATGCTTATTTTATGGATGAGTGAGAAATGATGTGGTGTTTCAGGAGGACAATAACATCTCATTAATCATGAGGGTTTTGTCTCTGATGCTGCTTGTAACCTGGGATGAGGATAACTTCTCAGTACCTTGGTCTGCTCATCTCTTGGGGGCAGAGTGGAGATGGTAATATGGAGATGGCTCAGTTGTGTTATCCGGTCTTACATATTCCCCAAACCAGAGCCGTGCTTAGGTGAGAAGATTGATCAAATACCGTAGTAATTTAGTGCTAGGAAGGTAAAGAAGGGATGGCTTAATAATCCCAGGAGCAGGCAGTGAATGCTGAAAATGGGTTGACGCAGCCTGTAGAGGACACAGTGGTTGCTGCAGTGTACCTTTGCGAAGGTGGTTGAACACCTTGAAGACATCAGCAGACGTCTTTGCTCTGGATTGAATGTGGATGCTGCTGGAATATGGTAGTGGCACTCGTTGACTTTGTTCTGCTTTTGGCAACTGAAAATTTTAGAAAGTTCAGCAGCCTTCCTAGGTACTCGTCCTTTGTTTGACTGATTTCTATAATGGTCAGCCTTTTATAGGTTTTATATAAAAAAAGCGTAATTACAAAGATCTGTTCCCATCAATAAACCAGTTTGAACTGTTTTGCAGGAATTTAAACTATTTCTTGTTAATCCACACACATAACTATTAAGTGAACGCAGGGTTTTTTTAATGTACTATTTATATCAGCATATGTCCTAAAGAAGTTTTTGATATTTTTGTATTTATAGTAAATCATAGCAGTGTGTAGCGTGCAGAAAGAAAAATCGGGGCGGGGCGGAGTGGGGGGGGAGTAAACTCTATTAATCTTTATAAGAGAAAACATGTCATATGTAATATCCTCGAGTTGCATCACCATCTGGTTTTTTTTTCTGAAGCCCTTGGAAATGATCCAGCAGATGCTAGGACTGCAGGAGCTGGGGGCTAGAACCTGCTCCCTGAAGCACGGTTAGATGTCTTCTGCTGCTTGCTGGGCCACAGCTGCGGTTTTACACAACAAAAACTCATCTATTGCAAATATTTTCTTCAGCTGAAGCAGGAAGCTTGCATCTGAACTGGTTCATTGCTAAAACCTGTGGCCATAGTGCTTCTGCTAGAAGTGACTTGGCGTTGCTTAGAGCCTTGCCCTTGCAGATGCCCAGCTGGATGGCTCTGTGGGCAGAAGGCTGCCAGGGTGGCTGTTTTGTTATCAAATAGAGCTGTATTTTCCTGCTTTTACCTTTCCCTTGAAGTTTACCACTCTTACTGGTTTTATATTCCCTCCTTTTCTGTTATCATTCCCTTTTATTTTCCCAACAGATGTGGAAAATAAGCTTTTGAAGACGTCTAGGTCTTCAAGCGCTGTTCAAAGCCAGAGTCTTCAAAAGTCCAGCACACAGTGTTTGTTGCCACTCCAACACCTTTGCTGGGGAAATCCCGTCCTGTGATGGAGAACTCAGCTGGCAGATGATAGAGCTGGCCTGAGTTATTACAGGGGTAGTTGATGGGCTTTTCCTACAGGGAATCCAATGAAAGAGATTATAAATTTTAGAAGTCAATCAGGTAGGTAGCTTAAACCTTTCAGGTCAGGCTAACAGCCAGCTTCATAGCTTAGTAGCTATGGCTTTAGTCATTAGGCAAAACATAACCTCACCAGTTTCCAAAGGGACTGATGAACTTTTGAGAGACTTTTAAGCAGTGACCCATGATGCCCGAGGGCTCGCTCTGAGCCAGAAGACCCTCCAAACCTGTGCTTCTCCTTCTGGAGGTTAGAAAAAGCCTTCTCATTCCCAACTTAATGGTCTTTGGTAGCAATTCGCACATGTGAGGATGTGCCGGCACTGTTCTTTAAGACCTAACAGGTCTTCTCCCTCCATGCCCATCACTGTAGCCTTTCCCAGTGGTGCTGTCATCCCTTTCCCAGCATCGATGGCCAACCAGGCAAGCTCTGCTTGACCACTTCTTGACCTTCCCAGAAGCCCTTCTGGGGAATTGTTGTCATTTAAATTAATCTTTCTGTATGTAGATGATCGGGACTGACTGCATTACTTCCAGGATTTTCATCCCCACCTACTGAGTGGCATCAGTGTTGCCCTGTGTCTGCTGGAGGTATTTCCACTGATCCGTTTTAGGTTTGTATTTCTGCCTTGCCTGGCTGTGCAACAGCAACTCCACACGTGCAGACGTTGTCCTCCGCAGCTCCATCTGAGGCGCTCCACCATCCAGCAGAACAGTTTATTATTCCCTCTCTATATATAATTTATAGGACTATGCATTTCGTATGACTGAATCTCATTCCATGCTTATTACTGTATCCTTCAAAGCCATCCAGCCTGTCCTCTCTGATATCCTGGTCCTCTTCTGTATTAACAGTTCTTGTGAACTTTCCTTGCTCTGCAAAGCAAGGCTAAAATGAGGGGTTGAATAGAGCTGACAGCTCCTTCAAGGACGGATTAGAGCATAAGCATAAATTTAATTTCAGATGAAAGACAGGAAATGTAGAAGGGGGTGGACTTCCCTAGGTCTGGGGTCTGGTTTGACCTCAAACAGGAGCAGACAGCACGCGGAAAGGAGGTGGGAGATAGGTGGGATTAGTAGGAAGAAGTACAAAAGTCGAGTGCAAGCACATATGGAGAAAATAGCTATGCTTGGGTGGCTGTTGCATTTAATACCAGCAGTCAAGACCACGAGCTTGATCTCTAGTAAGTTTGTAACAGATACCTCAAGGAATTCATGAGGAACAGAGGTAATGCCAGAAAACTGCAGAAAAGCAAACTCAAGGTTACTTTTATAAAGAAGGGAAAAGAGGTGCTGGGGAACAGCTGACCGGTCAGGTTACTCTCAGATCTCACCGGGACTGGATTAAACCCTCAAATGAACTGCAGTGAAGCCCCTGAAAGCAGAGATGAGAGTGGTAGCAGACAGCGTTGATCGGTGGAGAATTCTTCAAGTCAAACCAGTTTCCTTCTACAAGAAGGTGGCAGGTCTTGTGGACTCCGGAGCAGCGGTAGGTGTCCTGTAACTTGTTTTTTTATAAGGCTTTCGATACTGTAGAGGAACATAATGCATATGCCTGTAGTCTGCATCTTGGCGTGGAAAAAAAAGTATCTTCTCACAGACCTTCCTTGGAGTCAAGTCACCTAATGGCCTCCGTGAAACTACATTAAACAAACGTGGGTAGTGGGAAAGGCTTAGGTAGTGGGATGGTGAGGTGGGATTAACAGTGTGGGAGAAGACCCAAGGAAAGACTTAGGCTTGCCTAATTTGTAGGTATTTAACCTCCTCCGTCAACTAACAGATAACCAGCGGGTCATAATGCGTTCAACCACTGCAGCATTTAGCGGGCTTTATGCTTAAATGTTGGGGTGTTGCCTCAGAAGAGTATGGCAGAGAGGTTTGGGGGTTTTCTCCTCTGCGCACGTGTGTTGGGACAGCNTAACCTCCTCCGTCAACTAACAGATAACCAGCGGGTCATAATGCTTTCAACCACTGCAGCATTTAGCGGGCTTTATTGCTTAAATGTTGGGGTGTTGCCTCAGAAGAGTATGGCACAGAGGTTTGGGGGTTTTCTCCTCTGCACACGTGTGTTGGGACAGTGCATATCAAGTGAAGTGTTCCATCTTTGTGCCTCAGCACCTTTCACGTTGAAAGAAATACTGATCGGTTATTTTGCTGGAACTCTGCTTCCCAAACTCAGTAAGAGACTCTGTTACTGTTTTAGACTAAATTGAGAAAGATCCAATGAGTTTGCCATTTTGAGCAAAAATGAGGAAAAGTCTGTCTTCTGGTATATTGGATGAACCTTATGGCTCCCTGCTACAATTAAATTATCCACCCCCTCCTATTGGGAGACGAACAGATGCAAACCCCAGCGACTCAGAAGCTCCCAAGGCTAATAATATTGTGTTTTTTTTCATGTCAGAAGTATTTTTGTGTTTGTCGAAAGATTCACTTGCACAGCCGTAACATCTCTCTCTGCCGTGCCTGGAACAGATGCGTGTGTTGTAATATAGACTGTGAACATTGACATCACATGTGGTTCTCATTCCTCCCATTCATCTTTGAAGCTAATTGGTTCCATCCATTTCAAATGTGTTTGGCTCGCCGCAGCTATTTGTACTTTCACTCTGGTTATAGCGCTAATGGTGTGATATATATAACATGAAATAAACTCTCGTGACTCCGAGGTCTGAGGAGACACATACGCAGTACTCGCATTTTGCTTGCTGTGTTGGGTTGGTTGGGTTTTTTTTAATTATGTCCCCCAGACAATTTTTTTCTCTTCGCTGAAAATGTTATTGACTAGCTGGTGCCTGAGATGAGGGCTGGTGGAGATGGCTGGCGTGATCGCGGCTTGTTCTGCATCGCAGGAGCGCAGAAGATGCAACAAGAAGAGCCCGTCAGTGTTTGCCAAACGTAAAAGGTTTTGCAGTTCATCTGCTGGTGGTGGGCCTGCTGGTTGGCTTTGGCGTTGCTCCCTGGCAAGATACTGGGACTGGCACTGTTAGAAACCTACATCTTGTCCCATCTACATGTTTTAATACTGTGAATGTATGGGTTAGTAAAAAAATAGTAAATTAGCAGAATTAATAAATTAGATAATACCATAATTTTCCCATGACCCAACAGCGTAATGTAGGCAAATTAATATTCCTGTTGAAAAGGCATCAGTAATGTCACTGGGTATTTCTCTGGTCCTCTCATCTTTCCTCTAAGAAGCTATGGGGATGTGGCACTTCTGTAGTAATTGGTAATTTTTCTTTCTCTACCAGTGCTGACTCGAAGTAACCTCGTTACCTTCTATTCATTATAAGCTTATCTCAGTTAAAGGTGATTTCAGTCTTTGATTTGTGTTTAAACCCAGATTTTAGAGGGATTTCACTGAATAACGACAAGGGAATATTTAGGGATTTTTGCAGTTCATTCCCATCCCTGATTAATTTTTGAGGAAGCAATGGAACATGTTTCACACTTCAGCTTCTGCTCAAAAAGTCATGTTGTTTCTCAGCTTCGCTATAAATATTTTCACTTCTTGCTGGGGAGGTTTGTATTCCCATTGTTTAAATAAGCCAGTTCATACTAATTCTTTGCTTTTGTTTTTTTTTTTAGTATTTTATTATTATTTTTAAACAACTTGGCTTGTAAGTATTTGGGTTACTGCTCTCAGCCGAGAGCTGAGTCATGCTAACTTTCTTCTAACCTGTCCTCATCAGGAAGGAAAACGTGTTAGCTTTAAATGTTAAGCTTGGAGATTTCAAGCTAACGGAGAAATTTCATGTATGGCTGCATCGACCACAGATGCAGCCGTTGTCCACTTGAAAAATAATCTGCTGTGTAGGGTTCGTGTTTTTAAATGGTTTCTGTTGAGTCTCAGGATTTCTGCCCTCTAAAAGGTTTGACGTGCCATACTTCTATCAGCGACTTCAGGGGTTACATACGGCGACACCGAGCAGTGTTCAGCAGAGGTGGAACTAAGCTGGTACCTGAGATGAAAGCTCTGGCTCAAGGTTGAAGAGCATCTGTCACCTGAGCTTTGCTGTTGGCCACAAGCAGATGGTTTAACTCATCTTTGCAATAAGGGGGAGAGCTGCCCACCAAAACCCACTCGCCTGTGCCATACCAGCCACCCGTTGGGAGCTTGAAGAGAGGGTCAAGCAGATCTGGGTGCCGGTGAAATCGTTAAACCTTCACAGCAGTTGTTTGTAGAAAACAGAAGACTCTACATCTTTGGCTTGGCGGTTTTGTTACCAATTTTGTTCCAGCTCTGGAGACGCACCCTCTGGGTTGGTGGGTGTTGGTGGCAGTGGGGATTTTCTAAGATGAAATGATCACTGAATTTCACAAGTTTTCTTTCTTTTTCTTTGTAGGTCCAAGTTCAGTTAAAAACAAGAAAAAGGGTAAGTTTGCGTTTTAATTTAATTTTCTTTTCTGTGCCTGTGTTACCCATCTATGAATTCTCTTTAGCCAACATGAAGGAGAAACCAACAACAGGTTCCCTCTCCGGGAAGGGCAGGGATTAATGCGGTGCGTGGTCCCACACCACAGACTGCATATTGCTCTCCTGCTCCCACATCGCCATGGCAGGGCTGCACGACCCAGCGGCGGCGGGGGAGCACGGGCACTCCTTGAAGACTTCCATAAAAGATAAAGGAAGCTAATTACGTTGTACAGAATGAATTCTGAAGATGCTATAATTAAATAGTTGAGTGGAGTTGAGTCACGTACCAGCTGTTGGGAGCCACTTGCTGTTTGCCAGGCCATCGCTGGCCAAAACAGCTTTAGCTTTCATCCTTATCCTGCTGTGCATCCTGCTGCAGGCTGGAGTCCCCTTCAGACCCACTAAAGTCACAGAATCACAGAATGGTCAGGCTTGGAAGGGACCTCTGGAGATCATCTAGTCCCACCCCCCTGCCAGAGCAGGGTCACCTACAGCAGGTTGCCAGGACGGCGTCCAGGCGGGTTTTGAACGTCTCCAGAGTGGGAGACTCCCCCACCTCTCTGGGCAGCCTGTAGATAGTCAACGTAGATAGGCTTGGCTTCTCACTTCTGGTTGTGTATTAACCTCAGAAGTATTATTTTATGTGTCCGTTCTGAGTGTTAGTCGGCCCACGGGTATTTTGTCTGACTTGCTTATGTTCCTCAAACAGATTGCAGTGGGTAATTGGGCATTTTTTAAAATGCGTATGGATGAGTTGTTGTGACTTGGGTTATTTGTGTTTCCATGGGGTGTCTGATGCTGTCCTTGTTCGTGTAGGACTGCTGGGGAACGCTTACGGTCATACACTTACTTGATACCAGGAACTCGAGTGAGTCAAAGGATCTGAGTTGCTTTATAAACTTTTCCTCAAAAATATGCTGCTTACTACCTGCTGCACCTAATGTATATTTAATTAACAGAAAAGTTAGCTGTTTTGCACTTTGCTGTATCCCTCGGGAGATGTTCCCGCATGTGCCGGTACACGGTCTGATCTCCAGCCCACTGTCGCGACCTGCGGCAGCAAAAGCAGCTGAGCTTTGCGTGTCTGTGCTACTTTAATAGCACGTCAAATCACTTTTAATCCTTGGATGCAAACTCAAAATTTACAGCTGAGAGGTCGAGACAGGCCACAGTTAGAAACTTAGTTTATATTTACTCTCAAAAGCAGCATAAAATTTTATGTGTGAGAAGTTTGTCCTAACAAAACTCTGAAACCCTAAACCCGTGTTAAATGAGCCGAACTAATAACAAATGATGACTGTGGTATTCATAGCAACGCTGGAGTAGCAGGGGGATCTCGTAGAGCTGTATTATATACAGCTGTAGCACGGTATAAAATAGTTTAATTTTATGGTATTGTCACAGTCAATTTTTTTTAGAGTTAGAGCTTATTGTTTGGCAAATGATGATTAAGGAAAACTTACTGGTTCTGCCTGCTTTGAGTTTCGGAGCCTGCCTAGTGCATGTGGGTAAAGACGGAGACTTGGCACGCTGGGACTTGGGTGCTGGAGACCCTCCCTGGAGAGCTGCTCCTGCTGGGGTCCCCTCAGTCAGAAGATGAACCGAGAGCTTTATGCTTGCTGAGTATCTATTTTTTTGCCTTGTGATTTAATAAGTGAGGTTCCATTAATTCAGAAAAGTAGTTGAAAGCACTTGAAGGAGCAGGAATGCACAGAAAATAAGTGTCCCTATGCGGCGTCGGAATTATGTGCAATTGTTTTCCTGCTAAACTAGCAGCTCATTTAGTAGCAGACCAGATTTCTGAGACAAATTAGTTAAACCAGCTGTAATGTGTATCCCTCTTGGGAAGGAAAGCAAGGAGTGACAGCAGCAGGATTCCTGACTTACTGCGTATGATCCTTCGTTCGGATGGCCTAGATCGGAGGGGATGTGAGTGAGAAGAATTTAGTAAGCGTGCTTCAGGGGAAATGGGTAAGGGGCTTGATGCAAGGTGGTAATTTCCAAAGCATGTCATTATCCCGAGGAGGAGGAGAATTGCTGGATTAGAGGAAGGCTGGCTTGTTGCCAGCTCAGATTTGAAGGCACGGCTACTAATCTGGGCAGAAATACTGCTGCGAATGATTTGTCCCCTTAAGCCTTTGCCCCGTTTTTGTAGGATACCAGTATTACTGTAATCACCTGTGCTTACTTTAACTTAGTTTTCCAAAAATTGAAACTAAGCCACATAGTTGTCCTATGCTGATTTCCATGTGCCCTTGTTCGCGGCTAGTGGCCATCTCGAGTTTTCCACCTCTGTGCTAACTAAAATAGATGGGGTTTTCCTTATAGTTTTGTTCCATGACAAAGATGGATATTTAGCAGAGAAACAAGTACATAACTCAGAAACCATTCCAATAACTGTTATTTCATATCCTAACTACTGCTGTCATCTAAAAAAGTGTTTAATTCTGTCCTACAGCAGACTTTGTTTCAGCAGTTGAAGCAATTTTGCTAACTTAATTAAAGTTCTGGCATAAAAGCTGTTACAAAGTTGCGTTTTAAAAACTACATCAGAAGACGCTAATTTCTATCAGGGATCCAGAAAATCAGGAGAGCACAGGTCAGCCTTTCCCTGCAGACCTTATTTCAGTCCACTACGTATATCCCTGATAGAAGTCTTTGCGTACATGGTTGTGCTGTTTCTTTTCCTGGGTCGGCGTGGTGAGATGTGTTTGAGGATCATGGCAATTCTTCAGTGCTTTCATCCTCCTGATTGGGTTGGTCCTTCCCTTACCCCTCCATCCAAAGCCCCAAATGCACATTTAATTATTTTGAGGCATTGTAGCATCTTAAGTCCTTCGTGCGCAATAAGCGCATCCTCATCGCGCCACAGAAGCGTGCCGCTTGGTGGGGATGCCTCCTGCATCGCCCTGGGCGCTCGGCAGCTGGTGGCGAGGAGCTGAAGTTCAGCTCTGAACTGCCCTCTGGAGGCACCTCTCTCCCTCCGACAGGAGATCGAGCCATGGGAGTTACATGCTAATGAATACATGTGCAGCAGGTAGAAAAGATTGCAACTGTTTTCCGTCAAAAAACAGAAAACTGAGAAACTGCAGAGCGGTTCGTCGCGACTTTTAATACTCCAGCTTTCACGGTGTTGCACTGCAGTGCGCAGATGCTCTAAGGGAGCATCGTAACCTTGCCGTAGGGGTGCGGCCAGCTCTCGGGCACGCTGCCTTGGAGGGCTGCGGGGACCTCCCAGCCCCGCGCCCAGAGCAGGGCCGCCAGGGGAGGGCTGCGGCCAGAGCTCTGGGGCAGAGACCGTCCCAGCCTCCATCTCTTGGGAGTCCCCAGAGAGTCCGCATGCCTCATTTAAATGTAATTACATAGGCTGGAAGGAGCCTGCAAGTTGGCAACCTGCTTCTGCCCTGCCAGCAGCGTTGTCCTCATGGTGCGGAGCTGTGGGACCCCCACCCCGGCCGGTTGGGTGCTCCCCTTTGTCCCTGCCCTCCAGCCAGCAACAAGCCATCCCCAGTCTTCTGCTTTCCTCATTCCCAGGGCTTTCCTGTGGGTAAAAGACCATCCCATGCTCAGTGTGTGGAGAAACTAATGTTTGACCTTCTGTTTTTCAGGTAAGAAGGCTGGTCCTCCAGGGCCCAATGGTCCCCAAGGGCCACCAGGTCCTCCTGGGCCCCAGGGTCCCCCCGGCATTCCCGGCATCCCAGGGATTCCTGGCACAACCGTCATGGGACCCCCTGGCCCCCCTGGCCCACCGGGTCCTCAGGGACCACCAGGACTGCAGGGCCCCTCAGGTAACCGGTTTGTCCCCTTCTCTACTCAGCGCCCGTGCACACCGGGGCAGACGTGGGAGATGCCACAGCGGCAGCGCTGATATGCGAGTAAATAAATAAGCTCCAGGTTTCCATCCGAGGGCAGCGTAGGGTCTGAATGCAATGGTGCAGCAATCCTTGAGTAGGGCTCAGGTGTTCCTGGGCTCACCCTCGCACCCACCGGGGGGGACGAGAGGAGCCGCAGCAGTGCTGCAGCCCCGTGGGCTGTGTGGTGGGAGCCCAGCCGCGGTGGGTTAGGGTGCAATACCGTGGGCGAGGTGGTGCCTGTCGGAGGAGGATGCAGAGAAGGAGCAGCAAAGACCTGCAGAGCCTCAGTTGCTTTTAAGCATCCTACTGAGGTCTGCCGGTGACCGATTTCTGTGCGGGCACACTGGCTGCAAGGTGGCTCTTCCCGGCAGCGACTCGGTGTTTGTGTTAATTCCCCTTAAGATGACACAAAGCCTGGCTTTGCAGCCAGACCGGGAAGGCTGACGCTTAGCACAGCCGCTAAGCCAGCCCAGGACCCGCGCGAACCGAGGCAACTTGCCTCCCGTACCAGGCAGATGAAAATATGTTTTTCTCCTGCAGATCTCGGTTTCGTTTTTCTTTGTTTCTTTGTATCTGCACTGTATTGTTTCTCCGCGGAGTCATGTGCCAATTGTTTGGTTAAAATCCCTGGATTTAATAACTCTCTAAAATGCAGATTAGTGGAACTTCTTATCAGTGTTGTTATATATATGTGTGTGTGTATGTGTATATATATATGAACAGTCTAGTGTTAAAAAATGTATCGGGCCTATTACCCTGTAGCTCACATGGCTCTCAAAGGAAAACTTGGTTGACTTCTCAGTTTATATCTCAGAAATTGCCAAAGCAGAGGCCAGGAGCAGCATGAGGTCCTTAGCACTCCAGAGTGCTGCCCACAAGCATCTCCTCTTTAATAGAGATTTGGCTCTCGGAGAAGAGAGATTTCAGCACGTAGCTTGAATGCAATGAATGACCTGAGTTACTGCAGAGTGAAACTTGTAATCTTTGCAGCCAAGAGGCTTTATTGCCACTACCGATCAGGAAAAGGGTTGTGCAATTTTTCCTTCTAATGGAAACTGGTTGAATAACGTTGGGGCATTTTATTGATGTTAGATAGAAATGCAGGAATAAAATAGGAAGAAGTAGGATAACTCTTTTTCTTGTTTATGTGCTTTTTAACGTTAAGCTGCACCCCATACTGCTGTTATTGCCCTCCTCCTGTTAAAAAATGGGGGTTTAATGGTTATTATGGGGTAAGAGAAGATTTATTTATAGGAATGTTTACTGCAGCTCTTTCAAGCTTCCTCTTCAATGATGTGAAATTGCATTTTGCAGGTGCCACAGACAAGGCCGGCTCCAGAGACATCCAGGTTGGTGGACGTTCTTTCAAGGAAAAAACCCAGCTTTGGCTGGATTTTTGTAAACATTACTGGCTATGTTTGCTAATGTTGTGTTCAGTGGTATAGCTCGGAAAAAAACCCGCCCCTTCTTGCATATGCTAAGTCATAGCTATACAGAGTGACTGCCAGAGCTCACCCTTTTTATTGCTCAAAAGAAAGCCGTGTTAATCTGGCTTGGGCTTCTCACCTCTTCTCCAGTACTTAAACATGATGTTGTCAGCTGCTCTGATCTTTTTTCATTTATGAAAAGCATTAATGATTTCAGGATATTGTCCTGCCTCCACACTGGTTACCAGCGCTGTGGAGGTGTGTTGAGTTACTGTAAAAGGACGCGGTGTTACCCATTAATTTTAAATCCCTATAATCTCATTTGCAGCCAGCTGTGGTCCACCTTCAAGGCCAAGGCTCAGCAATCCAAGTGAAGAATGGTAAGGATCTCATGATATTGGGAGTTACGGAAAAGAGCCCATCCTGCACCTGTGTCTAAGTCCATCCTGTAACACGGGTCCCTGATCATCCCTGCTGTTGGCCTCCCCCAGTGACAGTCTGATTTGCCTTGCCCAGACCCCCTTAGAGGAATCTTCTGTTGACTCTCCATCCCCGTTTCCCCTCCGCTCCTATTTATCGCGCAGATTATCCGTATCCTGTAACTCCCAGTAGTTCTGTCCTGCTGAATCTCCCTTCTTGACCTCTAGATACACGATGTGCCGCCTCCAAACTGCTGTTGTATCGTCAGTTCTCCTCAGCCCCTCAATGGCCAGCCTTCTTTCCCACTCTATTCTATTTTAAGCCCTCAGTGTATCCTTTTCCTGCCTCAGCCCCATTAGCCTGTGTTTTTCTCCGATTTTGCCAGTAATTTATGGCAGGGGAAGGCACAGCTGTAGTGTGAGGACACAGAGGTGCGCAGCCACTGGCTCCTCCTGCGTTACGCTGCGAGCCTGCACACAGGCAGCCTCTGCGGTCCCTTGTGCGCCTCTACCCCCACCAACAGCCTTTAAGCTCAAGCCCTGCCGAGCCATTTCACGTCCACAGGCAGCTCTTTGCTCTCCTCCTTCCTCCACGGCTCCCTATCCAATTTCTGCTCGAGTTCCTGCTCTTCTTGCCAACAGCTGGGTCTCATTCATTAGCTGCTGCCTCCCTGCTCACGATGTCTGGCTGTGCCGGAGAGGAGCTGGCTGTCTTGTCCCCTGCCTAAGTCACCACGTGCGGGTCCCCGGGGAGCGCGGGCAGCAGCCCTGCTGCACGTACCTGCATCCCGGACCTGGAGGGCTGCAGCTCCCAAGGGTCGGTGCAGCAGGGACCGGCCCCCAGGACCCCTGTCCACCAACTTCTGCCCAGCACAGGGGATGATGAGGGCTGGCCACCGCCTCTGTTGAAAGGCAATTTCTCTCCTTCAGCAGACGTGAGCTGTGGGAGCTGAAATTTCTCATGGTTAGGGAAGTATGCTTGCAGCGGGGCGGGGGAAAGCTCCCCAAAACAAAAAAGGAAACTGGCCGTTCCTAGGAACAACATGAGGGAAAAGATGCTGTTTTGCTTATGTTCAAAAAGTAATTACCCCTTTATTAATGGGAAGCCTGTATGTTTACAGAGCATACGCTACTCTCTAAGAGTGGGAATTGCCCTGTGAGTGTACTTCCCTGCTGCTCGGGAACAATCTGCTGCTGTGAGCCATTAATGCTGTCCAGCTGACAGCCGGCAGAAAACACAGCCTGGCTGGTTTGCAACTGGGGGCAGGGAGCTGAGAAGCGGATGAAGACTGGGAGGAAGAGAGTTGTATTTGATAAAGCAAGGCACCTACAGAGAATGGCGCTGTTCTGAGCTCGTAGCGAAGTGTGTCCTCTGGACCTGCTTGTTGTCCCATCCAGAGAACAGAGGTCTACTCACATCAGTTTTTCCATTGGCTCCAGTGCCAGAGGACTGGGTGATGGATCTATAAACTCCTAACCATGCTGAGGACCCCAGTTAGGGGTTAATGTGGTGTGACATGATGCAATTTCATGCTTTATTGTTATTTTGGCTTTTAAAAACCTAGGAAATGTAATGACAAAGCATTTGTTAAAATAATGCTAGTTACAAAGTCAAGAATGTTGAAGTTAAGGAATACCAGAATTAAAATCAATTGTGTAACCTCAAGTTGGCCTCCACGCACAGATATGTCCTGAGAGATGGTGTAGTCCCATAGTTGCACACGATTTTTTCCATAATCCTGGTCTGGTTTGCTGCAAAGAGTAGTTTTCTTCTGGGCACGATCCGAAGGCTTAAAGTGAGGGTGAAGCCTGTATCATGACGCCACTGCTGAGAACATCTTCCTGCCCAGCAGCTCTGGGAGCGAGGCAGACAGATTGGCCGTGTTTAGTCCCATTCCCATAAGGACAGGAATGACTGTTCTCATCCTGGCCTTGCTGTGGTCCTCAAGGACATACCTGTTGATGTAGTCTTCAGCAGACTGCTGAAGCTCTGTTTTGTTCAGCGTGAACACTAGGTAGAGAGGTGTAGGGAGGGGAATGAATGAGATGGAAAGTAGAGGAAGAGGTTTAATGGTCTCAAGGCTGGGTCATGTTAGTTGAGGATCTTTCTTGGACAATTGGATCCTGGTCCTACTTCTGTTGCAGCGTTTCTTCCGTGATACCAGGGAAATTGCCAGTAACAAAGCTTTTACAAGTGCTATGAACAGATGCTCTTCATGAGGCGCCTGGGGTCTGAGTTGTAGAAATGCTTTTATAATCACAGCTGCGGTAAGTCATTTGTGATCTGTGGCTGAACATACAAAAATAGTGTGAAAAATCAGCCCCTGGCCTCTCAGGTGAGTTAAGCGAAGGTAGCAAATGCCTTACAGTACCGGCATTGATTTGCATGTGCCAGAGTGTCTTTGCTCTGGAGTGGGGATGATACTGGGAACACGTTTTCAGGCTTGTAAAACACTCAAATATGATAATAAGCTCAACTTAGTGTCAGGAGGAGGCAAGCTAGTCTGCATCCAGCACTGGGAATGAACGTGGTGTAGTACAAAGGGCCATACGCCTGTTTTCAAGGATGAGGAGAAGTACTCTTGACAAGGACAAGTAGAGATGTAAATCAGTTGTGCTGCACGCTGAACAAAATGAGTGTCCACCAGCAAGTGATGGTGTAATTGGAGCTATAGAGAGGAGCCCAAACTAACGCACCATGGCCTTTAATTCTGGGATTTTCTTACCGAGTTACTTGACTTTTCAATTTGAGTCTGTGCCAGCCGTTGTGTATGAAACCTTGCAATGTCACTGTATTTCTGTGCTCCTGCGCTTTTCATTCTGACGGGTACTGAGTGACTGCCGTTTTCTCATACTGAGATCTTTCAGGTGGAGTCCTCAATGACTGGTCTCGCATCACTATGAACCCCAAGGTGTTTAAGCTGCATGCCCGCAGTGGGGAGCTGGAGGTACTGGTGGACGGCACATACTTCATCTATAGTCAGGTAGAAGTGAGTACGGTCCTAGGCCTAACTCCTATTCTTGTGTTCCAATGGAAGCCTTGCATGAACCACGAGAGGGCTCCAGACAACTAGCAAATGCCAAGAACTTGTATGTACTTTTAACCGCTTCGTGCTCTAGGAGACGTGTGTTGGAGGAAGACGTTAGAGTTTTGAAGTGCAAGGTCACACGTTTCGCCGTGACATCAGCTGCAAGAGATTAGTTCCCGAAATGCATGCAGACGCCCAGCCAGATCCCACATGCCACCAATGCCTTTTTTTAATCCTCCATATTGTCTGTGCAGTCATTCACCAGCCCATCTAAACCTCCTTGCAGAACAAGGGTCCCAGCAGAACGCTAGGCTCTGTTCTTTAAAAGAGATGTAAGACCAAAACCCTGACAACTTATGATCATTTTGAAGCCATGTCACTCTTTGTAAGTGTAGGACTCTTGGCCCCAGGTGGCTTGGCCAAACTCCAGCCCAGGTAACTGCATTTTTCCACCTTCTTCGTGTAGCTTCAGACCGACACGATGCACCAGCAACCGCACTGTGCAGCGGGATGACTCAGCTGCTGCTTTAGTTGGTACCGATGATGGATGTACGGACCTGCTTCTGTAAAAAGGGCTAAACGAACGAATAAATTATTGTTTTATGATTTAGTATACAGCTAATTAAGACATCATTTCCTCTCCCCATTCAAATAAAATGCAGGAGACGGACTCTCATTTAACGCACTGCTCCCAGTGTCTTGCAAATCTCTGAACAGAATTGCTGAGCACCGTGGAGTATGAGCTACGAAGCTCTCCCCTTCCAGAGCATGCAGGGTGTCCACCCACCTGCAGACTGAAAAACTGTCCAGGTTCTGGGACAGATTCTAGCAAGACAAGAGGGTTTCTGTGTGACAACCACAATTAAGCAATTTCCACCTAGCTCCAGGCTTCTGATATTACCTCCTGCTCAGGATTTGCCTCTGTTCAGTTGGCAGCCCTGCTGGGACTGTACCAAGTCAGATAAAGTGGGCTGTGGATGCCAAGTTAGATGCTCTTCCATGGAACTGGCTACGTGTCTGGTTTGGATGGGGATAGGAAAAATAACTCCATGTGGCCAAAGTATAATTGTTTCCCAAATGCTTAGTGCTAATTGCTGGCCACAACATTGTGCCTCTGAAGCCTTTGTCATTTCTAGTCCATCAAGGAAAAAGGGGTCTCAGTCTTGTGTAGCTTCCGTGATCGCAGGATGTAGACTAAGAAGAACTATCAGATGCATCCAAAATGGCTGGCTTTCTTCTATCAGGAAGAAGCAGCTCCCTGGGACTGACTTCTCCTTGGACGGGTCTTTCTCATGCATCTCACAGTTCTTCAGAATCAGTGTGTGGGAGATGGTTAAGTAACGAGTAACAGAGTCATGGGGACTTAGGTGCTAGATCTGAGTTAAATCAGTACAAACGCTATAAGGTCATTTGTTTCCAAGCTGTGGAGGTTGGGAGAGTGTCTTCCCTGTAATAGCTTATGCCTTTGAAAGCACCTCAAGTCCAGTTACAAAGGCGGCAACTCCCAGTACATCTTAGGGCATTTTTGATGTCAACACTAAAGGATGCTCAGTGGGACCCAGAAAGCAGGATTGGCCAGGTAAGTGAAAGAGGACTTCAGTTAAAATATTTCTGTCTGTTTGTTGGATGAAAAGCTGTTTGTAGCAGATAGGGTTGTCTCTGCATTTTTGTAACTAGGCCTGTGCAGGTTTGTAATTTTTCCTGTAATAAGCAGGGTCTAAAGCGAGGATTCATAGCTCAGCCTTAGGTACGTGAATTCACGGCTGCTTGCATGCTTGTGTTAGTATGGAGTGGTGTACAGAGTTTCCTTCTGTTTGGTCGGCTTGGGGTTCTTTCTGCCTCTGACAGGTCAACCTCCCATGAGTATAGGTGTCCTGGGGCAAGGAAGGGATCGTTAGCGGAGGCAACGTATATGTACACACTGAAAGGAATGTGGGCTTGTTCCATGTGCGCAAATACACTCCCTAATACCTTTCTTCTTCCTGCTTCACATCAGGTATACTACATAAACTTCACAGATTTTGCCAGCTATGAGGTGGTGGTGGATGAAAAGCCCTTTCTGCAATGCACTCGGAGTATTGAGACCGGCAAGACCAACTTCAATACCTGCTATACAGCTGGGGTCTGCCTCCTCAAAGCCAGGCAGAAGATTGCTGTGAAAATGGTCCATGCTGACATCTCCATCAACATGAGCAAGCACACAACTTTCTTTGGGGCCATACGCCTAGGAGATGCACCAGCATCCTAGATGAACTTGGCATGTCCAAGGATACTCACAGAACTGCACAGTGCTGCTGTTCATAAGCGTATCAGTATTTCAGGGGGTTCTGTAATCCGGCCATAAAGAAAACTGATCCAGAGCTATTTATTCCTATATGTGAATGCAGGAAGCACAATTGTCTTCTGTGACTTGCATGGAGACTTGGATCAAAAAGCTAGTTGAAAAAGCGTTGTGAGGAAGAAAGGCTGTTGTGTCTGCCTTGTCTCAGTATTTCAAGTATTACTGCACTGATGTTCTGCTCTGTGATCTTCACACGAGGCTTGTTGAGAGTGGTGTGGGTCTCTGCTTTTATGTTGCACTAGCAAGAGCATCCCAGGCGGTAGCGGGAGAAGAAAGACTAATGTCCAAATTGTCCTATCCAGGCACTCCTGCTTCTGCGCGCTAACGAAAGCAAGAAAGGGGGTTTCTGGTTTTCTGCCTTCCCAGTTCGAACTGGAACGGCCACGGGGTGCGAAGGGAGATGAATAAGACAGGGTCAGTGGTGTTTACATTCATCCTCAGGAGTGCGAGCAAAGAAGGCGAAGTGCCTCTACCTAGAGCTTGGAAGCAGGCTGCGAAAGCAGTAAGTGCGAGAGGAAGGTGAATACTTAATAGAGCAGGCTTAGCAGATAGGAAACTGCCTCCACATTCCAGAAATCACAAAGTCCCAAAGAAAATGCCGATTACCGGTTCCAGAGCCTCTGCTACTTTCAGCTCCTGCCATGACCCCAGAGGTATACCTTGCCCTAACGGGGGCTGCCTTAAAGTACTGCTGCTGTTACAGCAATTTGTGTTTTGTTGGGGTTTTTTTTGTCTTTTTAATTAATATTTTGCAAACCAGAACACATTTCTACAGGCTTCACCGAGCCGTGTAGAGCAGACACAAGTACTTGTGAAAACACTCTGAAGTTTGTCATGTTTAAGAATAAAATTATTCAAACAGGATTTTTTTTTTCTGTTTTAATAGCAATTGTCCTGCTTTTAGATGTGGTTTTTATCCTTCCTCCCCCCACCCCTTTCCTTTTCACACCCTTCTACCTAAAATGCTCTGACGAGTGGTGATAGTCTCTAGCAAAAAAAAAAGTTGTATTTAAAAAGTCTGGTCCAGCATGAAGTCACCACTTTTTCTTTTCTCTGAGCCCTGCTGAGTCTAGTCATAACTTGATTTCTGGTGACTAATAGAAGAGCTGGGACGCTATTGTTTCTTTTGGCTTCTTGAGCAACTCTCTCCAGTTACCTCCCCTCAACTGGGGAGACCTAAAGCTATAAGATGTGCTGGAGCTGAGGAAGAGGCTGAAGCGCTAATTGCTCTTTTGTGTCATGCCTTGGCTTGTGCTTGGTTGTGTTAGTTTGGTTTTTTTAACTGGATTTCTTTTCAGGGCATGTTTTTTCTTTAGGAACTAAAGAGGGTAGTGAAGTTTCAGCCTATGTAGCAAATGGTCAAGACCTAAACTGATGTCTTGGTGATGACCTCCATCTCCAAGCACAGGTGGCTCAGGGTGGTCACCTGCAGGGACGTGGGAGCAGATGTGTCTCAGCACCGTGCTGGAGTGACTGATCTGACCGCAGAAGGGTCCACCCTGGATGAAGCATTCTTGGCTCCATCGCTTTTCCCCATCCGTAGCGAGTGATCTCACTTGCCAAGTATTGCAGTTATTGGGAGATAAATATTTCTTGGGGGCACCCAGCTTTGGCTACAGCCTCGCTATTCACAGGAGGCGTGCAGTTTGTAAAATAACTGCATGAAAAATTGCCTATTTCTTTTTCAATATGTTCTCCTCCTTTCTAGCCTTAACATGTTGGACTAGCAAGAGCCTTAGGCGCACTTAACTAGTCTTTGTGGTTTATTTCCTTTAAAATGGATTAAGAAGGACATGTTCCTCTGACAAGAATGAATCAGGACAACTGTGTGTAGTGAGAACATTAAGCAAATCATTAACAGAATTGCTTTAGAATACAGCCTGACCAGCAAGACTTAGGGGCAAGCATAAATAACACAATGACTTGGGAGACCGTGATGGATGGCGTTTGCATTCCTTGTCCCCCACTGGCAGGATTTGGGATTTGCTCCTGACTATGGCTGCGGGCAGGAGGAGGCAGAGGGAGAATCCCTTCTCTCTGTGAAAGCCCCATGCATTGCTGTCAGGTTCCCTCTCTGGCATGTGCCTGGGATGTGGGAGGAGAGCAGAAGGGAGCGGTTCCTGCCTCCCTCATCACGAGCAGCAGAAGGTGCTAACGGGCGTTTTCTGATGCTCCCGTTACACCAAAGTGTGAGCTTGGTGTAGCCGAGTTGGAGACACAGAGTTGGAGTTGGACCTGGAGTCAGAGGGCAGAGAATACCTGACTGCAGGTGGCCTTGGTATCGAGAGCTGTGTTCATTCCTGGGATGAGCAGGTGGATCAGCGGTCCTGTAGCAGCCGTGGAGAGTCTTTATACTTGAAACCCTTTGGCCTCTCTAGCAATAAGTTCTCATTAATGAAGTATTACAGTGCAGGTTAGCTAGGCTGTAGTATAGCTGCTTCTGTATGATGCTTCTCCAGGTGGTGTCCCACCATCTTTGGTGCCTGTTCCCCTTAACTGGAGCCGAAAGGCCTGAAAGCAGCTCAGAGGAGCGTGAGGAGGATGCGTATGGGAGGTTTTAACAAACTCCAGCAGGAACAGGGCCTTTCTCCAGTCTTTCCCACTGATGTCTTTGAATTTTGATGTATCTCAGTTCCTAGTCTGGTTGAGAAGGAAGTGCTTCAGTTATAGACAAACATCTGCGTATCAGAGATGGTGGACACAAAAGCAGTCACCGCTGGCTTCCCATGTGCCAGCCTTCCTCTCCTGTGGTACTTGCTGCCTCTGCTCTTACCTATGTGCCTTGGCTCTGCTGCTCAACTTTCGGCTGCAGAAATGTAGCAAGCACCTAATTGGTATATAATACATCACCTGAAACCCTTCTCCCTCCCAGGCACCTCTCTACAGTGACAATTTATAAGGAAGCCAGCTCAGCTGTTGTGTTCAAGGACCCTTTTGAGGGAAGGATTCCCTTCAGGCAAGGCTTTAGGTCATGGCTCCCTACCGAAAACTACCTGGCCTTTGCTTCCCACCAGTGCCTTTTTCACCCAGGTAAGCGGTTGTGGTCTCCCTGCCACCCCCTGTCCCCATCAGGGGACTTGGCATCATCTGAGCAATGCGAGGTGCTTAGAAAAGGGCACCTGCGGTGCATTGGGAGGGAGATGAGCCGAGTGCATTGTCTCATCCATGTTTTTTCCCCTCTTCGCAATAAGAGGTAGAGTGTGGGGAGTCCTTCCGCTCACTGTGGGCTGGTGGCACCTGCCCTGGCTCCCGTCCTGGCCCCTGGCAGTCCTGGCACAGGCTTGGGGGGAAAGGGGAAGGGACAACTGCAGCTGCGCTTCGTGGCTGCGCCCATACAAGCCTGAGCCCTCGAACACCCACCCCGTGTTCCTCACTCCCAGGCTGGGAGGAGGCCTCTTGAACTCCCCAACAAAAGCATAACGGGAGAGGAGTTGTGGGATGAGACACAACTCCCCCTGTTACCTGCTAGAGCTGCACAGTGATACAGCTGATGCCGTTTTGTGCTTCAACATCTTTATTCAAGACACTATCTGTACATAAAATATACATAATGTATATAAATTAGGATGTAAGTTTATGTAAATTGTCAATATTTTCTTTGCAAATAAAGCTTTTTCCTGATCTCGGTGTTCTGGGTGGGACTTCCTTCCCCAGCCAAACCAGGAGATTTTGTGGAAAGTATGTTGACTGCGCTTGTGTGATGGGACCCGGCTGAAAGGCGAAGCATCTCTCCATCCTTTGGGGAGTATTTGATACGCAGCTGCTGTGGCCACCGCTGCTGATGCAAGAGGCACCAGCCCCCTCGTCGGCCTCAGAGCTGCTCAGCATTTGTGTTCCACCTCCTCCCTGCTCTCCGCAGTCGGGGGAGAGCACAGAAAACAGCATTTCTGTCACCATGTTTATTGGGAAGGAAATAATAGATGCGATGTACTTAGATAACCAGACACCGTTCTGCCTCCTTAACACCCAGGCTGGGAGCAGGTGTCTGTCACCCTGCAGTATGGCTGTGACACTGGGCAAGTGACTTTATCCCCTCTTCTACTCAGCCTCTGTCCTGCTGCTCGTTCCTCCCATCCTTGGGAGACCTCTCACGCGAAAGTCTCGGTGGGAACAGGGGCATCCCTCTTTAACGGACCACTCTGGAGACCTGGGAGTGGCAAGAACCATGGGCTGCCCTGTGATTTGGAGGAGCGAATCTCTTCCTGTTCATGCTCTGTGGTTCGCTCTGCCTTCGGCACGGTCCGTGAAAAGCCTCTCAGTATTTGCACAGTGCGTTGGATGGCTCTCGGTCCGCAGCCGGCTCGCTCTGCTGGGCACTCCTGCAAAGGGAGTTCACAGCCTTGGGATGCAAATGCCCAGGGATTCTCCGCAGAAGTCCCTGATCAAAGTCAGGGACTTTTCAGCTGATTTCATCGGCCATGCCTGCTGTGCAGACCCGTGCCCAGCAATTCGGGATGCAGGGAGGAGAGAGCCGGGGTTCCCCGTGCGAGGCGGCCCCGGGGCTGGAGCGCTTACATGGTGCGGTTCCTCCCCTGCGCCGCCTTCCGCTTTCGGGGCTCCGCTCTCGGCTGCTGATGGGAGACAAGGGACGCTGGAGGCGAAGGTTCATCCAGAGGTCGGTGTTTCCGTGGCCAGAGCCTGCAGGATTTCACATCTGCACAGATGTGCTATCCTCACCGCACCGCCGAAAACAACGGCGGGCTGTTCATTCACAGCTGCCGCTGGCCCTGGCTGCTGCCGGAACCCAGGTCCACCGCGGTGAGCAGAGGGCATGAGCCTGAAAGTCTGTCCCTGACCTCTGTGCCGAGCCCGGCTGGCTGTCACCGCCGCTGTGCGTGCCCTGGCTGGCAGGTGACGTTGGTCTGGCTCAAGGCTGAACCACGTCCCAGAGGTGACAAAAGTGCTCCCCAGCATGCCAGCTCTCAGGAGGGTGAGGGGCAACAGCAGCAGAAGCCAGGCTGCTTCATCTTCCAGCTCTGTGTGTGGGTATATATGTATTTATATATTTTACATATATATAATTTTTTTTTTTCTGCCAGACGCATGTAGGACTAGAGCAACAGCTCTACAGCTGAAACTACAGCAAAACACATCCGTGGGACACCACGCAGCAGCCTGGAGGTGCTCCTGCAGATGGGAACAAAATTGGCCACAGTGAGCCAAAAATCCCGAAAGCATCTGTTTTGCGAATGCCCCATGAAGCATGCGAGGAGCGTGTCCCCGGGGAGCGTGTCAGCACTGGGTGGCACAGGGACATGGAGATGTCACTGCAAAAAAATCCCTGTGGGTGGGGTGGAGCTCTGGGCGCGCAGATACCACCTGGAGCTGCCGCAGGGAAAGTCCCCGTCTGGTTCCTGCCCTGGGTGAGGAGGTGACCCAGCAGCCATCCCCCAGGGCTGGCAGCGAGGACCCCAGCACTTGCAGCACAGCGGACTCCTAGGGAGGAAGAGGAGGAGGAGGAGGAAGAGAAGGGGGATGCCAGCTCTGCACATCCCTCTGGGAACGGATGGCAAACTGTGGGGAGCCATTGTTTTCCCTGAGGAGGGGCAGGTGCTGTTGGAGAGTCCCCTCGGCTGGGCTGCGGCAGCACGGGAAGGGGAATTTGCTCTGCCGTCCTGCGGCAAGCTCACCTGTGGCCCCGGGGGCCCTGGGAGTCCCGCGGTGATCCCCGATGGCTGCAGCCAGGAGGTGGGTCCCCTGCTCCGGATGGCCGGGGAGCCCTCGCCGGCTGCTCCTGTTGTCCTCGGCACCATCTGCCCGGCGGGAGCTCACAGCCTGGCCCTGGCACAGGGCAGACGAAGCTGGAGGAAGAGCAGGTCCAAGCAGGGGAACTCCCTCAAAACCTCTCGGCTTTCCCAACTACCACCTCTGCCTCCTGGCATTCGATTTCGGCGGTCGGTCCAGCCGATCACCTGAGCGCCGGTGCAGCCCTGCCTCCTCCCCGTCCCGCCGTTTCTCTTTCCCTTCCTTGTGGCTTTCTGCACTGTTTTTCCCCCTCTGCAATTTTATGTCTTTCTTTTCCCACTTCCGTAGCTACAAACACCCACATGCACTATCTCCTTCCCCCATCCCATCCTGAAGCCTATTTATACAGAGCCCGGCTCCTGACAAGCTCGCTACAGCGCGCTGGAGGAGCGGGACGGGGCTGGCAGCGCTCACAGCCCAACATGCTGTTGTTCGAACACCGGCTGGCTGAAAGAGGATGCTTGCTGCTCTGGCTGCTCCCATCTGTTCTCAGAGCCCAGTCTAACGGGGAGGTGAGGCCCAGGTCCACGCCGTGCCAGCAGGTAAGGCGGCTTTCCAAGGAGCCGCTGGACTGGGATGGCCCCAGCAGCATCACTGGGTGCGAGCAGGGCTGCGAGCATCCCTCTGTGCATCTCCTCCCCACGGCTCTTACCTCCCTCCAGCCTCAATCTCTTTAACTTTCCCAGCTTCGATCTGGTCTCCTGTCTCTGAGCTGGCGGTCTCCCACGAGCCAGTCGCTGGCTGCTCCCATGTCCCTACCGTGCCGGTGGCACCTTCCAGCGGTCCCTGCCGTGGGGATGTCAGCTCAAGATGCTCACGCAGAGGCAGGATGGACGGCAGGGTCCCATGGGGGTTCAGACAGCTGCCATGGATGTTAGCAAGACAGTTGGAAGCCTGGACGTGGAGCAGCTGGTTTCTGTCCCCCCACCCCACCATGAATGTGGCAGGGTGGGGCGGGGACAGAAACCAGCTGCTCCACGTCCAGGCTCCCAACTCCAAACTGGCAGAGGAAACCAGTTTGGAGGGAGAGGGAAGGTGGAGCCCACCAGGATAGTGCCCTTCCTCTGCCCAGACAGGACAGGGATGCTCTTGACCAGTCCCTGGGCTGTCCCAGTGCCCTCCAGGTGCTGGGTTTGCCCCACCATCCTGCTGCATCTGCAGTGCTTACACTACTTTTTTTGCCCATCTTGCTTGCTGGGATGCATGGGAGGACAGCCTGTGGAGCCAGAGGCTGAGCCTTCTCCTTGCAGCATCAGAAACAACTCAGCAGGGTCTTGGAAAGCCCACCTTAACCCTGGGGACAAGCTTCTTGTCTCTGAGCAGCAACTTTAGGTGGTCTGGCCCCTTCCCATCTCGGGCTTGGGAAGGGGGAGCAGTGCTCATTTCCATGTTGCTCATGTCCATCTCGGACAGCAGATGGCTTGGCTGGAGCTGTGGTTTGCAGCCTCTCTCATGCTGACGGCTTCTGCTCTCTCTCTGTAGAGCCCCACAAAGGTGTCTTGCAAAGGAGTTGGCCTGCGCAAGTTTCCAAAGGAGCTGGGGCAAGGAGTTAAGTACCTTGAGCTCTCCAACAACTTCATCCAAACCCTGTCGGACAGCTACATGCCAAGGTTTGGGCAGCTTGAGTACCTGGATGTGTGCTTCAACCAGCTGGAAACTGTGTCAGCCACAACCCTGGCTCAGCTGCCCCAGCTGCGCTCTCTCCTCCTGGGATCAAACCATCTGGACCGCAATTACGTCGCTAACGGGCGAGCCTTTCGTCTGCTCAGGAATATAGAGGTCCTGGACCTGTCAGCAAATAGCCTGGAGAGCCACATGGCAGGCTGGTACGTCAGCAACCTCACCAGGCTGCAGATGCTCAATCTCTCTGGGAATAAGATGACCAGGCTGCCGGCAGGGATCTTCTGGAGCACACCACGGCTGCGCAAGCTCGACCTCAGCAACAACTACATCATGGAAATTGAGGAGGGAGCTTTTGAGACTCTCAGAGAGCTGGAGGTGGTGAACTTGGCTTTGAATTCCCTCCACTGTATCTCTGGCTTCAGCCTCATGCAGCTGCAAGTTTTAAATCTCAGCCACAACGCCCTGGAGCTCTTCATCGCAGAGGAGGGAGCCGAGCCCTACCTGCTTCGGGTGCTCGACTTGAGCCATAACAGACTCCTCTATTTTCCAGAGCTCCCCAAAGCCCATTATCTCACACACTTAAACCTCTCCAACAACCTTATTGCTTCCCTGCTCCCAGGCTCACGCCATCCGGGGGAGTTTGTACTGCCCTACAAGGAGATGGTGAGATTTAATAGGACCTTGCATACTGTGGCTGGGCTGACACACGTAGCTGACTTGGATCTCAGCAATAACCGGCTGCAGCTGTTCCCGTTTACCTTCTTCCACAGCCTGGGCTCTCTGCAGAGCCTCAGCCTGGCTATGAACTGTCTCCAGGACATAGTTGGGGAGTCACTCACTGGCGGCATGGAGCGCAGCAACCACTCATCTGTGCCGCTGGACCGCACCACCCTCTCCGTGCACTCGCTGGACCTCCATGGCAATGCCATCCGCGTGCTGCCACGCTGGTTTTTCAATTCTCTGCCTCAGCTGGAAACAGTTGATCTGGGCTCCAACAGCCTCCAGCCTTGCGAGAGCCAGGGGAGTGATCAGGGAGGGGGCTTTCACGTGCCAGCACCAGGAGGCACCTGCACCCCCTTCTACAATGTGCCTCGCTTGAAGCATCTGAGTCTTTGCCAGAACAACATTACCAGGCTGCACCCCTATGCCTTCAACCAGACCTTGCTGCTCTCCCTAGACCTGTCAGGGAACAAGGACTTGTTCATGCCTAAGGAAGCCCTGGGGGGGCTGGAGTTCTCCCTGCAGAAACTCTCTCTGAGGGGCAACCAGATGGACAACAGCAAGGCAGGGCTCCCCTGCCTGGACACGCTCAGAGTCTTGGACCTCTCAGGCAATAATTTGAGTGTTTTGCCCACAGGTCTTTTCTGCTCCCCGCTGGAAAGCCTGGACATTCGCAATAACAACCTGCTAACGTTGGAAAAGGCAGCACTTGTGAGCTGGTCCCACAGCCTGAAGGACATGTCCATTGCTGGAAACCCCTTCAGCTGTTGCTCGCTGGCCTGGCTGGACGTGCTGCAGGCAGCTGGCGTGGGCGTGCAGGACCTGGACGAAGCCCTCTGCGCCTACCAGGGCAAGAGCAGGAATTTCTCAGCCAAGATAACCAGCAATCCTTGGTGGCTTTGTCCACGTCCCAAGGGCACCAGCTCTCTGGTTTTGCTCATGGTCACGATGAGCCTTTTCTTTCTCAGCTCTGTGGCTTGCTGCCTTCTGAAGAAAGGGCAGAAGCCACCGGGGTGTGCAGGACTCCAGAGCAACAGGGTGGGGGTGTTTCCCCACCATCCCAAAAGAGAGGAGCCAGCCGAGGCGAAGCCAGCAGACAGCATCACCAAAGTGTAGCCTACCCATGGGGAGCAGGAACTGTAGCGATCAGTCAGAACTCTAATTACTATTATTAATATTAATAATATTATTGTATTTTAGACCTCCTCCCCTCACCGGTATCCTGTGTGTTTTGCAAACCAAATAAAGGGAGCGTGGTTGGTGCTGAGCTCTGGGCTGGGCAGAGGTGGTCTCTAGGCCACCTCTCCTTCTCGAGAAGGAAGGTGCCCCCATCTTCTTGTTCCCCACAAGAAATTAAACACTCTATTTTGGGTGGGTTGTATGCTCTGCCATCATAGGTTCTCATCACCCAGGACAAGAAACAAGGCCTGGGCTGGTTGGATTGATCTGCTCCACCTGAACCCATCACACTCTGCTTGTGGAAAGGGAATTGTCTCCATTGGTGCCACCTGAGTGTTTCACAGCTTTCCCAGCAGTCACTATCTGCCTTTTAAATAGGTTTAATAGCTCAGTTAAATACCTGCTCCTGTTCCCAAAGGCACTTTCCAGCCCAGTGAGGAGTGGGCAGTGGCAGGGAATTGTGCTTGTTAGTGGCTCTGGCAGTGGTGGGTCACAGTGCTGGGGCGGGAGGGGGTTTCTGCAGGATCCCATGTGCCTCTCTCCTGTCTTTTCCTGCCAAGCTGTTATCTGAATGGTGCTGTGAAGTTGGCAGGGCTTAAAATGACCCCAGGCACTGCTGTGAGTGCAGGAAGGAAATCTGCTCTGTCCTTACCCATTGAGATAGCGAGAATGAGAGAAAACCCGGTCTTGTGCTGTCCCTGGCTGATGCTGGGTCATGAGCTCTTTGAGGAGGGTGCAGGATGGTCCCGCCCTCAGTGCCTGGACTCCTGAGTCGGTGGCAGCAGGAGCAGCTCAGTCTCCATCGCAGAGGGTAAGTGCTGGCGGAGCCGTGGTCCTTGGTGCATCTGGCACCCTCAGAGCATCTAGTCCACACACAGCCAATGTTTAATATGGGTGGGCTGGGACCCCAGCTAGGAAGGGCGGCAGGAGAAGGTGCTAAGTGGGGATGGTGGGCTGCACTGACACCGTTTCCTACAGTATTCTCCTGGAGAAACTGGTTGATCATGGCTTGGATGGGTGTATGCTTTGCTGGGTAAAAAAACTGGCTGGCCAGGCCAAAAAAGTGTTGGTGAATGGAGTTAAATCCAGTTGGTGGCCGGTCACAAGTG
>RSEF01000004.1:2599819-2612444 GCA_003993805.1 Himantopus leucocephalus
GTGAGGCCCCACCTTGAATACTGTGTTCAGTTTGGGGCCCCTCGCTACAAGAAAGACACTGAGATTCTGGAGCATGCCCAAAGAAGGAGAGCGAAGCTGGTGAAGGGTCTGGAGCACAAGTCTTACGAGAAGCAGCTGAGAAAACTGGGTTCGTTTAGCCTGGAGAAAAGGAGGCTGAGGGGAGCCCTTATTGCTCTCTACAACTACCTGAAAGGAGGTTGTAGCGAGGGGAGGTCGGTGTCTTCTCCCAAGTAACAGCCAATAGGACAGAGGAAATGGCCTCAAGTTGCGCCAGGAGAGGTTTAGATTGGATATTAGGAAAAATTTCTTCACCAAAAGGGTTGTCAAACATTGGAACAGGCTGCCTAGGGAAGTGGTGGAATCACCATCCCTGGAGGTGATGTGGTGTTTAGGGACATGGTTTAGTGGTGGGTTGATGGTTGGACTCAATGATTTTAAAGGTCCGTTCCAACCTAGATGATTCTATGATGATTTTATTCCCTGGCAATGTAGGATGGCTGTTGTCGTGGTGTGATGCTTGTGGTCTGCACACAACAGCCAGCCATCTGTCCAGGTACAACATGCCCAGCTCTCCAGGGTGGAGTGGGACTTCACCCCCAGGACAGCAGCCAGGTGCCCAACGAGCACCTGAAAGGCTGGGGCTAGCTCTGGGCAAGGATAAAAACAAGGCTACAATCAAACTTTTTACATTTCACATATCTCTGATTCCACCTTGAAAGTCCCCAGCTGGCCTAGGCCACCTACTGGTCCACACACCTGTTGGGTTAGAGGCTGTGAGAGCAGAAGAGCTTCGAAGTCACTTAAAATCCCAGTTACTTAACTTTCTTTTTTTTTTTTTTCCCTTTCAAGCTTATCGTGGTTTTATTGTGAAGCAAAGGGCATTTTTGCTGTAAAACATATGTCTTCCCCATGCTGCCCGCATTGCTGCTGGGGCTGCAGCTTCCTGGCCTTTGATGGGCATCCAGCTCCCGAGGGACCTCCAGTGCCTTTGATGGCCCCATGTTTTCAACCCAGCCTCAGTTTCCCTTTGATCTGGCACTCTGCGCCTTGTCATGGCGAGCGACTGGCAATGCTGGTGCCCAGGGCATCGCAGGGGAGCCTGGCGCTGCGTGTCACCGCCCTGGAGGGACCTTTGGGATGGGCAGGCAGCCCGTGCCGCTGGTGAAAACCCAGCCTCCCTCTCGAGGGTGGCTGTTTGCTGGATCTCCTGCTTCCACGCGCACCCTTCCCCTTTTCACTCCCGCTCCTGTATCCCTCTCATTCGTCAAAGTCATAGTGCGTGCCAGCCACCATCCCACTGCCACCACAAGCCCTCGTCCCCTCCCGGCCTGGCACTCCCCGGCTCCATCCCCTACTTCAGCGTGTTCCCCGGCTAATGTCAGCAGGGAGACGCAGCCAGCTGGGCTCTGGGCATGATGCGCAGCAGCTGCTGTGCCCCCGCCTTGGTCACTTCTGCACTTCTCAGCAGGGTCCCCTGTCCTCGGTGGCACCCGTGCTCCCTGGGCAGGGACATGCTCCTGAAGTGCTGCGGTAGCAGGTGGGTGAGCTCAGCCTGGCTTCAGCCTGTCCCTAAAGCTGTGCCAGCCTCCTTCCCTATCCTGGACGCTTGGTGACGTTACAGGGACACTCTTCAGGGCTGCCTGGCCAGAGCTCAAAATGCTGCTGTTGCCTTCGGTGGGTGTTTCTGGTACATTTTGTGTGGCCTCTGTTCCTCATTTAAACCCCCTCCCAGGCTGTACTTTCCGTGCATGTCGCCATAAGATGTCCTGCCCTTTGTGCTGCTTCTTCACTGGCTCCCACCAGCATCCTCCTCGCATTAAGGCTGGCGGAGGGCTGGAGCCGTGCAGCCATGCGAAGCTGGGTGACCGCGGGGACACTGCGTACCGCCGGGTGCTCGGTCAGTGCCAGGCGCTGCCCTGGACTTCCCAAGTGCTTCCAAGCCATGTTTATCCAGCGCTGTTGACGCAGGCTGTGTCGTGTCCCCACAGACCAGCGGCTGGCGACTGACCTGTGCGGGGACGGTGGCACTTGGGGACAGCGGGCTGCTGATGCCCCGAGTTTTCTCCGGGGATTAGAGCATCTGCTAAAGCACGTACTAAAAACAGGAGAAGGGATCTTGGCACTGGTTTCCCCCTGCAGGGAAGGCTCCCAAAGACACGTAAAGCTTAGGGTAAGAGGGGTGGAAGAGTGAGGCTGGCCTTGCTAAGGGACAGGGAGGCTGCCGGAGCCCAGGGGAGGGGGAGGTAAGCGTAATAAAACAAGAAAGCCTGGACAGCACCAGAGGCTGAAGAAGCGTTGCGAAGGTACAGGAACGGAGCCAGGGAAATTGCATGTCGGGTTATTATCTTCATGGATGTTCGTCTGCTTTCCCAGTTCAAAGCAAAACAGGATTCCAGGTTGTGGTCTCGCAGGTACTACAAAAAGAACTAAATCCACGTCAGTGCCGAGGGCAATGCCCGCTTCTCCCAGTGACGGGAAAAGCAACGTGCTTTCAGCTCGGCCGGGAGCAGGGCACGGGGCAAGCGCACGGGGCTCGTCCTGGCGCAGGGGACACTGAGGTGTGACTGGGCTGGCCGGACCCTGCCCCTGTGCGCCGCATTTGTGTCAGCAGAAACCACTGCGAGTTACTTAGGAGGTAAAGACAAACCCCACTGCGGTACTGACTGGGGTTAATGGGAGGGGTATGTCCTTTGTTCTGTATCGCTCCTCAGCCTGAGCTTCTCACAGTTTAGGGGGAATGGTTTCCCTATCCCAGGGATGACTTGGCATCTCAGGCTTTTTCTTGATCCAAAATGAGATCTGCAGAATATTGAAGTTCAAACAAATACAGTGATGATGCCAAAAATGTTGCCTTTTCATGTCAAGCTGTAAGACGCTAGGAGTATAAATTTTGGTCTGAAAAAGAGCAGTGGTGGTTGAAATATTGTGACCATTTACAAATTTTCTAGAGAACTAGTTGAGAAATCCAGCAAAACTCATTCTTTCCAGTGGAAAGCCTTCACATTTCACTGGATCTGCATTTTCAAAGAAAAATAGATTTTATCAAAAATTTCCAACTAGCTGTTCTGCTAACTCATGTGGAAACTACCTTGTCTGCAACTAACTTGAATTAGAGGACTTTTTTTTTTTTTTCTCTTTTTTCCCTTTTTCTCCATGGAGATGAGAGCCAGAGCTTCATCTGCTTCATCGAGAGCTGAAGAATCTCCTGGTGGGTGGCTGGCAGATACCGCTCCGTGAGCTGCCCCTGCCCGGCAGAGTGGGGAGAGCTCTACTCATCCTGTGTCTAGACAGAGCATAGGTTAGCCTAAATCTCCCCAACTCTGTTACAAGATAACACAAGACAATGTGCTTCAGGCTGTGAAACCATTGCAGCAGAGAACGCTGTTTTCCTCCCTCTGCCCAGCAGCTCCTGCCCTGGCTTTCACCCAACAGAAGAGCTCAGGTGAGTCCACTTCAGTGCCCAGACAGTGGCAGAACAGCTGCTGAAGATATAATTTCTTTTATTTTTTGCTGACATTACTGCAGTAGGTGTTCCCAAATGAGGCTGATCTCATAAACCACTGTCCTCTTACCATAGCCTGGGCTCCCTGCAGCCGGGTGGCTTTTCCGTGCTCCTAGCTCACGCGACATTTGCTCTGCGGCATTGGGATGGGGCAGGAGGCTGTTGGCAGTGGCTCATCCCCATGTGTCACCTCCGGGACATCAGGCCGCCTGTCCCTCCTGTTCATAGAGCTGTGCCACCGCTGCTTTCCATTATCACTCACTGCCACAGCCTCTTCTGCGTGACTCAACAAAACTCCCCTGGCAGCTACTTCTAGACGAGTTAGTGAGGTCAGGTGTGTTATTCATGACACTTTCTTCCTCTCTGAGGGACTCCAGCTGGGACCTGCCACCGGCCCCCCAGCATGCAGACCTTCAGCCAGAGGAGGCTGGCAGGGAGCAGATGGGGAACGCAACTCCTAGCATCTCCGCTGCCTTGCAACGTCTGGTACTGCCTTCTGCAGCGTCACTCGCCCGGGCTGGCCCCGGCTGCTGTGGGGGGAGTGCAGATGCTAACACATGTTCTGCAGCTGGATCCCCCAGCCCAGCTGTCCCGGGGCCCTGGGGACAGGGCGTGCTGCAGAGCCTGCTCTGGGCTGCCTTGGTGCATGCTGCCTGCAACAGGACGCTGCCGCGGCTGCAGGCAGCCCTGGCCACCGCAGCTCGTGAAGTGTCACCAGGTGCTCTGTTTCTGTACAGCTTGAACCCACAAGGAGGTGCAGGCCCACAATCCCTGGTCCCAGCTTTGGGACTTGTCTAGGCAGATGCATGGGAGCAGCCTCGCAGTGACGGGGGGGGAAGCCCCGGGGCCAGGTAAAGCTGGAAGGCAGCACCGTGCGTAAGTGGCTCTGGAGGAGGTCAGCTGGCAGGAACAAATCCTTGCAAGTCCCCATCACCCCCAGCCTGCTTCTTAGTATCCGTCCTGTGGTGAGGTCACTGAGTCCACCACTACATTGGAAAGAGGAAGGAGGACTGTTTCGCTAAAGGAAAGCAGCATTCTGCAGTAGGACATTTACCTGGCACCCAAGGTGGCCCTCGCCAGCATCCCCAGCTTCTGGAGAGCACAGGATGCTCCCAGGCGACCACCTGCAGCAGGGATCCCATCCATAACCTCTGGGATGTGGCGGGAGCTGTCTGGAGCACACGACCTGCCTCCTCACCAAGACGTCGATGCCACATGACAGTGTGCCACCACCGCCTGCGTCACCACAACCCGGCGCTGTCACAGCCTCCCAGGCAAAAGGATGTGGCTCCTCACGCGGTTGGTTGGTAGGTGAGTGCGGGGTGGGGGAACACCGAGGTTGCTAGGGGCTTGAGGGGACACAGGGCATGCTGATGGCAGGGGAACCACTGGAAGGTGCTCATACAAAGCTGCCTCTCCTGAGCCTGGAAGCCACAAGTTGTTGCAAGCTGGGATGGAACATGGGGAGGGGTCCCCGTGTGCTTATGCAGGTCATGAACCATTCATGGGCGTTTGCTTTGGCCCCTGTCCGAGTCCTGATAGTGGGACACACAAACCTTTGGCCACCCCAGACAACTATTTGATGTTCCTCCAGTAATTAGCTTAATCCCAGGAGCAAGCTCTGTGTGCAGGCAAGCCCTGACCTAGCAGCAGGTCTTCTCCTTGCCTCCTGTGAGCTCCTCCTTGAGCTTTCCCATCCTGGCTGTGTCCCCAGGGCAGCCAACACCAGGCAGGCAGTTGGAGGGGTGACATTTTCCAATGTTCCTCCCTGCTCCTTGCCTGCTCCTCTCTGGCCTTTCCATCCACCCAGTCCCTGCAGACGAACCCCCAGCAGCGCAGCTGCACTTTCTCCCTGCGGTGGCTCTCCAGCGCAGGCAGGCTGGGGAAGGGAAGCCTTTCTCCTGGGCTGGGAATCCCCTCCTGCCCTCCTCCTTCCCCAAGAAAGAGCCTGACACGGAAGGGGAAGGGGAAGGGGTATTTTTAGCACTTGCCCTATGGTTATTTCAAGGATTGAGCTAAGAAGAGGAATTGACATCAAATGAAGGATTGCTTTTGCTTTAAAAGGAAGCCTTTTTTTTTTTTTTTTCCTACTACTCAGTCATTGCAAAACTTCTGTGAAGAGGGATTGGTAAAAATCACCTTTTGTAGGAGGCAGCGGGCTCGAGCAGGAAATTGGCATCAGAAATCACTGGACACGTATTCCTATGCTGGCACTGGCTTCTCGTGCCCTTGTCCACCTCCCATGGTGACCTCACATCCCAGAAGAAGGGGACAGGGTGGTACTAAGCCCCTCTGCCCCAGCACTGGTCACGGCTTCTCTTCATTCCTGCTCTCCAGCATCTTCTCCTGACTGTTGCTTGTGGCTCTTCCTAAAACCCTCAGGATACCAGGTGCTCTCGCCTTCCCAGCTGCCATCTGACCCCAGTATGTACTGGCTATGGCAACCCATCTGAGATCCTCCAGCTCCCAGACTAAGACGTCTTGAGGAGTTTGCCCGAAAGCAATATGGTTAACAGGGGAAAAAGTGCCTTGCTGCAATGTGAGAGTTGCCAGCACCAACACAGCAGGCAGGAGTGTGGTGAAAGCAGGTTCTCCAGGGACCCGAAGGGCAGATGGTGGCCCTTAAAAGCAAAACCACTGGCCAGAAGGTGGCAATATCCCCTCTCCTTTCTGGGCCTGACACCGCGCAGAGCAGAGAAGGGGTCAGCCCTTTGTGCATGGGATGGGTCCGTTTTGGTTTGGAATCTCTAACACCACCCAGACCCACTTTTGGATTGAACAGCTCAGATAATGGTGGGACAATGCTCCATGCCCCACCGAGGTGGCCGGGCGCCCCTAATGTCATCTCCTGAAGCTCAGCCTGCACTGGCCACAGCGGGCGCGGGTGGTGTGAATGCCACAGGGCCTATGGCCAGCGGGGCGGAGGGTGTTCAACACGAGGGAGTGCAAAGTCCTGCCCTGGGGAGAACAGCCTCAGGCACCAGTATGTGCTGGGGCTACCCAGCTGGAAAGCAGCTTCACCTAGAGAGCAACCCCAGACCTTCCTCCCTCTCCACCTGGGCAGAGGTGGGCTTGCACTTTGCCCACTTTTGTGTCTCGCTCCGGGGAGATTAGGGGACTGCTTAACCTTCCTGACCCTCTTGTCTGAATTCCTCTGCAGGGTCTAGCTGTGCTGTCACTTCTTCCTGGGCAGTGTGGGGCTGTTCCAGGCAGCTGAAGAGATAATGTTAGAAATCACGCCAGAGGGATTAGCATCTCCGGCGGAGCCTGTGCTCCCACTGAAACCTCCTCATCCCTCAACAGAGATGTGGCACTGGGACACTTTGAAGCAACAGCCAGCGAAGCAGCTCCTCCTGGCAGGCTGGATGCAGGACACCTGCTGCAAAGGAGTCCAGGGAAGTGACGGTAACTGGGAGAGACTGGAAACCTCTGGAGCCCCCGCGTCACTCTGGGTGGAGTCTGAAGAAGGAGGTATCTGGTTTGACATGCCCTGCACACAGGATTGCCTTTGCTTGGCAATTCCTGCCTTGCACGTGCTCGGTGAACCGCTGCCCGCCCTCTGCCCGCTGAGCACATGATGCCCAGAAAAGCACCCAGGCACCTCCCAACACTGCCAAAAGCTGACACTGAGCAGCTTTTCCTGGTCAGAAAATTTCTAATCCCTCCAGAAGCTGTTCAAATTTCTCTGCAATGTCCCCCTCAGGGCCCAAGGCATTTCCCCATTCCCCAAGGCTGAAAAGGGAACTTACAGAGAATATGATTTCATAACATCAAAATCCTCAGGGTTAGAGTGAAAGGAGCGCTTGGGCTAGCACAAGGGAGAAGTGTGGACTCTGTATCTGATTGCGGGTCTAAGTAAGAACAGGACCTGCAAAAGCCATGACTGGGAAGGTGGGATGTCAAAGAAATATCAGGGACTTCCAGAGTGCAGTGAGTACCAGCAGGACTGAACTGAGTCAAGAAAGGTGAAAGCTGAACTGTGTCGCTGTGGTGACACCAGTCTGACTTCAGTTTCACCAAACATGACAAATAACTTCATGGCAAAGGACCCCAGCTTTACCCCTGGCCCTAAGGAGTCTCGCAGCACGAAGCTGTTGGTCATGTGGCAGGGCCCCAGGCACCCCAGGGTGCTGTCACCCCGTCCCACACAGCACCAGCATCTGGCCTCAACAGCGGGCGCTGCTTCATGGGGCTTTTCTACCTCAATCCTCAGGGTCCTGGGGTGTGTATAAGCAAAATCCATCACGCTAGAGACTTAACGGCAACTATCTCTCATTGCAGAACCCTCGGTAGAAGCAGACCAGGTTCAGAGATCAGGTTCACCTCTGCCACGTGACACCTAGGATTGGAGCGAATGGCCCAGAGAGAGCTGGATCTTATATGGGACAGCAGTACTAGGACCCAGGTACCGCTGGAGCAAAACAGCAGCTTTCTTAAATAGCAGGGATGCTGGAGGAGACTTTGGGCTGACAGGGGAGCAGCTGAGTTGGGTTGAAAATCCGGGGCCTTGCAGAAAACAGAAAAAAGGGAATTGCATTGTGGAAATGGTCAGGGTGCTTGACTTGTGTCTGGGACCATAAGGAAGCCTAGAGAGTAAGAGATGCTCTAGGGACTGCCCAAGCTGAAACAGCACAGCATGTCCCAGCGCTCCTTCATCTCCTCCTGGCAGGCTTTCCCAGGCAAGCCCACTCCCACAGAACATCCTTCCCATGGAGATCGGTGTGTTGCCAAGCAGATCACATTGCCCCTGTGGATGGACGAAGTCTGCCCAGATGCCTCTGCTCGACCTCCCTGCAGGCTGTGAGTTACCCGTCCCACAGCTGGGGATCACAAACTGCACTAGCTAGTGTCTGACTTGCCCTTACATCTTCCTCCATGGGGCAATAATCAGGGCTGGAGAGGGCAGCAGAGGGGCAGGACCTGCCCTGATGTCCCACAGGTGCTGGAGGCCTTTGTTGTACCTGATGCTTGGTCTGCAGGGGTTGGGAGCAGCGTGTGCTACAAGAGAGAGTGTGCTCATTGCTACCTTCTTGTTTCATCTTATCCCATAGAAATGGGGAGGTTGTTGCTATTTTAATCAGCTTAGTCCTCGTTTTAGGGGCAGAAACCGAAATACAGGGTTTGGTGTTTAGGTAATATAGACTTGGGTTATCTCTTGTCCTCTCCAACAGGGACTCTGCTCTCTGCAGCCGGGAAAGCATTTCCCACCCTGAAATACTCAGGGACAATTTTCTAAGTACTGGTTGCAGTGAGGAAAGGCTCCTCTTGCCCTAAACCAGGGAGTCCCAGCCCAACCGTCCCCGTGTTCACCCAGTGGTAATGCAGCCAGTGGGATGTCCCGAGCAGGGCAGGCTTCCTGCTCAGACCACTCCAAAGCAGAAACCCGTGGATGGCGCTTGCTGGCCTTCACATGCCCTCTGCAGAGACATCCAAGCTGTATGCCCCCGTGGGCAGCTCAGCAAATCTGCTTTTATCCTGTATCTTTCCTAATCCTGCTGAAAAATCATTCCTCAGCTGACAAGAGCTTGCTGTAACTTTGGAGTCCTTTGGTGTCAGTTCACAGGCATCAGGGAGAGGAAGGTTAATGGGATCAGAGCCAGCCGATTCCAGGGACACTGAATACAGCATCTCTTTTCTCTGTCCTTTAATTAAGCCCCTTGTAACTCTGCTTGGGATTTGGGACTGACCTCGGCGCTTTCCTAGCAGGACCCTTCCTCATGGGCCATTGCTCCGGCACAATGTACCTTGGCCTTTTCATCCCGAGGGAGTGGTTTGGGAAGGTCAACAATTCAAGCTGCGTGTCCTAGTTTTAGTGCACATGATAGCAAGTCAAAGGGAGGTCACAGGGGGATGCTAACCAACCACCCAGTTATGTCCTGTAAAGGGAAACCACCTTCCAGTGAGAAGGGAAGTTGCACAGCGAGGGAGAAAGCGAAAGCCCAAAGTATAGGTCTTCAACCTGTGACTGTTTCCAAAAGAAGCCGGCATCAGCTGGATTTGTCTCTCAAATGTCACCTCCCACTGCAGGAAAATATCAGCCTACCTGGTTCCTGCAGGTCTTCATGGCAGCGAGGTTGCACTTTTGTTTTTCTACTTCGAGGAGGGAAAGATTCAGAAAACTACACCTTGTGACAAGCATGTGCAAGCCACGGAAATGTCATACCAAACCAGCTCCTGTCCAAGCAGGCACCATTTCCCCAGCTGCATAATTTCTGCTGGCTGTAATCTGTTTCCTGGAATGAAACCGGCACTTCTGCAGCTGATACCCGTGCCCTGTGCTGCCTCACAGACGCGCACACATCAGTTTGCCCCAGCACCAGGCAAACTCCCCTCTGGGCTGTCTGTGAGACAGCCGGTGGACGTTAAGCTCATTTCCTTGGCCTGGAGAGGCAAATTGCTGTGGAACCTGGTTGTGCTGTTTTCAGGAGCCTGGAATTAGCAGTATACATCAAAGCATTAGTCCTGATCTGGAAAGCCCAGTGACAGAGTCAAGGCAAAGTCCTTCAGCTCTCCCTCCTGTCCCCATGCACTTTGGGGTGCTAAAGGCAACAGAAAGCCCAATGCCAACTATGGACTGGGGTTTTCAGCGCTGACAAGCTAAAGACAGCCCCATGCTGAGTTAGATCCTGCTCTGACCACATGTTTCCTAATGGGCGCGTTCAGTTTTAGGGCTGTTTCTCAAGTCTGCCTGGGCAGGGCTGTAGAGCGGAGCGTGGCGGAGGAAGCCCTAGCTCTGCAGCCCTGCACCTTCCTGCAGCAGAGTGAGGTTGCTTTCACCCAATTACTTTGAAATACGCTTGTGGGCTGTGTGCCAAGAGCCCTCCCACGTGTCCCCCACTGCTCACCCTCTTCCTCTGCAGTTATGAAGCCCACTAGCAGCTGCCAATGCCCTGACTGAGACGATGGGTCAGTAACGTGGTTTGTCTGCAAGAAAAGGGGCTGGGGCTGAAGCTGTGAAGTCGGTATCTAGGGGCAGAATTTCCCCGCGCTCAATCAGCATCAGTCCCAGTGCAGCCTTTGGCTGGGTCCTCTCCGGGCTGGTGAGACCAGTGTCCGCGCCCTTGAGTGACACATGCACATCTGGAGCCTTGGTTATTGCAGAGTCCTGGCTGTCCTCGTGGGGCTCTGGAGACAGAGGGGGCAGACAGCTGAGACCTTCACTCTTTCTGGGTCAAAATGTATTTTTTAAAGCTTTTTGCAAAGAAAATAAGAAAAAAGTCAGTACTTAATATCAACCCCTTCTGTCCTTTACTAATCTCCCTGTCTGATTCCTGCCAGCCAGTTACAGGGATGAGTTTTCACCTGCTGAGCAGAGCCATGTATTTGCTTTGTGATCTGATGGCTCTCCAAAGGTGCCAATGCTGGAGAACGCCCCAGCTCTGGTGTCGGGGCGGTTGTGTGGTCTCCCCTTGTGGGGACACAAAGGGGTATGCGGCAGCTGAGCACTTAGTGGGGTGACATGCCATACCCGATGCCCGCCAGCTCCCCACGGCGCAGAGCCGCTCCAGCAGGTCATCTCTGCATCACTTCCCAGCTGCTGTTTCGGGGATGGTCGCAGCTAATAACAGCTGTAACCCTCTCTCCGTCCTCCTCCCCCCCTCCTCGCGGCCCTAACCTGCTGTGAATGGCACCGAAACCGCCGTTGTGCCCCTCCCCGGGGGGGGAGGACCGCGCCGCCCGCGGCGATAAAAGGGGGCGGCGGCGCCGATCGGCCCCATCTCCATCCCCATCCCCGGCCATGGGCCGCCCCACCGCCGCCGCCGCGCTGCTCTGCCAGCTGGGGCTCTCCGCGGCCATCCAGTGGCTGTGAGTAGCGATCCTGGGGGAGATGCTCCCCCCGACACACGCACCCCCGTGCTCCCTTTTGGGGCTCCCCTTCTCTGCCTGTGTCCCCGGAGGGGTGTCTGTGGTCCCCCCTCACTGACACCCATCCTCTCCCCACAGCGGGCTGACGGAGAGCGGCAGCGGGGTGGCCTGGAATGAAAGCCACCACTGCCGGCTGCTCGCCGGGCTGGTGCCCGACCAGTTCCAGATGTGCCGCAGGAACCTGGAGGTCATGCACAGCATCGTCCGGGCTGCTCGCCAGACCAAGAGCGTCTGCCAGAAGACCTTCGCAGACATGAGGTGGAACTGCTCCTCCATCCAACGTGCCCCCAGCTTTGGCCCTGACCTGCTGAAAGGTAAAGGATGCCTCGTCCACTGCGTTCGTGCTCCTCTTTCTGCCCCATGTAGCTCTCCAGGCAGGCAGCACTTTAGGCAGCATTTTAATATACAGTGCTGCTGTTCAGTTGGTGGGTGTTAATTCCGGAGAAACTTGCTGCCATTACACTGGTGTTACTCTTATGCAACCTAGAGCTGCAGGAGATGACAAACGGTAACTTCCATTTCAAACAAAAAGAGCTACTAGAGGCTCCAAAAAAAGGGGGAAGAGGTGGGGACACAGGCTATATACTGACAGCATAATATAATGGGTGGCACAGGTTAAAAATACAGCACAAGAAAAATGTTGGGCCTTGGTTTTATCTTGTTGCAAAAAAAAAAAAAAATCCACCCTCATTTGTATCGTGAGATCTGTGAGAGGAGTGTTTGGCTGGGCAGTGAAGAAGGACATCTCCCCCTCTTCTTCCCAGGAACCCGGGAATCGGCCTTTGTCTATGCCCTGGCTGCCGCCGCCGTCACACACTCCATCGCCCAAGCCTGCACCTCGGGAGAGCTCCCTCTCTGCTCCTGCGGCTCCATCCCCTCGGAGGTCCCTGGACCGGACTTCAGATGGGGTGGCTGTGGGGACAACTTGCGCTATGGCCTCCAGCTTGGTGCTGCTTTTGCTGACAGTCCCTTAAAATCCAGCAAGCTGGGGACACAAGCGCTCAAGGCCATGAATCTGCATAACAATGCGGTGGGCAGGCAGGTGGGTATGGTGCCCACCAGGGATTGCTGCAGCCCAGCACACCTTACAGCAGCCGGGGGGCAGAGGTGCCTAATGTAAGGCAGTAGAAGCAGACTCCGGCCAGGCCGTTGGGATGCTGTTCTTAAAGTCAGGAGGCAACTAAATAGTTAAAATGGAGTTACACGTGTTTGCAGAGACACCCCCCACTGCTACTC
>RSEF01000004.1:2621218-2667371 GCA_003993805.1 Himantopus leucocephalus
TTTAAAAAAAAAAAAAAAAAAAGGAAAAGGCTGCTTATCTTACTTTTGTTATAAAAATAGAAAAAATGGAAGGTGCAGGTGCTGGGCTTAAAAAATAAAATGTGGCACTACACTACCGAATGTACTCACTCCTTTCCTAGCGGGGGAAGGTGCACATTTTCTGTCAATTTATTTAGTTATCGGTTTTGCTTGTTTTGGGGACCACGTCAGCAGTACACGCTCCCCAGGAGCTCCCTGGCAGGGTCTGGGGAGGCCCGTGCATCAGGCAGGGACAAACTTTGGGAGCACTGGACACAGGTGAGGACCCACGGCCCCGCCGAGCCCCGTGTGGGCGACACCGACACCGCCGCGGTAGCCCCCGGGCGAGCCCGGGTCCCGGCGGCCCCGCTGCGTCCTGGCCAGTCCCTGCCTCCGGCCCGCCCCTAACAAGATGGCGGCCGCCCTCTGCCCTCACCAAGATGGCGGGCGGGGGCGGGGTCACGCGAGGCCGCCCCGGAAGCGGTTGCGCGGTGGCGCCTTCCCGGCCCAGCATGGCGGAGGGGGCCGGTGCGGGGCCGCGGCTGGCGGAGCTGCTGGCGGCGGGCCGGCGGCTCTGGGAGGAGGTGGAGACCGGCGCCGAGCCCTCTTCGGGGGCTCCCGCCGTGCAGGATAAGGTGCGGCAGGGGCTGGACGCGCTGCAGCGGGCGGCCGCCATGGTGGCGCAGCTGGACCTGTTCAGGTGAGTGGAGGGGAGGGACGGGCCGAGCCGGCGGCCGGGCCTGGGCCTGGGTCCGGGGGCGGGCAGCGAGGCCGCATGAGGGTTCTCCATGCCTTCGGCCGGCTCCACACGGGCCCCGAGGCCGCCGCGGAGCGGGCTGGGCCTGGCCGGGCCCGCGCGGAGCAGGAACGTGAAGGTTCGTCTGGTCTCTCCCCTTGCAGCGAGAACGAGGAGCTGGAGGAGATCGCCTCGGCCGACCTGAAGTACCTGCTGCTGCCCGCCTTGCTGGGGGCCCTGACGCTGAAGCAGGTCGACCTGAGCAGGAGGCTGGAGCACCTGGAAAGCGCTCGGGCCCACTTCTGGCGTTTCCTCAAGCTCTGCAGGAGCTATGGGCTGGGCAGCTTCCACCTGCCCCCCGCCAGCCCCCCGGGAGAGGAAGACGCCGGGAGCCCGTCCCCGGGGGGCCCTGCTGCCGCCCAGCCCAGCCTGGTGGCCATGGCGTCAAGTAGGCAAGCCAAGATTGAAAGGTAGGCTCTTGCTTTGCGGTGTTTAAAGGCTTTGAGAATCAGTTTAAGAAAAGGGAAAATGTACAGATAAGGACTGTCAGGAAAGAAGTGGTTCCCTTGATACTGGAATGCTTTAATCATTAAACATTCATTTTAAGATTTGTGTCACTTAATGGTGTTGGACTGTACACAGATTGGAGATGTGCATTTATGTCTTTAGTTTCTGGTCTTTGAAGAAGAGCTGCACAAAATCTCTTATGATTATTTCTTTAATCACTGCTAACTGCATAAAGCCACCTATGTTGGAAGTTTCCTACCAAAGATTTCTAAAAAAGAGGTGGTTGATGCCTCTTTGTCATGCTTGGGGATTTTGACAAGTTGTTGCTTATTGTGGTAGCACTGAGAGGCCCAGACTGAGCTCGAGAGCTGTTTAAATTGCATGAAGATAAAAATAGGATTTATATTCTAGAGAGTAACCTAACAGAGTTGGGTTTGGGATACCAGAATACATCAGGGCCTTTGCGGTCAGCACAGCAAAGCCTTTTCAGCACGGGCTGCTTGTCAGTAGTCTCAGAGCTGCGCATCACCTCCCAGGTGCAAGTGAGTTTTGTCGGCGCTGCAAGTAGGGCTTTGGTCACACGTGAACTCCCCTGTCGCTGAGGGCTTGTGTTTGTCTGTACCGTGACTACTGCTTGAAGACAAACAGGAGGTGCCTGCATTGTGAGTTCTGTCGCAACAGGTTAGTACTTGATCAGGGTGAGACATTGCAATTATATTTTCTTTCAGTAAAATGGATAGACTGCATGAACAAAATATTCTAAAGAGGGCCTGTATCATCACACCAGCTCCAAACCTGTCTCATCCTAGCTGCCTTTAGCCGTGGTCTCATGAATGAGTACATGCTGTGGTGTCCCGGAGCAGGTTGGGCTGCAGTGGCCAACTGAAGAGAATTTATCCTGCTGCAGAGTGTAAAGACAAACAGGAATGGAGCAGTTTGCTTGGCTTCCCTGCAGGACAGGACAGGGCTGGGCAGTCAGGAGCTCAGCCGGTTAATATGTTGTTTTGGGGGTTCTTGTGGAGCACTTTTGGATGGGTTTGTTTTTTAGAGTGACTCTTGTGTACTCCTTGTCCTTTCATCTCCTGTAGATTTCTGATCCTTGGTTCTTACTGTTCATTCTTCAGGTGGCACTGTAACTGAAGGAAGTGGGACACAAGGATTTAGCCTGGAAGCATGTTATATATGTAGTTCCCCCCTTTAATAACTGAAAAAGTAAAAAAAATCCAGAAAGCCAAAATTATATTAAAAAACAACCTGCACACACAAAAACACCAGAGACAGAAAATGGAAAAGTGTTTTAATCTGCCTTATAAGTAGCTTGTTGATATCTTTGTGTCATATAGAAGCAACTCAAAATAGCTATTACATTGGTTTTCTCAGTGGAGGAGCCGATGAGTTAAGGTCCTGTTTTTTCCAGGAGATTAATGTTGCCAGGCTTGCCTAATTTTACCTGGGAGGCTTAATTTTCAAGGATTGCTCAGCTTTTCAGAGAAGAAAGAAATAATTGAGAGGTGCCTCCAAATTTAAACTGTCATCTCAGAGCTGCTTTTAACAGACAAGAGATACTTAAATTACAACAGTAAACCATCAGAACCTCCCTTTATTTATACAATTTTCTTTTTAAATACACAAAATCACGTTAAACCTCCTACAAATAAAGATCCTCTGTAATGTCCAAACTTGAGTTGACAGGTGGAAGTGATGGGGAAGATGGGAAGAAAAGGTTTTGGTGCTGCGTGTATGTCTATAACCATGCATTTTCAAAGCCTTTTTGAAGCAGATTGGAACTCTGTAGTTCTCATTTGTCAAAAACCTTCTGTTGTCAGTCAGATGAGGTGGAGAGATAGATCCCCCTGCTTGGCGTTTTGTCTCTTGCTTACGCATCATTAGAGGTCATCAGTAAATGACAACCAGTATGATCTGGTGCTGCCAGAGCTCCTCCTCTTCTTAACAGGTACATTCCTGTAAGTCTCTGCTTTACTTCTACAGGACTCTTAGTTGTTAAATGAGCGGGTCCTCCTCGCGCAAGGAAATTTGTCAAAGATGTGAGGAGCTTTTTGAATGTCTGAGATTTGCTTACCCTAATGAGCACTGGTCAGCAAGTGGCACCTCTGTGAAAAGCAGCTGAAAGGCGATTGGGGCAGGTGGTAGCTCTCTAAGTACATTTGACTGAATTTCAAGAAATAGAAAGGTTATTTAATGATCTCATTTTGTTCTCTTTGAGACAGATATAAGCAGAAGAAGGAACTGGAGAACAGGTTGGCCTCTATGAGAACCTTTGTGGAGAGCGGGCAAGCAGATGAGGATCAGATACGGGAATTTTACATACTACAAATCCAGAAATGGATCAACACCAGCCTTGAGGAAATTGAGAGTATCGACCAAGAAATGGTCATCCTGAGGAGCAGAGGTGCAGCAAAACAGGTATGAGATATCTCATGAGGTATCTCTTGCACTGCAGGTCTTGTGGACTGCGGATAGTTAGACCTGATGATAGACACTGTTGCAGGTAAATGAACCTCAGAGGAATTCAACAGCTGAGTTCCATAAGTTGCATTCTGTGACTTCTTTGATTGAAATTTAGCTCAATCACAGCACAAGCAGATGGGTTTTGGTTTAATTCTGAATGGGCGGTGGTCTCATTTTTGGATTAGTCACTGTGCAGTGCTACCACATGTTCTAGACAGTTATGGCTTCTGAAATCCTAGAGCATTGAGTACCAGAGCTGAACCGGTCTGTGTGCAGAGGCTTTTCTCCACTTGGCTGGGTTTTGCCAGATCCTTAACTCTAAAGCACTAAGTACACTTGTAAATTAAAAGAAGACCCTTGTGATTTCTTTCAAGCCTATGCTTCTGGTCTATAAAGTGTCCTGACGTTACAGAAAGAAATGCCCATTCTGAGTGCTGAAAGCTTCTCACAGACCTGCAGTTCCTGTGTGGAATAGTGTTTCTGGGCTTTATGTTACTCACCTAAAATGTCTGTCTAGAAATAAAAAATCATAATATGCTGACATAGACCATAGTCCAGCTTTGTTGGCACAGCTGGCTTGTGCAGTTCATTATTGGTGTTGCAGAACTCTGTTCTTCTGTAGTGCCCTGGGTGATATCATCAGGAATGATGACCTCTACTTGCTTCAGGATGTACTGCGTTTGATCCCTGGGAAAAATAAGCTATATTTCATGCTTTGATCTGAACTGATCTGGTTTAGCTCTGTCAGCTTTTCCACTTTGATCAGAGGGGATGTAACCAAGGCACAAAGAGAAGTGATTTGTAGAAGCTCACAGATGGAGTTCATGATTTAAACTGGATTAAGGCCTGAATTGTCCATCTTGGGATGTTGCTCTGACAGCAGAGACATTTGTCTTCTACAAGACCTTTAATAACTTGTTTGGGGTGGGAAGCAGAGAAGGGGATTCTCATCTACACGGTTATCTTGTGACTATTATTTGCATCTTCAGTCTTCAGCACCACCACACGGTACTTCTCGGCAAGTCAGGGCTCCGTTGAAACCATTCATTCTTACCCGGGACGCTGCTCAGGCTAAGTATGTTGTTTTCTGATTATTTAGACACAGTGTGATGCAGTGCTCTGTTCTCATGACAAGCCTAAGATACCCTTTCAAATGCAGAAAACCTGTTGTTACCTTCAGGCAGCAGGTCGCATCAAGATGGCGCATGCTGTGCATCTGGGCAGGGGATGGGGGGAACATCTAATTCTTCTACTTTTTCTAATTTTTTCCATTGCCAGCATGCTGCAATGTTTTGGCTAACGGTGTTTCCTCCTATTGGGATGGCAGAAGAGAAGATTTGTATTAAGCAAATATTACCCTGTTAGTTTATAGGCCATGTGCTTGCTGTTTGGTAAGCTGTGGAGAGGCAAGGCTTATCTGCCCCTCCAATCCCTATGTGATATAACAGGATTGTTCTTCACTGTTAAAATAAAGAGCCTGGCAGTGAAAAGCACTCTTAATCTAATGTAAACTCCGGAAGATTTTGGTGAATTCAAATAAGTGATCTTAGGGATGTGATACCTACCAGAGAATTGTCAGTAGCAATAATACGGGTTTTAACTCTGAGGCTTTCCCCAGGGGATCAAGATCTTAACACTTTGTGGCACTGTGAGATTCTTGCAAGGAATGTGGCAGCAAAAACACAAAATGGGATAGAAACCAGATTTCTTGTAGTGCTTTTGACATTATTTGCCCTGAGCCTTCCATATATTTATTTAGCCAAGCTGTGCCTAATTCAGTTCCCTTGGCAAGCTGTGCTAGAACAGTGTTCTCCTTTGGGCTGGAGAAATGATTCACGGTCTTTGGACTAGAACAGTCCTCACCTCTCTAAACTAGCAGCATGAACTTTTTAAATGCCGTTATGGCTAGATTACTGGCAAGTCTGTTGCTGATGGCCCAGGCTGTAGAAATACGTTTGTTGTCAAGCCTTCCTTGATAACATGCCTTATATTGTTAGTACCAACTGGAGTACAGAGCAGTTCTGTGCATGGTTGTCTATGTTTCCACTCATTTGTAGCGATGTAAAGTGCTTTCTTTGACTGTCTGTCTCTTCCTGTAGAGTGTTTGGTGCTGGATATCCTGGCCTGCCTACAATGACTGTGGATGACTGGTATGAGCAGCGCAGAAGGCAAGGAATTGTGTCGGGTCAGAGCGCTCCTCAGAGAACACCAGGTACGGAGTTGCAAAACAGATTGGAATAGAGAATTTGGGAAGTCTCTTGAGGAGGAGGGTGAACGGGGATGTGTTCAGGGTGTAAAACACCCACTGACTGAGGAAGAGCTGACTTTATTAGGCTGTGAGAATAACTGGATTCCTGGACTGTTCTTTGGCAATTCCAGCTTTCTGTCTAGACCGGCTCCTGGCAAGGCTTCTGTTTTGAGAACTTGACTAGGGATCTTCCACTGTCTTAATGCCCTTCACTCCTGTTCTTGACCTTCAGCAGGTATAACTGATGAAGAGTTGCAGAAGCAGCAGCAGGAGAAAAAAGAGGAGGAGGATGATGAGGAAGCTCTTCAAAAAGCTCGAAACTGGGATGACTGGAAAGATACACACCCAAGAGGCTATGGCAACCGGCAGAATGTGGGCTGATGCTCTCGCTGCAGAGGGAGCAGGGCCTGGGAATCCTGTAAGAATTGCCTGTGTCCTGGAGATATAGGAGTAAATACACTGTACATATGTGGAGGTATCCGTGGCTTCTTTGGGAGGCACTGGAGTCAGAGGAGTAAACATGACAGTTTGCTTTGGTTTACATGAAATGTCAGACTGAGTGCACTGGTCGTGTACAGTGATACCACAGAGCTCCTGTCAGGCGGAGCTCTTTCTGAGGGGTCAGACTGCCTCTGTTCTCCCAGTCAGAGGAAGTCCTTGAAAGAAAAGTACATGAATTTGGAAACTGCTCTTTGTATTGTGGGTGGATGTATTTATTTTTTTTCTCTATATTTTAAGCAAAATAAAATCTCTTGTGCTGCCTAGTTCTTGCTGTGAAAATCCCTTGCTCTTCATCCTAGGCTCTTCCCGAGCAGGTCTGTAAGGCTGGCTTCCAGCAACCAGGGGGGGTGGGAAATAGGCAATGTCAGATGGCCATGTTTTTTCAGCCAGTGCTTCTGAACACGCCAGCTTGCAGTGCAGCATTCACCTCAGCAGGGAGGTCTGTATGCAGCCAGCTGCTCGGTCGCCTTTCCACAGGCTCGTCCTGCTGTTCCTCCCTGAGCGGGCAGACCTGAAGTGTTTGGGATTTTTTGTGTTAAGTAGATCAAGTATTTCGAGGGCAATGTCTTGAAGTGCTGATACTACACATAGTACAAATGCCTTAATAGGGATGTTTGTCCTTTTGCTTAGTGTAATGTGGGGTCTGCCTGGCTATAGCATACGTAACGTAATGCACGTGTGTACTTGGGACCCTCTTGTGGAACCCTACAGTGGCCAGTGCTGGGACAAACGGTCCATATTCAGAAGCGAAGTAGTGCACTGGTTATTAGTGTGCTTTGAAATCTATTTACAGAATAACCCTGAAGGGGTGAAAACTTTGTCTGGATTCCTCCGAAGGTAGTTTAAATAGCTGCTGGCACTAATCCTGCACTGAGTGAAAAGAGAGAGCATGACTGGTCTGCCATACCTGGCACTGACCTGGACCACGGCCACCACGTGAGGAATCACGACTGGATGCTCTGGAGTTGCCCAGCATGGGCTGGCAGCTGTGACTGCAGTTTTTGTAAACCTGGTACAAATGTCAGGTTAAAAAAAACCAAACAAAGCATCACTGCTGCTTGCGTGTGTGGCAGTGTGCTACCTGGAGCAGGCCACAAGGCATTTACTGTCTTTGATTTGGTGCGGTTGGGCTCATCAGCAGAGGACTCCCTTACTTCTGGGGACAGCGGGATTCTGAAGGAATTTGGAGTTTTTCCTTCCTATTAGCATGATTCAAGCACACCTGAGGGGCCAACTAGGCTGCGGGAGAGCTTAAACGTTTTATACGTGGTCATTTTGGCTCCCCGTACCCAATCTGTATCTGTGAAGGTGTAGCCTGCAGTGAGTGCTGTCGCACCATTTTTTCCAGATACTGAGTCTCCACAATCTGCAAACGCAGATTATGAGTTTTTGTGGGTTCCAGGCTTCTGTGAAACATGTTTTTAACTTTAACAACACATGCAATCCTCTACATCTGTTTATCCCTTTTCTACATTTGATGTTGGCCGGCTCTTCCTAGTGAGTACTTCTGGAGAGGTAGATCCTGAGAAGTAGCTCTAGTGAATCAGATGCTGTGGATTTTTACTGTTCCTTTGGCTGTTGGCCTGAAGCTCCATCTCAGGGCTGCTTCTGCTGCTTTTGTGCTGCTTTTGTTTCCTTTTCTTCTTATTTTTTTCCCCCCAATCCTCTCCAGGCAGTCTCCAGTCTTCCTGGGCTAGCAGGCAGAGCTAGCTGACCCCAGTGCCCCTCTTAGGGGTGGGAGAGGAGGCAGTAGCGCTGGGCGGTGGGGCTCAGGGTCAGGGCCTGTCTGGCAGGCTGTGTTCCCGTACCATGGAGCAGGAGCTTTGCGGATGACGTTTTTGGGCGGCTCTGGAGGGGAGTCACACTGGTAGAGCATGACAGCGGTTTGTGAAATACCCAAAGCCAGACGGTACCATTCCCCAGGGGAAGGCGGCCCCCACCGAGCCACCACCGGTACTGGCAGCGGTGCCTTTCTGAGGAGCAGTGGCTGCCCTTCGGGACGGCACCTCCTCACCGCTTGGCGCGACTTATCCTCCCAAGAACCATCAGCTCTTCTCCTTGCTCTGCAAGCCGGGGCCGGAGTGGATCTGCTCCCCTCTGTGGTGGACGGTTTACCTTGGATCAGCTGGTTAAAGCAGCTGGATACACAATCAATCGCTCTCCGGTATTTCCAAACTTGCCTTCTAACCTGCTGAACCACGGTCTGGCGCAGAACTCCTTGCCACCATGAAAACAATTATTGCAGCCTGTTCCCAAAATCTTAGTGGTAAGATATTTCCAAAGTGTGTTTTGAATGATTTCTGATGCTCTGGCGATGCAAGGAGCTGGTCAGGCAATTAGTGTTTGTTGTCACTATTGTCTATTTGCTTTAGAACGCTTAGGGGAAAGGGAGGTGTTCAGAGCAATTTGGGGTTAGCAGCACCAGAGGAAAACATACAGTTGCTCAACAGGAATGAAATTTCTGACAATGCATTCAGTAACATTACTCCTGCAAGATGCTCCAAAGTGCTGCAAATTCCCCTTCGTCTTTCCCTGCTGCCCCGGGCCGCGGAGTCTGAATTTCTTGGTTTGAAGAGGCTCCTGTCGCCGTGGACGGGGCTGGCAGCAGAGCCCCTGGGGTTTCTCCCTTTTCTGTCTGCAGTCGGGACATTCATGGAGTGCTTGAGGGGGAGCTAGAAAAAGGAACTAAAAGAAGCAACTGTTTGGTAGGCATCAATTTGCTAGGCAGAGCTCTGCATCTTCCCTGGGAAAACATGGGGCTTTGGAACGTTGACAATGGCAGGGCTGTGCGGGTGGCTGGGCTTCTGGGGATGCCTCGCTGGGCGTGCGGGGATGGGCGGCGGGGATCGCTTAAGGCACGGCACGCTGCTCGGTGGAGAGGGAAAACAATTCTTCGATGCTGGTGATGGCTCCAGTGTTTAATTTATTTCAGTTGTCCCATTGCATGGTTTGGGTTGAGCTGGGAAGAGTTGAACCTCCAACCATCCACCCAAACCGGGGTTTGGTGGTTCTCCTCTGACCCGGGGGTCCTGCTGGGGACCTGAGGGTCCCCAGTCCAGGGAGTCATGGGGACAAGTCTGCTCCTGTTTCACCGTGAGCATCTCTCTGTCTTGATGGCATGCTGATTTTGGGTTGTTTTCCCAAGAAAACAAGGCACTTGTGAGGTAGTTCACTGTGGTTGCAGTGGTGGCCGTGCCAGGTGGTCTCAGCCACAGTGGACCTTTGGCCGGGAGCAGTGTGCTAGTGGGACCAGCGCCTCGGGCCCGTTTCGGGGAGGAGGGATGGGGCTGCGTGTGGAGTTTGGATCCTGGCACCCAGCCTGGGGTGGTTAATGGTTCACCAAGGTTGGCTGGAGGGAAGGGGGCGGCAGGGGGAGTGGAACAGCCGTGGGCTGCTGGACTGTTTCTTGTGGGAGGCAAGGCTCGGTGGGGATGGCCAGTCCTGGCCACCCTGGCTTGGCCCCTGGCCACTGTCCTTGGCACTTGCCAAGGGGTGGATGCTGCCCCAGCCTCCCTGCTGCGCCGGCCGAGAAAGCCCTGAATTCTCTGTGAGCCTGAATGTGCCAAGGAGGGCACAGGAAAGGTCCTGGCCTTCAGGGACCTTGGCACGGTGCGGGACGTGCCACGGTGCTCAGCTCTGCTGGTGCCCCCAGGCTCACAGATGCATTTGGGTTTAGGGGTGCCCAGCCTGCCAGCTGCCCCCTGCTCGGAGCAGGCTGGCCCCTGAGCAGCCTCAGGTCACCCAGGGCCACCTCCTGGCACGGTCCGGAGCTCTCTGGGGATGAGCATCCCCCACCCCATCCCATCCCTCTTTGCCCAACTGCTTCATCCTTCCAATCCTACTTCCCACCTTTTCCCTGTACCCCAATCCCGGCAGCCAAGGGTACGACTGGACCGGGACCCCCCCTGGCTAGCTGGGACAGCGTTTGTGCAACCCATGCTGTTTTGGGCCAGGTGCTGTGTCCCTCCCTGCAGGCAGCCGTGCCAGCGTCCAGACCGCCCTGCGCACCCTGCTCGCAGCACCCTGGCCCTCACAGCGGGACATCCGCTCCTGGCTCCAGCTCCTCTCCGTCCTGCAGTGGGTGCTCAGCTTCCTGCTGCTGGGTGAGTAGGGGGCTGCAGAGGGTCCCGGCGAGGTGGGCACACACCTGCTCACCCCCCTCCCTGGCTCCTACAGGAACTGTCAGCCTGCTGCTCCTCATCTACCTGGTGTTCACCAGCTTCTGGCCCGTCTCCGCGCTCTACCTAGCCTGGATCATCTTCGACTGGGACACGCCAGAGAAAGGTGGGGATGGGCAGAGCCCCCCCCTTCCTCCAGCTTTGCAGCAGGATGGGGTGCGGAGTTCCCCCTTTCTCTTGGTCCATCCCAGCATGGCAAATGAGGAGCACCGTGTCCCACCTGCTCTTTCTCTCCTCTCCCCCATCATCATCATGGCGGGAAGAGGGATTCGGCGGGTCCATGGGGAGTGTTTCCTGCGGGTCATGCTGCCCTCTGGGGTGGGCGTCATCTGTGGTCCCTCCCCATTTTGCAGGTGGCAGGAGGCTGCCGTGCCTGCGGCGATGGTCTGTGTGGAGACACTTTCGGGATTATTTCCCTGTGAAGGTATGGTACGGGGAGACGGGGTGCCAGGATGGGACATTCACGTAAGCAGCGGTGGTGGTACCACCCAAAAGGACATGCCACCATTATGTCCCCATGATGCCATTTTGTCCCCACAGCTGGTGAAGACGCACGACCTGTCCCCCAGCCACAACTACATCATTGGCTCCCACCCCCATGGCATCCTCTGCGTCGGCGCCTTCTGCAACTTCATCACAGGCTCAACGGGCTTCGGAGAGATGTTCCCGGGCATCCGGCCCTTCCTCACCACCCTGGCCGGCAACTTTCGCCTGCCCGTCTTCAGGGAGTACCTGATGAGCGGGGGTGAGCGTCCGCGGGCAGCGGGGCAGGCAGCTGCCTGCCACCCTGCCCTTACGGGGGCTCCGGGGGGGCCGTCCCCGGTCCCATCTGTGGGAAACCCAGGACTGAGGGTCTCTGTGCTCCCCAGACGCAGGCAGGGCAGGGGTGGTGCTCTGCCCACAGCCTGCCCGAAGTCCACCCTCACCTTGCTCGCACCCTGCCAGCACCTTGCCTGTGCCCTGCCACCACCCTGCCACCACCCTGTCCGCAGGGACGGCAGCACAGGGGACCCCGCTCCCCCCGTGAGCTCTCCCGCAGCAGGGGGCGCCCTTGCGCTGTCCCTTGCGCTGTCCCTTGCATGTCCCTTGCGTGTCCCTTGCATGGTCACTTGTCGCTTGCACATGGTCCCCTGCATGGTCCTTGCATGGTTCCCCTGGGCACGGTCCCGTGTGGGGTCCCCGTCCCCCCAGTGCTGTCCTGCAGCACCGGTGGTCCGTTCCACCCCAGGCCTGTGCCCAGTGACACGCCGTGCCATCGGGTACCTGCTGTCCAAGAATGGCACCGGCAATGCGGTGGCCATCGTCATCGGCGGTGCTGCTGAGTCGCTCTCCTGCCGTCCCGGCGTCACCACGCTCATCCTGAAGAACCGCAAAGGCTTCGTCCGCATGGCCCTACAGCACGGGTGGGTCATGGGCACCACCACCATGGGGGTCCGGGGGCCCCGTCACCCCGTCACCACCCATCATGTCCCCTCCACAGGGCCTACCTCGTTCCCTCCTTCTCCTTTGGGGAGAATGACCTTTTCCGCCAGGTGGTCTTTGAGGAGGGCAGCTGGATGAGGAGCATCCAGCAGCGCTTCCAGAAGATGATGGGCTTTGCTCCCTGCGTCTTCTACGGCCGGGGTCTCACCTCCGTCCGGTCCCGGGGCTTCCTCCCTTACGCCAGACCCATCACCACCGTGGGTGAGCATCGCCTGTTGGGCCAGAGGGGACCCCCAGAAGGTGGAGGGACAGAGAAGGACATCTCATGATGGGTGGCATTGGAAGGCAATACTCGGCTCATGTCCCTGATGAGCTGAGCACGTCCCCATGCCCACCAGCCTGATCTTACTCCCCTCCTGGCAGTGGGGGAGCCAGTGATGGTGCCCAAGATCGAGGACCCAAGCTGCGAGACAGTGGACATGTACCACGAGATGTACGTCCGCTCCCTGCTCAAGCTCTTCAATGAGAACAAGACCAAGTATGGGCTGTCAGAGACAGACGAGCTGCACATCCTCTGAGGACAGCCCGCGCCGGCGGCCAGATCCTGACTCACAAGGGCAGCTGGCTCTTGCGGGTGGGGATTTCAGCCAGCCCGGCACAGGGGACACATTGGGGACAGTCCGCACTCCAGTCCGCTGCTCCTCCAGTCAAAAAATCTGAGCGGGAGGCGGGAGGAGAGGAGGAAGCGAGGGGAAGGGGAGATTGGGAAAGAGTTCTCCTTGAAAGGGGTTTGGTGGGGCTGTGGGTGACACAGCTGTCCCCCAAGGACACAGGGCTGATGTGGGGGGGCTGGCACAAGGCTGGGGTCCAGCGATGGGCACAGTACCCCCAAGATAACCAGGACACCATGGGCGTCATGGGAGGAGGGAATGAGATGGAATCTTTGGGGTGGCATCTCAATGGCGAGTGGGACTGGGCTGGGGAGACATCCCTCCAGGGTAGGGGGAACATCCCTCCAGGGCAGCGGGGACGCTTCTGGACTTTGAGACCCATGGAAGTGGCCTCAGCTGGGACCATGGAGCCCTAGGCAAGGGGTGGGTGCTGCTCTGGCCCCAGATGAGCCTTTTCCGCCACCTCTGTACCCAATACAGATTTCCAACCCCCCCACTGCTGCCTGTGTGTGCTGTGGGAGCGGGATCAGCCGCACCGTGGCCATATTCCCACGCTCCTCACACAGGTGGACATGCCACCCACTCGTGTCCCCTCCCTGGCAGTCCCATCTCTGGGGCTGGGGCTGTGCTTGGTGGGGACTCTTGCACCACTCAGGTGCAACCAATCAGCTCCAGGTCCACCTGGGCCACATTGGATATAAGGGGAGGTGAGGTGGGGCAGCTGCTGTTACTGGGTTGACTGGGCTTAGGAGGGATGCCTCCTTCTCTTTCTGCTTTTGGCTCAGCGGTGAGTGAGGGAGTATCTGGTACCACCGTCCAGTGGGATTGGGATGTGGGGCTGGGATGTGGCATCTGTGGGGCTGTCTCCCTCCCTGGGTGACCTGGGCAGCTCCTGGTGGGATGTGGCTGTGTGTGGCTGGTGCTATGGCTGGGGGGTGACACCCCGATGATGCTATGGGCTTCCCTTCCCTAGCCATGTTCTGGGGAGACTCCTGGGGGGCGATGGGGGGCAGCCCCTCCTGGGGCTCCCCGTGGTGGGACAGCCCCTTCCCATCCCTGCCTGGGCTGGCGTGGGAGAGTCAATAGCACTGATAGCCATCTCTGGTCTGCTTCTCTCTGTGAAGGCACTTGGTCAAACAAAAGGGCTGAGTAAACATTTGGAAAGCAAACACCCATAAAGGCAGATTCCCCAGAACTCTCCCATCACCGTGGGTGTCACTGTTTCAGCCCCTCGCTCCAAACTTGCCCCGGTGCTAAGGAGGCGGGTGGCTTTTCTCTGCTCCCAAATGCTTTCTGGGGTGAGGGTGGGTGTCTCGTCTCTCTTCCTCCTGCTACAAGGAGAAACAGGTCTGGGTGTAGAGAAAAGGGAGGGGGCTTTATTGGGGGATGACGAGCAGTAAGTGCCCCATGCTGTGTCCCTCCCTGCCTCTCCCAAGGCCAGCAGCATGACAGGAACGTCTCAGAGAGTCTCTGCCAGGCACACAGGAGACCCAGCGTCAGTGCCATCCCCAGGTTCAGTTTGGTCCCTGCACGTTGCTGTCAATCAGACTGGAAGGGCTGTGCGTGCCCAGAGAGGGACCTGCATCCCTTCTCTTTAATGACCTGTCAGCCCCCATGTGTCCCCGGAAGCATCCCAGGATGGCACGTGTGCCATCCCAAGGTGTTTTTTTCAACATCCTTCCCATTCCTGCGGGAAGATGGTTCTCCTGCCCCGAGTGGTACTGGCACCCACTGCCTCCTCCCACAGCATCCCGGGGCAAGGCTGTGACAAGCCCCATGGCCACCCATCCTCAGCCCTCAGCAGGAGTGGGTTTGGGGACCCGGGGGTGCCCAGGCGCCCACATGGAGCCTGGAGGGGCTGTGACTTGTGGAGACCAGGGATGAGGCTACTGTAGCTCCCTGTTGGCCCCTTGGCACCCGCCTCTGCGTTGTGCTGTCCCTGTTTCTCGGGTGTCATTGGCAGTGTGGCTGCCACCCATGATGTTGTCCATGAAGGGGGACACCAGGGCCAGGTCACACGTGGGCACAGGCCGGATTCGCTGGCCTGGACCCCGGCGCAGCCGCCCCCGGTACTTGTCCCCAACCATGAAGTACAAGATGGGGTCGAGGCAGCTGTTGATGCTGGCCAGGGGCCGTGTGATCTTGTAGGTGAAGTTGATGATGTTGAGGGTCCGGCAGTCTGCTTGGAAGTAGCGGGAGGTGTAGTAGATGGTCCGAGTGATGTGGAAGGGCACGAAGCAGATGGCAAAGACAGTGAGCACAATGATGATCATCCTGATGGAGCGCTTCTTGTAGGAGGGCATTCGGGGGCTGGGGCTAGAGAAGTTGGACTTGCCAAGTCTCTTGGCCATCAGGCAGTAGCACAGGACGATCACCAGGAAGGGGACCCCAAAGAGGAGGGCCATAACGGAGGAGCTGTAGTGCACATAATGGTCGAACTCTTCGGGCCTGGTGGTGTCGTGGCACAGGGTGCTGTTGCCCTTGGAGCTGGTGGTGACAAAGATGAGGTTGGGGATGAGGCAGATGGTGACGACAAGCCAGGCGCCCACACAAATGATGCGGGCCTGCTTGGTCTTCACCCACTTGAGGGAGCGGATGGGGTGGCAGATGCCCATGTAGCGGTGGATGCTGATACACGTCAGGAAGAGAATGCTGCTGTAGAGATTAGCGTAGAAAAGGAAGCGGACGATCTTGCAGAGCCATTTCCCGAAGGGCCAGTTGTTGCGGTCAGCATAATAGTAGACCAGGGTGGGGAGGGAGAGGACGTAGAGCGTGTCAGAGACAGCCAAGTTGAACATGTAGGTGGTGGTGGCGTTCCAGGGCCTCATCCTGGAGATGAACATCCATAGGGCCCAGGAATTGAGGGGCAGCCCCACCACGAAGACAATGCTGTAGGAGACGGGCAGCAGGATGAACTTGAACTCCTCATTGAAGACGCACTTTGCCTCTGACACCGCGGTGGTGTTTCCTCCTGGCCAGGGAGCTGGCGTCGGTGTCCACAGGGCAACTGGGAACGTCCTCACTGAAGTGGCCATGTTTTCCAAGCCAGATCTAGGGGAGCAGTTAATAAAAGCACATTAGTCGTTGATCCCAACCATTGTCAGGCACAAAGCGTGAAAGGGAGCCAAAGATGCCAGATTTTCCCCCCCTCCAGGAGCTCCAGCCACTTTGATGGTTCTCTGGTTTTTCTCAGCTCGCGCGTTCGGGCCTCGCGGGGAGCTGAGGGAGGCTTGACAAATCCTCCCCTTCGCAGCCCCCGCAATGACACCCGTTAATCATCCCTTTGAGCAGCGCGCAGTGACACTAGCGCCGCGTGGAGCCAGGAAGCGTGCCTGAGACAGAGGACCGCGCCGGCCCCGCCGGCCAGCAGCCCCACGGCGCGCCGAACAATGAGACCTTTATGAGCAACAGCAGCCCCCGGCCGGTGCCAGCGCAGCCTCTTGGAAGCTGGCTCAGCCTAATTGGCACCATCCTGACAATGCTGCTCGTCCCAGAGGGCTCCTTGACAGAAGAAAGGCGGGAGGAGAAGAAAGGCTTGTCTGGGGGAATATTATGGCCTGGAGAAATCCTCGGGGGGCTGTTAAAGGAGCCTTTGGGAGAGAGCATCCCTGGACGGCGAGGGGCCTCCAGCTGTGGGGTATTCTCCGTAGGAGAGGGATGATCTAAGCCCTGCGGAGAGGAGCTGTACCAGAGCCAAGTCTCAGCCCAAGACAGTGCAAGTTCACAAGGCAGGCAGGACGTTTCCCCTCGCACAGTGTTAGGATCAAAGGCTGGGGTCCGCATCCTCCTGGCAAATCAGGCCCCGGGGCTGAGGCACCAAGGTGAGCTGTCAAAGGGTGACGTTCGCCTCTCGGGATGTCTAAGTTCAGAGCCCACTCCTCCAGAGGGAAGAAGGAGCTTCTGCACCATCATGGTGTCCAGCAAAGGACTGGTGAAGGCTGCCCACACCTTGGCCCCTCCACATCCGCCACTATCCCAGGCGAAGCGATTTCAGAGTGGCTGCTTCTGCTGGCCGAGGATGGATGCTTGGATGAGTAACCTGGGAGCAGGAGCATCTGCCATGCTGCTGGCAGAGATGAGGGTGCAGCTGAAAGCCGTATCTGACAGAGGGAGTGATGGTGTGTCTCCAGTTTCTGTTGGTCCAGAGCTCACCCAGGAGGTGATAGGTGCCAGGATGGAGGAGGACTCGGGGCTCAGGGAGATGATGCATGTTCGTGGGGTGCTGGTGTTGCTGTTACGCGGTGGAAGGCAACGTCCTCTCAGGCTCCTTCATCCCTTGGCTCCCTCATCATCCCCCTCCTGTTTGCCCCTTGCATTTGCCACAGAGATGAGCAGCCTGTTGGCTTCTTGTGGCAAGCGGCGTCGGCAGGAATATCCTGTAGGGTGTAACCATGGGGTCAGCTGAACTGCAATCCATCTTCTCCCTGCAAAGCCTCACCTGGACAGACATCCCTGGGTTTACAGAGATGATCATAAATGAATCAGCAGGCAGATGGGCAGGTGGGTGGCTGCGGGACCAGCCCCTTCGTGCCACACGCACCTCCGCACTGTCTGTTTGAGTTGTGGGCTGAGCCGCAGCTTCGGGCTTGCACCAAACGCCCTGCAGCTTCCTTCACACTGCGCGGGCAGCTGCCTGGCTTTATTACAGGGATGAGTTCAGAGAGCAACAGGCAGGTCCTGATCAAACATTAACAGTGCTCTGTTTTTCCAGAACCAGGAGGGAAAAACAACTGGTAGGAAACCCTGAGCCTCCGGGCACTGGTGCCAGTGGTGGTCCCATGGGGCTGGCTCTGCTGGTGGGAGCACTGTGCTGGTCATGCTGGTCCCAGCCCAGTGGCTGCATCTCCCCAAGCCATGACACTGCCAAGGACACAAGGCACCAGGAGATTTGTTTTCCTTTTCTAACCTCTGAGTGCAAGTGAGCATGGAGCCTTGAGCCTGACCAGACCGGAGGTGCTGCAGGGTTCAGTGACCAAAGCCAATGCCCATGACATAGGTCAACAAACAACTAAGATATGAAGAAGCCAGTAAATACAGAATAATAATCTGGTGTGAGAAAGGCATAAGGAAAAAGCCTGGGCAGCTGTGTGGTACCGGTCTGTTCAGAAGAACGCGCAGGTACATGGCTTTTAGCAGCTGATAAAGCCTGAGTGCAGTCAGTGCTGAGCAGTGTGATTTAATCGTTCCTAAGCAAGATTCCTTTGGGGATAACCACCGAAAAATAAAAATGCAAAAGAAGATGACATTTGGCAAGCTTTATCTCAACAGGTTTCCTGCTTCCTCATCTTAGTCACGATCAAAATCAGTGCTTTAAATTACTGATTCACATCAGTCCACCTTGAGGACACGTCACTGGCAGGCCCATTCCTACTCCTCGCTGACATCCCCAGCAAGGCTTTCCCTGGCCGTGGCCTCTCCAGCGTGGGCTTTTTCATGGAGGGACCAACCACAGTGATGCTGAGGTCTGAGCCAAACATTTGGGCTCGCTGCTGGAGCTGGAGATGGAAGGCACCACAGGGACAGGCTGGGGAGGTGATACCTGCCCCTGCCCTGCCTGTTCTGTGGATGCACGAGGGCTGCGATGCTGGGGAGTCCCTTGCCAATGGCAAGCACATCCCCCTGGGACAGTGCCTGCTGGCTGCCCCCCACATGTGCCCCAGGAAGCAGTGAGGGGTCCTGCAAAACACCCACACAGCCATCCACCAGCAGAAAGGGGCAGGGGCTGGCCACGGGACCACGCGTTGGGGGGCACATGCTGCCCTTGGCACTTTGCTTCAGGAACGGGAGCTCTGCCCTGGCTCCCGGCCCCGCAGCTGTGCCCAGCCTGAGCCCGTCCTTCGGCCCCGCGGGCAGCACCGGCCCCGCTGGGAGCCAGCAGCCGTCCCCAGCCCGGGGTGCCCCAGCAGCTGGCTGAGGCTGCCTGCCCGGGGATTTACGGGGGCGTTGGAAAGGCACCAATGAAATGAATGAGTGGGGCAGCGCTGAAGGCAGACTCTGCCCCAGAGTTGAAGTCCTACACATGGGAAGGACAGGATCAAGGGGGTCGGGGACCGTGGTGTAGTGGGCAGGAGCTTTGGTGAGGGGATGCGAGAGTGGATTATTGAGGGGAGCGAGAAGCCACAGAGGGACGTGGGGCTGGGTGAGCCTGGGACTGGCTGCCGCTGGAGCACAGGAAAAACAGGATTTTTCTTCTCGCCTAAGCTCTCGGAAATTGCAAAACAAGGGGAAATTATGCAAAACATCCTGCAGAAGGACCCTTGTCCCTAATCGCCACGTGGTTTTTGCAGCCAAAGCCCCGGCACAAGGGGAGTGTGACCTAATTTCTTTTCGATCCTTCCCTTTAGCTGCAAAAGCAGCCAAAGCACGATCTGCCTGCGCTGCCCGGGTGCTGGTGCCTCCTCCCCGGGGATGCCAGTGGGGTCGGGTGCTTCCCTCACTGCCCACCACGTTCCCTGGCATGGTGAACCCCCATCCTGGTGGGGTGGGAGGTGAGGGTTTCCTTTTGCCCTTGAGTGTGCCAGTCCCTGTCCCTCTGCCTCCCCAGGGAAGGGCAGGAGCCCACAGCACTGGGCTGAGCCACGGCAGCCTGAGGGCAGCTTTGCCCCGTGAGAAGACAGAGATTTGAGGGATGGAGAGGAAAGCGAAGGAGAGGAGGTGGCCACACTGGGAAGGATGGAGACCTTTGGTGGTGGAGGAAGGCAGTGGCGTGTTAGGGAGAAGGATGCATGGAGGGATTTGGGGATGGTGGACAGATGGGGAGAACTGGCTGACTCCCACCCCACATCCATCCAGCCCTGGGGATCTGACCTCTGTCCCCTGAGGGGCCAAAGCTGCTACCCACAGAGCCCCCTGGAGCCCAGCTGGGTTTGCATGGCCATGGCATGGCCGTGGTAGGGTCACCCTGGCTGCTGCCCTCCACCAGGCATGGGCTGCCCCGGCTCACCTGCGGTCCTGGGCTGGGGCGACTCTCAGGAGTCAGGCACCCCTGGGGAGCTCCTGTCCCTCGTGGGGCTGGGGGCCATGCTGGTGGGGCTGCGGGCTGCCCTTCGCCGTGCCGTCTGTGCCCGCTCCCGCTCTCCCACTGCTGGGAGCAAAGTGCCCGGGAGAGGCAGGGCTGGAGGCGGGCGGAGGCGGGGGCAGGAGCCCAAGCCCGCAGCGTCCCTGCCCGCATCCCTGCCCGCCCCAGGGGCTGCCTGCGGGGCTCAGCCCCGCTGTGCTCCTGTCCTGTCCATAGCCCTTGCAGGCTTTGGGTCATCTGCAGCCCCCGCAGCAGCCCCCCAGACATGGGATGTGTGGGTCTCACCCGTGGGGTCACAGCCCTTCCCTCACGGACACCAAGGACCCTTGGCCATGGGGACCATGGTCCCTCGCTTGTGGGGCACACAGTCCCTCGCTTATGGGGCCCATGGTCCCTCTACCACGGGGGCCATAGCCCCTCGTCCATGGGGACTGCAGCCCCCTGCCCATGGCGACCACTGCCCACCCCAGGGCAGCCTCCCTGCCCGACTCGGGCCACGCGGGTCCCGGCAGTGCCCGCACCCCAGGGTGCTCTCCTGCTGGCACCCCAGCTCTGCGGGGCAATCCTGGGGACAAAGGTGGCCACTGCCACCTTGAGGCCAGCCTGGGCATAGTGTCCCCAAACCCAGGGCCACCTCGGGTGTCTCAGCAGCTAGGGCCCCGCTGAATCCCATGTTTGAGGGGAACGTGTCCCCCCACTGCCTGCAGAGCTGTGCCTGGTCCAAGGGACTTAACTCCTTTGCAAGTGTGCAGGTAGGCGAAGAGTGGCCGCTGTGCTAACGTGTCAGTGTTGCGATGAACAGGGAACGCCGCGGGTGAACGGGTGCACCTCGAGATCTTGGCGGACTGCGGACAAGAGCAGGTAGGCTCGGGGGAGCAGAGGCGCGAGGGGCTGGGTGGCCAGTGCAGGGGCAGCCGCGGGGACACTCGGCTGTAGAGGGCGAGCACGGGGGACTGTGGGTGTGCAGGGCTGAGCAGGCAGAGCCAGCGCGTTCGGAGGGGAACTGTGCCACCACAGGCACCCACCGAGCACAGAGCTAGCCCAGCCCTATGCAGGAGCCACATGGGACCCTGGGCAAGGACAGCCTTGAGGGTTGGGGTTTGCAGGGTCTCTGATTCACCAGGGGGAAGGCGGGAGGCAATTCTCCTGGACCCGCTGAAGCGCTGGGAGCCAGTGCTCTCCCCACCCAGCTTGCCTGGCTCGGCTCGGCACACTCCCTCCTCACCCCTGCACAGAACCAGGCGTTGCACACACCCACACCCCAGTGTCCCTGAGACTTTATTCAGGATGGAGATAGCAAGGGGCATTCTCATCAGGAAAGAGCGCTGCAGCCTCAGGAGTGGCCCCTGTAGGAGAAGTCATCTGGGAATGCCGTCTGACCAGGGCTATGCGCAGGGAGGAGGGAACAGCTGCCGAGGCCAAAGGCACAAGGGCACACAGGGCTGGGCTGGCCACAGATACTTCTGTGCCCTTGCAGGCTGCAAGTCGGCTGCCTGAAGAGGCTGAGCCTTGAGGTCCAAAGTCCTCACTTCCCAAGTGGCCTGAACATCTCCCATGTCCCACATCCCTCCTTGCTGGTGGGACTCAGCATGGTCCATCGCTTTGGGGAGGGAAGACGGAGACAGGCAGCAAGACCCAGAAAGTGTCCATCCCGACGGCCACAGGAGCTTCCTAAGACTTTCCAACTAAGTTGCTTGCTGGTGAGGCCAGACAAGTTGGGAGCATGGCCAATAGGTCCAGCCGTTGGGTGCCTGCCTGCCCAGTCCTCCTCAGCTGCTGTCTGTCTGCCCTGGGAGCTCCACAGAGGAGAGCACGCGTGGGTGCTGGTGTGGATATGGGTGCTGGTGTGGATATAGGTGCTCTAGGTGCTGGGTCCGAGGTTGGGTCTCCGCAGCAGGCTCACTGCAGTGCCCTCACCAAGCTTACCACAGATGAGCTGGGGATGGGTTGGGCTGGGCACCCCAGCATCCAGCAGGTTCTGCTCTGTGACATCTCTGTGCATGGGGCGAGGTGGAGGAAGTGCAAGAGGGGCCACAGAGAGGGAGCAGGGAGCCCGCATGGACCCAGGGCATCCATGGAGATGTGGGGACTTGATATCTTCCTGCCCCTGCCCTGCCGCATCCTCCCCCTGAGGTTCACCTCTCCTCCACCCCAGGGTGCGGGGCTCTGCCAGGGACCCTGGGGCCACAGGAGCTGGCCCGGACGGTGCCGCCCTGTCCAAGCTCCAGGGTCTGGGGGTACCTGAAGAACTCCAGGTGGTCCGAGCCACGGTCCTGCAGCCTTTCCTCATCCTGCTGCAAGCCGAGGTGGCCCAGGCACCTGCTGACACCATGGGGCCACTGCTCCCTGTCGCAGTGCCACTGGGGAAAGAAAAACAAGGACAAACACCATCAGCATCGCACCAGGACCATGAAGTCCCCATCTTCACATCCTCACCCTGCACAAACTGGGCACATTGCTACTCCTCCACTTTCCACTGTATCCCACTGCCTGCGCCATCGTGGCTCCACCAGGCAGAGCACTGCCATGGGGATGGGACCTTGCATCTGCTGGTGGCCCCACAGCCAAAAGCAGGTCCCCCCACTCCCTGAGATCCCCAAATCCCTCAGCTGAGCTCCAGATCCCCATGGAGACCACAATGGTACCTCTCCAGGATGAGCATCCAGTGTGCACCTCGGCACCTCCCGGCAGGGCCGTGGGGGTGGCTCCAGGGTGCTGTGGGTCTGGCACAGCAGGGTCTTCTGGCTGTCCCCTCCATGATCAGCGGATGCCCAGTCCAGCTGGCTCAGGCAGGTGGCCATGTGCAGCGCTGTTAGAGAGCAGTCACCCAGCCCCGGTGTGTTCCTCACCAGGATGGCCGATTTGGGTCTCTTCTGCTGGCCCACGCTGGGGGGGCTGAGTGGGTGCCCATGGGATGGTCCCCCTGGCACACAGCGAGGCTGGATGCCCCATTGCTCTTCCTCTGAGGGCAAAGGGACTCGTGGCCCAGGGGGGCTCTGGCACTGCTGGCCCCTGGCCGGGCTCTCCACCCGCTTGCCATGGGCTTCACCAGCGCCAGGGGCCGGCACCCACGTGTTGGGGACCCCCTCGAAGATGAAGTAGGCTGGGTTGGTGTAGCCAGCGGCCGGCTCTGGAAGGCTGCGGGGCCGGCTCCTGCAGAGCACAGCAGGTGAGGGCTCAGCATCACCCCGTGGCCAGGGCTCGTGGTGGGGCAGAGCCCAGCTGGGGTACCTGAGGCGCTGCAGGGGTGGCTTGAGGCACATCGGGGCATCTGCTGCCGGCTCAGCGTCCTCCTCCTCGAAGCTGATCCACTCTGCAAAGGCATTGAAATCTGGCCTCTCCCCATCAGGTACAGCCACGCCGTGCCTGAGTGTGGCCCCATGCCCCCATGCCCAGGGCAATGGGAGGTGGCTGGCGCACGGCTGCATTACCGTAGAGCCTCTCGCGGGTGCTGCGCCTGTCCTTGGGAACCCGGACCTTCATCCAGCCACGCATGGAGCCCGTCTCCTCGCCACGGTGGAAGAGGAAGGTCTCGAACTGCTGGGCCATGCTGCCGATCATCGACCTCATTGCGATGCAGCACTCGCCTGCAGGCACAGCACACGCCTGCATTGGCCCCCCTGGGCAGCTCGGGGGGCAGGCAAGCCCCTCGTATGCAGTGGCACGCTGGAGCAGGGTGGGTGCCAGGGTCCTTTCTGCCAAACTACAGCTGCAAAACCTCACACCCAGCAGGCTGTTACCTGAGCCCCGCGGGGGCTATACTTGGCATCCCCCCCATGCCACCACAGTGGCCCCCATAGCACCTCCCCACACGCACCATAGGACTCGCAGCTCTCCACACCCTTGATGCTGAGGAGCAGGTGCTGGTCCCCCAGGTACTCCAGGTCTGGCAGGATGGGGTTCAGCTGCACATGGAGACAGGGGTGCTCAGGAGGGCTGCCGCAGGGCAGGGTGGCACAGGGGTGGCTCTGTCCTGGGGGGGATGGTGACAGCCCCTGGCACCCCTTGGGGTTCAGGGTATGGAGCCAGCGGGAGGGATGGGGAAGAGGAGGGAGGAGGATGCTCAAGGGCTTGGCGGGGGGCAGCATCTGCCACCCCAGTGCATACCACGGGCAGATGCTTTGCAGACCATCCCAACTTGAGGAAGCCAGGGATGTCGCAGCTCTGGGAGGTGTTCTCCCCGCTCCGCTGGGCCTCTGCGAGGGGAGAGCAGGGGGCACAGCTCCAGCCGGGGCTGGCTTGCCCCCGCAGCACACCCCCAGCACCCCGGCACCCAGGGGCCACCTCACCCTCCAGGCAGTAGGAATGAAACTCGATGTAGCACTTGCTGCGACTGGCAGTTTTCACAATCACCTCGATGCTCTCCCACTCGATGCAGGCCAGGGGCTCGGGGCCGGATCTGGGAGCTGCAGGCAGGTACCGGTGGGTCAGCGTGTACCGCCTGAGTGCCCACAGCCAGGGGTTACCCCAAACTGGGCACGGGGGTGACAGACCCCAACCCCTTACCCTTCCTGGGCACGAACTGTGAAGTTACTCCCACCTCGAAGGTGGCAAAGACGGGCGAGTGGTCACTGGTCACGATGTCGTCAGTGCAACCTGGATGGCGGGAGAGGGCAGCTGAGTGATGGACCCCAAGACCCGGGGTCCTGGGCAGCGCTGGCCACCCGGGGTTCCCCCCAGCCCTTGGGTCTCACTCACCGTAGGAGTTACAGACCACATGGGTCTCTGGGTGCGACTTCCACAGGATGCGGTCACACCACGAGGGGACATTGATCCTCATCTAAAAATGGGGGGAAAAAGCTGGCTTCAGTGCCCCCTTGGGTCTGTCTCCCCCCAGCCCAGAAAAGCACCCCAAAAATTTGAGCTCCCTCCTGGCCAGACCTGCTTTGGGGAGGGAACGGACTGGCAGAGGCAGAGGGGCTGAGCACCACCATGCAGCCCCCCCGGCACCATCCAACCCTGCCATCCCCGTCGCCTGGCAATGTCCTGCAGCTCAGCAGGAGCCTCCAGGAACTCACCCCCGTGGGCTTGAACTTCTGCCACATGTAGCTGTCCCGGGAACCCCGCTCGTACCGGTACGTGGGCGGGAAGGAGATGTCACCCTCACCTGGAACCAAGACATGGACGTGGCACAGAGGCCAGCATACCTGCCTGTCCCTATAGCTGCAACCAGTTGGGGATAGCCCGCGTGGGGTGTCATGGTCCCCGTCTGGGGCTCACACATGGCTGGCACCCCCAGCCAGCCCTGCGGGGACAGGCTCTGGGACCTGCCCCAGGTGGGTTGTGTGGTGCACATCAAGGTCCCCCAGGCTTTCAGCACCTCGCATGGGGCTGTGCTGGGACGCAGCACCACCACATGCCGGAGGTGGCACAGGGAGAGGGCTGCAGGGACCAGTGCAGGGGCAGGCGTCCCCCCCAGCTGCCCCCCTTTGTAGGGCAGCCATTCCCTCTGCCCCAACACTCACTGAATCGCAGGAACACCTTGCTCTTCTCCCGCTCCAGGTTCAGCTGGTCGACAGCCAGGAGGGCTTCAAACTCCCTCTTAGTTATGTGGGCAAGGATGTCCTGCACCAGGGGAGGAAGGTATGGTGAGCCTTGGCTCTTTTCACCCCTGCAGCTGCACCAGTGCCACCGCCAGTGTGCCGCCATCCCCAGCCATGGTGCCTGTGGTGTCCCACCTGCACGTCCATGTCCAGGCGGTAGTTGAGGTCCCCAAACCAGAAGAGGTGGGTGAAGCGCAGGGTGAGGTCAAAGGCACTGAGCCGCTTGTCACCCAGAACCAGGGAGCGCAGGATGTCGCTGTAGTTCTGGTTACGCCTGCAGAAGGGACAGCAGCACCACATGAACCTCCCTGGGAACACCTCAACCTCATCCTGCCCCTGCTTGGCGGGGACAGGGACAACCCCAGAGACACCTGGGGCTCCTTCAGCCCCCTGAGACACCTGCAGCAGCCCCATTCCCCGGAGCCCCTCCATCACCTGTGGGTCTTCTCGCTGCCGGAGGCCAGGTGGCAGTTGATGAAGCCGAAGGAGGTGCCATTGAAGAGGAAGGAGACACCCACGGCTCCCTTGTTTCCTGCAGGGATGTGCTGGGCACTGAGCTCCGGAGGGGGCCCAGAGGTCTGGGATGGCTCCCAGGCTGCCCCCTCACTCTGGGGCATCCCCTCCACCCTGTGCCCATCCCTACCCAGCGTGTTGGCGATCCCAGTTTTCACGCTGGAGGTGTGGACATGGCTGATACGCCGCTCATGCTCGGGCTTCACCAGCACCACGATTTTGATGCTCCAGAGGCACTGCAGGGCGACCTGCGGGGTGGCAGGGTGTGAGCCTGCCTGCTCCCACCACGTCACCCCACGGCTGAGCGTGGTGGGGACAGAGAAGCAGCAAGGTGAGTCAACCCATCCCTGAAAGGTGGCTCCTGGGGAGGGCACTCCCTGCATGGGATCCACCGGGGATAGGAGGTTCCCTGGGCTACATTTGGGGTGGGAGAGGACCCTGGGTTTGGGGTTAAGAGCCCTGGAGAGATGGCTGCTGGTAACCAGCTCCTTGAGACTGCCAGGGGATGGCTTTAGCGTGCTCAGCACTGGGTGCCCTGCCCCAGGCACAGCCTGAGGGGTCCAGGCTGCACCTCGCCGTTACCACGCGGTAGTCGATGGCCATCAGGGTCTTCAGAGATGCACGGAGGAACTCGACCCACTCGCGGTCACCCAGAGAGTTCTCCTGGGTGCCAATAACGTAGATGTCATGGGGGATGCAGGCGGTGGTCTCATCCTGCGTGCGCCCCAAGCCCCTTGATGTCAGCCAGGAGGCGAGGGAGCGGGGTGGTGGGGTGCTGCCTGTGGGCGGGGGACAGCAGGTCACCAGAGGGGGACAACACAGGGCTGATTCCAGGTTCTTTGAGCCCCTCTCCACCCTCAGACCCTGCACGTCTCCAGGAACTGCTGGGGATGGGAAGCATCGTGGTCCACTCGCGCACATCCCAGACTGGTGCTGGGATTTACTGCTACCTGAAACTCTCCCAGTACCCCAGCTTCTCCATTTCCCTGACAGCCACCAGGCGAGTGGATCCCAACGGAGCAGACAAACCCAAAAGTGGCCAGGTTGGGGTCTTCTTCAGCCTCCTGCTGCCACTGAGGACCAGCTTGGACCTCAGCTTTCCTGGGGCAGCTCCCTCACCTCCCAAAACCCACCTGGGCTCACAACAAGCCATGACAGCCTCCCAGGACAACATGACCTTATTCTGGCCCCTTACCCATGTTCCACGTCCCGACATACACCGAGATGAGGTCAGGCTCATCCAGGTTGGAGTGCTGGATCTTCATCAGCTGCAGCAGCTGGCAAAAGGCCTCTCGCTTCTGCAGGACGATATGGGTGTCTTAGGGCCCCCAAAGGGGAGCTGGGAGCCACAGCACCCCAGAAGGTGCCAGTGGCTGGACCACGGGGACACCACCCCCAGACATAGGAGCCGGCTTGCAGGGCTGGTCTGAACCCTGAGACCAGCCATTTGCTGCATTCCTACATAACAGCTCTGTTTTCCTCCAGGACAGCCAGGGAGCGCAGCCAGTGTGGCTTACCCGTGCATTGGGGAAGACGAAGTCTCTGCTCAGGTTCCTCTGTGGCTCCCGGTCGTACACCAGCCTCACCTTGCTCTGCATGCTCTGGTATTTGATCAGCTGTAGGACTGAATGCCGGGCGTGAGGGGGCCAATAGTGTTACCCACCTCCCACCGCGGGGGCCAGCAGGCAGCGTAGGACGGGGGCTCAGGGTGCGACTGGGTCTGCAGCCCATCGCCCTGGCATCAGGCCTGTGCCAGGGAATCCCACAGCTCCGCAGCACCACATTGGGATCAGCAGCCCCTTACTTTTGTCCTGCGGGATGGTCTCCTCCGGGGACCCGCTGCCCCTCTTGGTGATGGCCACCGTGCCCGACTCCACATCCACCATCAGGGCTGCGCGCTGCAACTTGCCCACCTTCACCTGCAGACAGGGACACAGTTCCCGGGTCGGCCCCGTGCCTGCCCTGCCCAAGCAGCGATGCCGGGGCCCTGCTGTGCCCCCCGCCCTCACCTCAAAGCTCTGTACGGCCAGGGGCTTGGCTGTCGGTGGGGGGGCTGCCGCCACGCTGGGCAGTGCCAGGTTGTGCCTCGACACCGTCTCCTGCAGCGACTTCAGCACCTGCCGGAGAGACGGGCACTGGTCTGGGGGGACTGGGCTAACGGGGAGCCCTGGGCACCCTGCGCCAGCCCGTCCTGCCCCAAGGGGCATCCCGGGGCTGTGCCACCCCCAGCAGCCTGCTTTGCTGGAGGGTTTAACTCAGGTGAGGTGTTTGCTGGAGCAGAGTGATGTTCCCTGGCCCAGGGTGCCGGCAGAGCCAGGCAGCAGCCACTGTTAACAGTGGCCATGCTCCCCCTGCACCCAGCTGGGCTTCCCCAGCCTGGCATCACAGTGGGGGCAGGCACCTTCTTCTCCAGTGAAGAGAGGAGATGGTTGACGGTAGATATCTTATTGAGGAGCAGCTCAAGGTCCGGATCGCTGGTCAGGAGGCCCTGAGGGGAAGGACGGATATTTTTGGAACAGTGTGCTGGCACTGAATCAGTGGATTCCTCCCTGCAGGTCCGGGCTGCACTATGAGACATGGTGGTCCCTGGAGTCTGGCAAGGGAAGCAGCTTCTCCCCCCCGTCGCATCCTGGAGAGGGCACAGAAATGAGTCCCTGCTTGTCCCCAGGCCACAGGGAGCCAGGTCCCCTCTGCCAGCTGCAGGAACCCTGGCACACACAGCAGCCGGGGATCATCAGCAGCACCATGGGGCACGCAGCACCTTTGGGTGCCAACACGCACCAAAACCACCCTGACCACCTCCCCCGCAGACCAGCTATGCCCAGCCACATGCGACAAGGCACCCGCAGGCAGCTGGGGGCTGCAGCAGCCCAAGAGAGGCTCACCTGCTCCCTGGCCGGGCTGCGAGGGGACGCAGGGGGGTCGAACACCCTGGCCAGTGTCTCCAGACCCGCCAGGGTGAAATCAATCTCACTGCAGAGGAGAGGAGCAGGTGAGAGTCAGCGTGGACACCTCCCGAGCCCCAGTGGTGATGCTTGGCCACCACAAAGGGGACAGGGTGATGTGTCCCCTGGGCCACTCGCCTGTGCAGTGCCCTGCAGGCTGTGACAAGTGCGGTGCTGAGATGGCGCAGCTGCGGGTGCCCATGGCGCAGCGCCTCCAGGTCCAGCTGCAGGTGGTGGTTCAGATACTCAGCCATGAAGCCCATGAAGTCACTGGCCGGGCTGCAAGGGCAGGTGGGCATCTTTGGAAAGATCCCCCCCTGGAGCATGCCACCATGGCCAGTGAGGGGTGGCCATGCCCACCCCATCGCCTCCGTCAGCCTGGGGTGGGCAGGGGCATATTACCTGCTGTGGACCTGCTCCTGCAGCCTCTGGTGCAGCTGCTGTGAGATGTGGGTCCGGCAGGCCATGGGAGCACCGAGCCACGCGCCCGGTCCAGCTCCCCCAGCCGGGACTGCGCTCGCCACGTGCCCACCGCCTCGGCCATCCTCCCCATCTGTGGGCAGAGGACATCCAGCTCAGTGGGACCCCGTCCCCGCTCACAGCCCAGTGTAGCCCCCACTGCTCCCTCTCTGGCTCACCTGAGTCCTCGTCGGCCACCTGCCTCACCCGGTGCACAGGGTAGAGCAGGGGTGTCACCAGCCCGTTGTTGGGCTGCTGGTATGCGCCGATCAGGTCGGGGAGGGTGCGGAAGCACTTGGCCTGGATGCCCTGGATGGTCTGGGGAGGCAGAGAGGGGGGGAGCCCCGTCATGTCTCCCCCTTCCACCAGCTCTGCGTGTTGGGGCAGTCCCTCACCAGGCTGTGGACCAGACTGCCGTGTCGAGCGGGTCTGTCCCTCAAAATGTGCCCAGCTGGATGCCAGCCCCATGGAGAGCTCACCCCGGCCCCTGGCAGGGCAGCGAAGCAAGGAGTGTGGTGACATCTGCCTTGAGCAGCAGATGGGGATGGTCCCTAGTGACCCTCAGGATGCTCTTTTTAGGGTGTCAGAAGGAGCGGCTGCAGAGAGCTGGGTACCGGGAGAAACGTGAAGTGAAAGAGGGGAAGCGAGGCCGAGCCGGTGGCCAGGACCGGCATCGCAGGGACAGACGTTGCAGGCATCGGTGCTGCATGGGCAAGCTGGGGCAGGGGATGGCGGCAGGACGAGGACAGGCGTTTTGCTGTGCTGCCCCAGGTGGGCTGGCGGCAGCGGTGGGGCTGGCGGGCAGGCAGCTTTCCCAGGCGGCCCCGTGCAGAAGGGGTGGCTGCAAAGCGCTCGCATCCTGTCGTGCTGGGCGTTGCAGGCAGCTCGTGCAAAAAGCAAACCACACTGCTCACTCACAGCATGTCAGGGAGGGCAGGCACCTCAGCTCCTTCACATTTGCATCCTGCCCATGCCCCAGCTTGCAGCCGGTGGCCCCCCCTGCATGGCACCCGGCGGCATTAGCCAGGGCAGGGAGTGCACCCCGGTGGCACTCAGCCTCTGGGCACCCACCGCTGCACCCACCTGGACGGAGAGCAGCCCCTCATCATCAGGGAGGATGCGGTAGGTGTGGACATGCCGCTGGAACCTGGGAGAGAGCAGACGAGGGTCCCCCACCGTGCCCCCCATGACACCGTGGGCACGTGGCAGTTTTGGGGGGGGTGCCTGGTACCCAGCCCTGATGCAAACACCCCATCCCCTCTGCAGAGAGACGAACTGAGCTCTCATTTCTGGAAATAAAAGCATCACCCTCAGCTCTGGGCCTGTACCCATTGGCAGGGGAGGATGCGCAGTGTCCCCCTGCCTCCAAACAGCACCCTGCCTGCAGCAGGCACAGCCACGGCACGCCGGAGCTCAGCCATATCTCTGCCAGCATTTGCTGGGGCACCTACAGCCCCGTGGCTCCACATTCAGCCAGCTGGAGCCAGGTACTGTGCTCCCTGTGACTGTGACTACTTGCCCCAAGGCCACCACAGCATCCCTGCCCATGCCAGCATCCCGTCTGGCATTGCCCTGACCTCCGACTTGGTGCTGGGATGTTGGCAGAGCCGGGGCGGCTGCCGGCCGAACCCCTTGTGTGCCCCACACCCCCCGCGCCCCTCGGCACCATGTGTTTGCAATTTGTCCCGTGCGCCGGGCCAGGCCAGCCGTAGGAAAGGGGGGGGCATCCTGCCAAACCCGCCGAGGCGCCGCCCCGTGCGCTCCCCGCTGCAGACGTGTCGCTCGGCTGCAGGAAGGGTGCAGGCAGCAAGGAAGGGTGCAGGCAGCCCCAGCAGCAGCGCTCTCAGGGGCCGTAAGCCCGGTCCCAGGCGTGGAGATGGCGCGGGGCCCCATGGGCGGCAGGGGATGCAGACCCCGAGTCCCGGCATGTGAGATGTTAACGGCGAGCGTCGCAGTCCGGATGCGGCCGCATTGGGGGTTGGAGGGACAGGGGATGTTTGTTTTTGCAGAGGCAGGGCGATGCGAGTCAGCCTCTCCCGCTCCCACGCACGAGGCCAGGATGGCGGTCAGCCCAAAATGGCTTGGCGTGCCCTTGATTTCGGGTTCTCCTTTCAGCAGCCCTGCTGCTGAGCAGGGCTGCTGGCCCGGGCTTCTGCCTGCTCCCAGGGACACAGGGTTCTCCACTGGGCTGGCCTGGGGATCACTCAAAACCCCCTGTGCCAGAGAGCTGGCACCACGCTCACCCTGCCAGCATCCCTGCAGAAAACTGCGAGGTTTTGGCAGTGCCAGCCTGAGGGGCAGTGCTAGGATTGCTGTGCCTGGAGCCCGCAGCCTGGGGCAGGGAGAGGGACAGAGGGACCCCAGCAAGGGACAAGAGAGAGAAGCTGCGAGCAGAAGCCAGGCAGGTGACTCACAGGAGACAGAGGGCATATGCCCCGGAGACCGACTCGCTGTCCCGCACCAGGAAGCAGCCATCCCGCCCGGCCTTGGCCAGCAGCTCCTCTGCCACCACTCGGCTGATGTCCCGGTGGTACCAGCTTGCTGCTGCCATCCTCCAAGGCAGCAGGACACCAGCTGCACTGTGTCCCCGTCCCAGCCCCACATTGGGGGTCAGCAGCAGATGCTGGCCATCGGCTGGCCCACGGGGTCGGCTGGGGAAGCTGAAGGTGTGGGCAGCGTGGGGGAACCAGCCCCCTGGTACCCGAGCGAGCTGGTGGCTGGAGGTCCCTGAGGGTGATGTGCAGCCACCGAGGTGATGTTCATGGGGACGGGGTGCCCCGTAGCCAGGCAGCGTGGCAGAAGCAGGACCCGGGGGGCAGCTGGGGGATGCTGGGGGTCTGGATGCTCCTCATCGTGGGGGGCTCCAGCCTGTGGGGTGCACGGGGACAGAGAGGGGTGGATCAGCAATTGGACCTTTCCTGCAGGGGGAATCACCCCGTGCTCCCGCCCCAGCCCCGGGGCCACCATCCTGCCCCGGTGCACGGCAAGGACAGGCCATGCCGGTACTCTGGCAGCACACGGGAGCCCAGACCTCACCAGACACACTCACCGTCCCTCGCAGATGTGGTGTGGGGCTCCTGCAGCTCTTGCAGGGTGCTGGGGGCAGCGAGCTGAGCTTTCAGGGTGCAGCCAAGCAGGACCGGACCCGTGATGCTGTACTGGCTGCTCTGGTCTTCCTTCCGCAGGGCACGCTGGCAGCCCTGCCCGGCACACGCTGCCTGTCGGGGCGGCAGTGTGGGGTCAGGCAGCACCCACCCCAGTGCCCCCGCTCCCCGGCCCCACCGGCCGGGCCCACCCGCTTGGTTCCCCGTGCCGCTCGCTCGGCACCGCGGCAGCCACCGAGCTCTTCCTCCTTCTCTGCGCTCTGCTCGCCCCACGCCAGGACCAGCCTCCTCGCTCCTCCTCCCGCTCCAGCCCTGCTACAGGGGGAAGCCTGCGGCCATGCGGGGCTGAGCATGGCAGGGTGCAGGCAGCAGCAGTCCTGCAGCCAGGGCTCTGCCTCCACCCTGCTCCCCGCTGCCCATTCTCCCGGGGGGCGAGGGGCAATGGAAGGGGGAGAGCCCCATCCCTCGGACAGCACCCCGGGAGAGGGGACTGCCAGCGGTGTGGGACAGCAGCAAGCCCCTGAAATGTGTTTGGGGTGGTGGGCAGCAGGTGGGCAGCGACTGAGCTGCCCACTCCTGGGGACCTTGCTGCCTGCGCCAGGGCTGAGCTCTGCTGTTCGCTGCTGGCCACACAGAGATGGAGACGTTGTGGGCATCAGGCAGCCGAGCGGGCTGAGCACCCACGATGCAATTCTTGTCACCCCATCTGTGGGTGCCCTGCCTCCGGGCAGAAGGGAAGTGGGGTTCAGGGGCTCCCAGGAAGGGGTCAGGAAGGCAGGAGGCTTTTCCCAGCAGGATGGGGCTGCAAACAGCACCAGGGTTCCCACAGCTCCCAAGTGCACACCCAGAGGTTTTGCTCCTCGTGGCAAGGAGCAAGTGGGCCATGCACGTGCCGGCGGTCGCCTGGGCAAGTGGCTGGCTTGAGCTGCGCTAGGGCGATTAACACCAATTAATTACAGATAAGCAGCAGCCACCATCTGCTGCCAGAGTGCCTGGGAGCACCAGGGATGCTCTGGAGGGAGACAGGACAGCAGGTTCCTGCCAGAGAAGGAGGAGGATGAGGATGAAGCGCTGTGCCAAGCCACGGTCCCCTCTGTCTGCCACCCTTGGCATCACGATCTGACCCCTGCAGCCTTGAGCCCAATGCAAAGGGACTGACCCCACCACTATATGCCCATGCCCGCCGGCGTGGATGTGACAAAAGTCCCTGCTGAAGCTTCCTCCTGAGCTCCTGGCCTCGAGAGGAACCTGTGGCTGAGGCCACTGAGAAGTCAGGCAGCCCGCTTGATTTTGGGCTGGTGGCTCCAGGCCGCATGGCAGCTGTTGCATCTCTCACCAGCGCCTGACATGGGAACACACAGTGATGGCGGGTCTACACAGGGACAGCGGCTGGAGACCACCGTCCGGCTGGAGACCCCTGTCCTGCCAGAGACCCGCTCCCACCAGCGCTACTCCCGCCTGTTACTTAACAGCATGGCAATAATTGCCCACCGTTGTGGAGGCACCTGGCTTCAGATTAATGCCGTCCACACCGCTTAATCCAGACCAGAGGAGGAAGACCTGGAGCTCTGAGGGGCTTTGAGAAATCAGTGGCGCTGGTTGTGGGCTTTTACGTAAGGCTGCTGCGGTGCGCAGTGCCAGAGGCTGGGCCGGGACGTTGCCAGATGCACTGGTACCGGCATGTGGGGAGCGCTGCCAGCACCTGGGGACAGTTGTCTTTTGGAAGGCAATGTGGGTTCATCAGTGCCACCTTGCCAGGTGGCTCCAGCTCCACACAGGCTCTCTTTGGAGTGCAGACTCTGCGAGTGAGGGCACTGAAGCAGGAGGATGCGGGAAGCCCCGTGGCTGTTCCTCAGGGAGGCAGGACACTGCAGGGCACCGTCCATCGGGTGCCAGGGATGAAGCCGGACCCCCACGCACTTCACCAGCTCCACATCCATCAATGTCCTGCCCTGCTTGAAGTGGCCCGCTGAGCTGTGCTTCACACAGGGGGTGGACCTGGAGGGACTTGTGGGATGAGGCAGATGAGAGGAGCCTTTGGCCATTTATTAAACAGGAAAAAGGAAGAAGCCCTCTCTCATTTCCCTGTTATTTTTAACACCACGCTGCATCCCCCAGCTTCCTTCCCCAGTGCTTGGTTCGGAGCATGGTATGAGCATGGGAAGGGATGTGGTCTGTCCGTCTCACCACTGGTTTTGGGGGGGAAATATCTGCCCCCCCGCACCTGGGCAAAGTCTCCGTGGCTGAATCCATGCAGTCAGGATTAAACTGAGCTGAAGCCACTCATAATGAAATCTGCTCTCCATCCTCACCATGCTCCGCAGACCCTACAGCCGTGGCCCTTGTGGACAGCACTGGTCTCACGGGCCTTATTAAAAGCCTAACAAAGAGCTGCAAACAGAGCTCCGGATTAGGTGCTGGGGGCGGCCACCCCACTGCGCCCCCCAGCTGGGCAGCAGGCATCCAGGTAGGGCTGCCTCCTCCCCCTCCTCTACCCACCAGCAGCAAGGTCACAGTTCACGTGTCCCCCCGACCTTGGCAGAAATAGCACCCACTAATCTGCAAACTAAGCAGCTCTCCTCTGTGCAATTAAAGAAATCACAAGTCCTGGCCCCAGGCAACGTGTGCTGACAGCTAAAGCCCTGAGCAGTGGGGCTGGTGTGTTGTGGTGGCTCCCAGTGGCTCCTGGTGGCCCACGGGGCAAAGGCACAGGTGGGCTGCGTTTGGGAGGGGTCTGTACCCAGGTGATAAAGGTCATTGAGCTAATCCAGGGTGCTGGGAGGAGGCTGCTAGCAGCTCTGGGATGGAGTGGTGAGCAGGGACATCCTGACCTTGGTGCTCAGAACCAAGGGTGTGCTTAAAGCAAAGGGTCTGGCCAAGCAAGCAAGCAAGGGCTTGAGGGATGATGGAAGTCGATGAGTGGGACCTTGCTGGAGCAGTCTGCAGGCTGTCCTGGGCTATCCTTGCAATCTGTGCCCTGTCCATAGGGCCATCCCAGGGGCAGCATCCACACGAGCATCCTGCAGCCAACTCTGCTGGAGGGGGATCCTGTGCACCAGCTGCAGCCGAGGAAGGATGGTAATAGGGAGTGCTTCTCTCCTGGCTGCTGTAAGGTAAATCCACTCTGCGCCTTCAACGGTTTTCTATTTGCAGCAGCAAACCTTGAATTAATGATGTGCTAATCGGGTCAGGCGAGGCCAGCCCGTGGTGTTATGAAATGACGTGGGGCTGAGCAGATTGCCCAGTGGTACCAGGGGATGGTGGCAGGTACATGTCCCACCACTGAGGGGGTGGCTGGCCCTTCCCTGCTGCTTCAGAGGGAGTGAAGCCTGGTGTGGGAGTTGCCACTGCAGCCCTGAGCCTTGCATGTGCCTTTGCCCCATCATCTTGTACATTGGTGTCCCTGTAGCAAGGGTGTCCCATGTGCCCTGGACCACAGCAGGTCAACTCTAGGTGACCAGCCAGACAGGCACGTTGACTATGCAAGAAGCTGCCTGTGCTTCCCATCCATTAGCTCTCCAGCAAAGTGTGTAAGGGAGGGATAAAACCCAGCAGGTCCCTCCCTTCCCTCTGCCATCTCCCTCTACCCTCATGGCCGTGGCTGGCCCAGCTCCACTTGCCATGGGAGCAGCTGTAGAGAACCCCCGTGGAAATCTGTACCCCTGCCTATGCCCCTGCCTTCACCCCTGCCCACCAGGAGCAGAGCTTCCACCTCAATTACCATCACTTTACTCCTAAGCCTTCTTTGCTGATCTCCATAAGCTGCTTTCTCAGGGCTCCGGCAGCAGCCGTATTTATAGCCCACTCTTACTCGCGAAGCGTCCCCCTAGTTAATAAACTAATAGGATTCTTCACGAAAGCACCTCTCCCACGGTACGCATACACCCCCACACTCCCCACATCTCCAGCCAAAGCTGAGCGGGCGAGATCAGATGCCAGGGGAGGGACTGCCAGGGGGGTATAAGAAGCTGCAGGACTGGGAGCAGCCCATAGTGACTGGGTGGCAGTGGGACGTGCTGGGAGAGGAAGAGGAGAGAGTCTGTCTGTCCATCTACTCCCCAGGTGAGTGCTGCCTGCTCTGCTGCCTGGGCCCTGCCAGTGCTTTGGGGCAGTTTTGTAAAACACTTGGGGGCAGGGACATTGGTGCCATACTGTGGCTGGAAGGAGGGTGGTTTGGGGCTGAAAAGGGAAAAATGTGGGCAAAAGGATTTCAGCGTGGCCGAGCCCGAGGGCATGGGTGGAGGGGTCGGGTAGCAGCGTGGGAGAGCTTAACCAAGCCTGGAGGAGTCTGAATCCCCTCTCTGGGTCTTGGGAGATGCAGAGGAGGAGTTCAGCTCTTCTCTCCTCCAGCTTTAATCACCTCATTCCCAATTCCCAGGCTCTGGAGAGCGCTGAGCCGACAGCACCATTCTGCTCCCGCTCCCTTTGTACTTTTTCTTGCTGCTGCCCATGAAACCCTGCAGATGAGGATGCCCAAGCTTCACATCCTGCAGCACCTGAGGGCACCAAAGATCCTGTGTTTGGGACTAATCCCTTGTTTTGCCGTGCGGAAGAGGATCATCTCCTCCCCCCATATCAATTTCTTCTTTCTCCCCAGCATCCCTTCGGTTTCGTAAAGAGGCAACACTGCCCATGTGCCCCTGGGGCTTAAAATCCTGCCTGGGCTTAAGCTCTGCTAATGTCAGAGCTGCCTAACTTTAAGAAGCTGAGCTCATCCTATCTAATCTCCCAGCGAATCAGCTGGTGATCAGTGCAATATTTACGGTTTAATTCTGGACGCCAGGCTTGAGCAAGCGGAACGCAGGCAGCACAGTCGGGCAGGGCTGCCAGCACTGTCCTCCCAGGGCTGGCTCTGGCGCCGCCAGCCAGGAGTGGGGACGGAGGGGCCGTGGGTCGGGGCCATGCACCCCAAGACTCTCCCGCTCATGGGGTGGTTAAGCTGCCCTCAACCTTTCTGCCTGTGGTTTCCTTGCTCTCCTGTGAGTGATGGGATGGAACAAGCCCATTCCTGCCATTGAGCCATGACAGCCAATTTCCTGCAGACAAGAAAAATTCATAAAATTGAAACTCCATAAGCCCTTTTGTTCATTTTCTTGCCTTGAACCGGCCTTGAACTCACTCCCTTGGGAGTCACCCCCGTGCTTCCTATTTTCTGAAGCCTGCCTGCTTGGGGCATCGTTCCCCCTTTTTCTCTTCCACCTCCTCTTCACTGTGTTTTCGGCCAGGAGCAAAGGGCTTGCTCAGCTCAGCTGCCCTGCCAGGTCTCCAGCTGCTACCATGTGCCTTGTGTGTGCCCTGAAGCTGGGCAGCTCCAGCTGAACCTGGAGCGTCTGAGCTCTGCAAAGGCGAAAGGCCCAGGAGCGCCGTGGCTGAGGGCTCTGCAGTTCGTTGGGAGATGAATGATTTTGTCCCGGTGGCTGGCGATGGCCGGTGGCTGCCCCTTCCCCACCGCCTCACCCAGCACTTCCTCTCCACCTCTCCCCACAGATCCCTGCCTGTGTGGCCACTGACTTAAAATGGCAGAAGGAGCAAAGTAAGTGTCTTTTTTTTTTTTTTTTTTTTTTNTTTTAATTGGAAGGAAGGAGGGCACTGCAGGGCAGGAGCAGAGGGAGAAAGAGAGCCCCCCGGCTCCCCTCACCCGCTGCCCCCACAGGCCAGTAGTTGAGCTCACTGCAGAGAGATGGAGCAAGCCATCATGGAGCCAACAAAGCATCTTCTCTTTTCTTCTGCATGTTGCTGTCTTCTCACTTGCCTGTAAGACATAGACAGCTAATGCAACCCCTCCTCCACGGTCACACACTGAACTCAGGAGCATGACATCCCCCGGGGTAGGTTTGGCTCTGAATTTGCAGGACACTGAATTCCCCAAGGCCAGGACATCCTGTGCACGCTCTGGCGTAGCTCTTGGAGATGCATCATGCTTGCAGCGAAGCCCTCTCCCTCCTTGCCCCAAGGAGACGAATGGCCACCCCCTCCCTCCCTGCCCCAGGAATGAGCTGTGCTGCATCCAGCCTCATCCAGGGCATTCCCAACCCGTCTGTCTGTGTTTCCTCCGCAGGGTGTTCAAGAAGACCAGCCCCAATGGCAAGGTAAGTCCATGCACACAGAGACGGGACTGTGTGCCCTGTCCCTGGGTGCGGGTCAGCCCAAGGTGCAGGCTCTCCTCTGGGGGTGGCTCTGCCCACAGGACGGGATGCAGGCGGGGTTTCCCTTCCCTTTGGAATATGATTGATTCCCACTATTCCTGCCATGATGCCACTGCAGAGCTCGCTTTTCAAAACAGAAATTTAAAAAAGAAATTCTATATGGACCCTTAAATGAGATGTATGGTCCGACGTGCTAACAGCAGGGTTAATGAGCCCCATGACACAACTCAGGGCTTCAAAATTTTGACCAATTCAATGGCAAACACTAACCTGTTGCCCCCTTTCATTTGACTGTGCGCTGTCTCCAGCTATCCATCTACCTGGGGAAGAGAGACTTTGTGGATCATGTGGAGTCGGTGGACTCTGTAGGTGAGTGGGGCTGTGCCAGCTATGGAGGGGGAAGCACAGGCAGTGAGCAGCCTGCGGGGGGGGGGGGGGGGGNCTGCGGGGGGGGGGGACACCAGTCCCTGTGCTGGTGGCTGCTCACCTCTGCTTCCCACTCGGAGCAGGAGGAGCAAGGGCAGCTCTGGAGGAGCAAATGTCCCATTTTCCTCAAATACCCTTACAGAAAAATGGTGGGGAAAGGGACAAAGTCCACTAGCCAAACAATCCAGTCACGCTGCTGGTGTTGATGCTGGAGGAGGCATCACCATCCCCTGACCAGCAGCTCCCCTCAGTCGCCTTCCCAGCTGATGAGCAGATTATTTGACTTTAAAAAGCACCGTGTTTTCGCAAGGATCTTCCCAGGTGGCTGAGCTCACTGGTCCTTCTTTGCTTGTTTGCAGATGGCATCTGCCTGATCGACCCAGAGTACCTAAAGGACAGAAAAGGTATTAAGACACAAAACCCCACGTTATAAGGGGAGGGGACAGAAATCAGTTCAAAGCTTACAAGCAACCTGGGACTGTAGTCAAGTTAAATCTGCAACGGGTCGTCTACAGCTCATCATACATCAGGGCAACAGCAGCTGACCTGGCAAGGAAAGCTGCCTCTTACTTCTTCCCTTTTCTGCCTGGGGCACTGGCTCTGAAGCTACCCATGCCTTGCAGAAAGATGTGATGAATCTTGTTAACTTGGTGTTTGAGGTCTGGGTCCTGATAACAGGGTCGTATTTTGCCTAAAGAGTTATTAAAGTAGTTTTTCTTTCTTTCCTCTTTTCTCAACCCCTTTTCCCCCCGTGCCTTCCCTTTATCTCACCCTTCCCCTAATCCTGCTCCTCTCCATTTCTATCTGGCTTCAGTGTACGTGACGCTGACTTGTGCATTTCGCTATGGCCGAGATGACCTCGATGTTATCGGGTTGACCTTCAGGAAGGACCTCTATGTCCTGACCACCCAGATCTTCCCACCAGTGCCGGACCAGGCACCCAAAACCCTCACTCCTTTGCAGGACAAGCTGATGAAGAAGCTTGGGGAGAATGCCTACCCCTTCACCTTCGAGGTAGGGGCTGCTCAAGCCTTCCCGATGGCACACCTCCACAGTGCACTCCAGGGCTCATCTCTGGGCATGCTCGTTATTTACTTTCTCTCTTTCCTTGTTCTGTCCAGATTGCCACCAACCTGCCCTGCTCAGTCACCCTCCAGCCAGGACCAGATGATGTGGGAAAGGTGAGCTGCTGTCCCCAACCTGTGTCCCCTGGACCTGTTCTCCCTGGCAGGGGGTTAAGTTGTAGGGTGCCAAAAACGAGAGCTGCTTCTTTTTTGTGGGGATGTGGCCCATGGGGTGAGGGTTGGGGAGGAAGGAGGGCTGGATTAGGGACCGGGATTTCCAGGGACGCAGGGGAAGAAGGAGGGGAATGAACCTAAACTTCAGGCAGCTCTGAGCCCCTCCTGCTTAGTGACTGTACATGTCCCCCCAGGCCTGTGGCGTGGACTTCGAGGTCAAAGGATTTTGTGCTGAAAATCTGGAGGAGAAAATTCACAAAAGGTATTTGTAGGGGATCCCGTTCCTGCCCCATGGCCCTAAAATTGAACCACTGGATGGTTTTCGGGTGGCCAGCTTAGGTGTCAGGCCAAGGACCTGCTGTCAGCCTGTGCCCCACTTGGATCGGGTACTTTGCCCAAAGGAGGGGCAGTGGTTCCCATGTCAGCGCCCACCACATCCTAAGCCCAGGCTGCAGCTTGCATCCTTTGGCTAGAGACACTGTGATGTCCCTGAAGACAGCCAACATGTGCCCCTTGAAAGCTGTGTCAACACATCCCTGCTGGGGGGACCGGGAGTGACCAGTTCTCATCCCGCAGGAACTCAGTGCGCCTCATCATCCGCAAGATCCAGTTTGCACCCCTGAAGACAGGGCCAGCCCCAAAGTCGGAGACGACCCGGCAGTTCATGATGTCCGACAAACCCCTGCACCTCGAAGCCTCCCTGGATAAGGAGGTCAGTACAGAGGCTGTCCCCTGGCTCGTGCCACCACTTCTGTCCCCAGAGATGGGGACTGGGATGCTCAGTTGTGTAACTGAGCCTCTTCCCACCGCAGATCTACTACCATGGAGACCCCATCAATGTGACCGTCAACATCAATAACACCACCAACAAGATTGTGAAAAAAATTAAGATTTCTGGTGAGAGTGGGCAGGAAGGGCACATCCCGGTGCACACCGCATACCAGCCTCCCCATCGGACATGGGGACAGCATGCCTGTGCCTCTGCCACATCACCAATGCTGCACCCTCTTGTCTCTCCTCAGTTGATCAGATCACAGACGTGGTCCTCTATTCACTGGATAAATACACGAAGACTGTGTGCACTGAGGAGATAAAGTGAGTAAAAAAGGGGCTGGGGGTGGCGCAGCATCACGGCCAGAGGGAGGAAGAGAGAGGGGGAGGAGGAGGGGAGAGTGATGGAGAGAGGGGGTGGGGAAGACAGTTTTACACCAAGCTGCAAAACCATCAGGGTTAGAAGAGCAGATACAGAGGAAGCAGAGGAGAGGGAAGGCTGTGGACACTGCCCCCGCAGCACAAGCTGGTGTCGGCTGGGGATGTCCCTGGGGAAAGGTGCACAGCTGCCCCCCCCCCGGCTGCTTCCTCTCCTCGCTTTGCATCTCTGAGGCCAGCCGCAGCCTCTGCGCCTCTGAGAATGAGGGCTGCAGCAAAGGCCGAGGGTAGAAAAAAGAAGTGGTTGTATAAGGGAACAAAAGGAGGAAACAGAACCAGACAGCTGCACAAGGAGGGCAGGGCAGGGGGGGTCTGGCTCTGCCCAGGTGCCTGGTGCGATGCTGAGCACCCACCAGGGTGGTGCTGGCTCTGAGCTCTCCTCTCCCACGCCTTCCAGCGAGAACGTGGCGGCCAACTCCACCTTCTCCAAAACGTACTCCGTCACCCCCACGCTCTCAGCCAACCGTGAGAAGCGAGGCCTCGCTCTTGATGGCAAGCTCAAGCACGAGGACACCAACCTGGCCTCCACCACCATGTAAGAGCCAGGCAGGCTCCCCCCGCTCCCTGCCATGGCTGGACCCATGCCTTCACCCCACTCCGACAGCTTCCCACTGTTCAGGATGCTCTGGACTCCCACCAAGGGTCCCTCACACCTCCTGTGCCTGAGCCCAACTCATCCAGCTGGAAAATGTAGGGATTTTGTCACATGGCCACAGACCCACCTCTCCACTTGTAGGAGAGATGTAGACTCCCATTCCCAACCATCGTTCAAAGCCCCTGTATCCCTCTGCAGAGCTGCATCGGGTCTTGTCTTGGCAGTAAATCCCAGCTCAGGCAGCTCAAGTGGCCTCCAGAAACTGCTCTGTGGCTTCAGCCAAGTGACCTGCCCTCCCCTCTCTTTTACTGCCACATTGTATTGTCTTCTCCTGCTAAACCCCAGTGCACCCCACACGAAACGGGGCACAGAGACAGCCCCGGGAGCTGCCGTGGGGGGAACAGACGGGGTCTGCAAGCATCACTGCCTGCCTCACCACTCTGCTCTGTCTTTCTCCTAGCCTGAGGCCCGGCATGGACAAGGAGGTGCTGGGCATCCTGGTATCCTACAAAGTGAAGGTCAACCTGGTGGTGTCTCGAGGAGGGTGAGGCTCTGTGGGCACGGGGGTAGGGACTGTCCCCTTGGGCTGTGCTGTGGGATCTGGTACCACCGGGCAAATGGCAAAGGGACTCATGCCATGGGCCCCCTTGTCCCTGCCCCGCTCTCCCAGGCCATGAGGCAGCCGAGCACTGGGCTGCCCTCTGATTCCCACCCCTCCAGCCCCTGCTGCCCTTCACCCCTATTATACGTCATCTTCTACTTTAGTATAAAGCAAAGTCTAACAAATCCCCTCCTCTGCCTTGGCTGATTTCTGTCCTTTCTCTCCTGCTGCCACAGCATCCTGGGGGATCTCACTTCCAGGTAAGAGGGGAGCTGCCTGCAGGGCCGAGCACGGTGTGGCGCTGGGCGGGTTTATTGAAAGAAGTGTTTTTCCTTCCAGTGATGTTGGTGTCGAGCTGCCTGTCATCCTGATGCACCCAAAGCCTGCGGACAGTAAGTAATGCCTGGGATGCTGCCAAAACACAGGGTGGGAAGAGGCAGTCCCCATTCGGATGGGAACGGGTAAAAGCAATGCCGATGCAGCCACCTCCATGCAAAGGGCCCTGCTCTGCCCCAGCATGGCTGGCCGTGGGACGGGCAGAGCTGCTCTGGCTGCGTCGCAGCCACCCTTTGTCTGGGACCAGCTGTGGGAGCAGCTCTCCTTCCCACAGCACCCCGGCTGCCGCCCATCTCAATATCTTTCTTTCCAGAAAAACACCTGAGTATTAAGAGGAGATTTTAGTTGAAATGTCCTTTCTGTATTAACCCACATGTGTATCTCTCTCCCAATCCTTGCCTCCCTGTGCTTTGCTTATCAATGGACTACAGATAAGCCAAGGTAACGAGATGTTTCCTTATACCTCAAGCCAGTCTTTTCTCTCACACATAAACTATACAGATCCATCGTAGATAGATGTGACAGATCCATCACAGATGGATGTGATGCCCCATTCCATATCGAGGTTACATCCTTGGATTAAATCATCCAGGCCTCAAAGTCCTGAGCACCTATGTCACAGCAGACAGCATGACACTCTCCACGGGGGCACAGGCAGCAGGAGTGTTGTCACGGGCTGGGAGGATTCAAATGCTGGGCTTGGCACATGTTCTGCAAATTTCCAGGGCTTATTTTACAACTTCCTTGCTGCAAACAGTCACAAGTGCCACCACTGGACATAACATCCCCTATGGCTTTGGTCCCCATCCACCGCACGCTGAGGTCCCTCAGCTGCTGGAAGCAGCACTGGTCACAGCCCCGTGCCCCCGCATGCTCCCCAGTGCCAGAGCCCTCTTTCTCCTCCCATGACATGAGCTTATTCCAGCTGAAGCCACAGCTGGGGTTGCTTCCCTCTGGGAAGCTGCAGCATGCCAAACCCATTCCTGGCAGCTGTGCCTGGCAGCCACGGCCACCAACCAGCCCCACAGCCGGCCCTGGCTTGCAAAGGCCGAAAAGGCTGTTTTTGTGTCTGGTTACACCCTGCAATGGGACACGAGCGCTGGGATTTGGAGCCTGGAAACTTGGGCTGCAGCTGCAGAGCTTTCACACCAAAGCCTATCAGTTTCCCAGCTCAGCGAGCATACTTAAACTTCCAGAGGAAGTCTTGGCCTGTCCCCACCATCGCTCCCTGTAGATTTTGCCAAGTCATTTCACATTCACAGGCTTTTGGAATCGGTTTTGCTGACTCTTTTTTTCCGTTTTCTTCCCCCACTTTTCATTTTGTGGCTCTCCCTTGATGTCATCTGCTGCTTGCCTTTTGCAAGGAGGTAACTAATCTCTTTGTCTCCACTTTAATTTCTTTTCCTTCCCTTTTTTTCCCTTAACAATGCAAAATATTGTCTTAAACAACACCAAAAGTTGCAGTTGCTCCAGCTCCTCTGGTCACATATGCTCGCAGCTGAGCCAGTGATCTGTCCTGGATTTGTGTGCTCAGGTTAGGCCATAGCTCACAGTGACCTGACTGTTCCCTGAAGCGTATGGGGTGACGGGGCCAGGGTGAGCACCAGCAGGATTTGTGCACTGTCCCCTAGCAGGAGCAGGGTTTGGGTGTCAGCCAGGATCTCACCCTCTTAGCTGAGATGCACCTCAGGCAGCCAGACCATGGCCTCACCAAGCTCTGTTCTCCCTTCCAGCGAGGAAGACATCGTCATTGAGGAATTCGCTCGCCAAAAACTCAAGGGGGAGAAAGATGATGAAGATGAGAAGGAGGAGGCTGACAAAGAGGAAAGCTAACCTGCTGCCTGCTCACACGGACAGCCACCGGTCCCACACGCCCCAGTTTGGGACGTAGACGCCCGTAGCGAGTTCCCCACCGTACCGCATGTGGTGCGGACACCTCAGCCCTCTAGGTGCAGTGCGATGTATTCCCCTAGGTACGCCCTCCTCCCCCGGGCTTGTCGCGCCGACTCCAAGCTCTGGTTGCGGTGGCGGGAGCCGCTGCGTCTCCTCCCGGTACCGCCACCTTGGAGAGCCCAACTGGGTGCAGGACAGTGCTCCCACCTCCTTGCACCCACGGCTGCCAGCCAGGGGACAGGGAGGGCGCAGCGGAGCCCGGCCGAGCGCCATCACCAGCGTGTTTGTCGTTTGCCTGCGTTATGCAATACTCTGTGACACCGTTATAAATAAACCCGCCCCAGCGGCCCGGTGCAGGCTCTGTGTCGTGGTGCCGGGGCGCGGGCCCACCCCGGGGCCGTGGGAGAGCGCGAAGCGGGCAGCCGGTGCCGCAGGCTGCTGCGGGCCTCGGCGGGAGGGCGAAGCGCTGGAGAAGGCGGCGGCGGCCGCTCCCAGCCAACCCCCCCGCCCGCAGGTACAGGCCGGGCCCCCTGCTGCAGGCCGCAGCGGCGGCGGCTCCCGGCCGCGCCCCCAGAGGCCGGCCCGTCGCCACGGCAACCTCCCGCCCCGGGGGTGGTGCGGAGCGATGCGTCGGTGACGCCGGCGGAAGTGACGCGCGGCGCGGCGGGCGGGGCGGCGGCGGTGCCGGTGTGCGCTCGGCGGTGTCTCCTTCTCCTCAGTCACGGCTCCAGCTCGGCCTCCCCGCGCCGCCATGACCGCCCCCGGCAGCGGCGGCGAGTTCGGGAACCCGCTGAGGAAGTTCAAGCTCGTCTTCCTGGGCGAGCAGAGCGGTGAGCGGGGCGGCGGCGGCGAGCGGGGGGAGCAGGCCGCGGGGGGAGCAGGCCGCGGGGGGGCCCTCAGGGGCCTGGCGCCGCGGGGGAGGGGGGTGAGGAGCCGCCGCGGGCCTGGCGCTGCGGGCGGGCGGTGAGGAGCCGTTAAGGGCCTTTCTCGGCCCGGGCGGGAGGCGGTAACGAGCCGTCCGGGGCTCCCGCCCGAGGGAGGGGCGGCCCCGCCGTGGTCCGGCCTTATCCCTCCGCCGGCCTGGCGAGCGCCTGGGTCCCCGTTTCCACCGCCTGGCTACGCGCCTGCTGGGGCCGGGCCGCCTCCCGGGGCTGGCCCGCGGCCGTGCTGCGGGGAGGCGCGGGGCCGGGCGGGCGGCTGGGAGAAATGCGGTGGCTCTCAGGGCGCTGCTCCGCCCCGTGTATTGTGTCTCTGGTCGTGTCCGCACCGAGTGTGTGGCGTGTACCGGAGAGAGAAAATGAATGGCAAAGCAGTGTTGTTTGTATAGCGTGGCCGTTGCCTCCCTTACGTCTTCATTTTTTTTTTTTTTTTTTTTTT
>RSEF01000004.1:2667384-2714382 GCA_003993805.1 Himantopus leucocephalus
TTTTTTTTTTTTTTTTGTTTTACCTGGAAGTTGTCTCCCTTTTACACCCCTTTCCTCATAACATATGGTTCAGTTGTACCCTTTTCTTGAAATTGTGGTATTCTTTGCTCTGTTACTCTCTTTAGATCTCTTACTGCTTACCTCCTCGGTCCCAGAACTGTAGGTCTTGGAGGAATTTCCAGAAGTTGTCTAATTCCTCTGCCTTACCAAGGCAGGGTTGACTGCTGCTGACAGCCATTTGTCTAATGTGTTTTTAACCCTCTCCAATGTTCACAATTTCAGAACCTTTATAGGCAGTGTATTCCTTTTCCCTTTTCTCTTCGTTCCATGTCCTTTGAATTTTTCTTGGCCTCCTCCAGCTTCTTGAGAGAGAATCAGAGATCTTATCTTTGGGTCCCATTTCTTGTCAGTTCTGCACTTTGTCTCTTGATAATATTTGGAGATATAAATTTAAAGTTTTTAAGTAAACCACCAAAGTTTACTCTTTATCTAAAATCTTGTTATGAAGAAAGGGTATGTCTTGAATGTGACTTTTCTATCCAGCCAAGGCAGCTGAACAGTGTCCAGGCCATCACCATGTGTTGTTTTGATGTTTGTATCTAGAAGTCCAAGACTTGGTGATTACATAAGTAGCAAAATGTGAGTAACAAAGCAGATTTATTGCTTACTTAAAGCAAACAAATAATTCTTTGTCACATGCATCACAATGTACCTAATTTGAGGACCAAGTTTTCATTATGATTAATTTTTTACCTACGTAGATTGATTTGGCTTAACATACTTCTGTCATTTTGTGAATGGATTTCTTAGCCGGTTACTTTGCAGGAGGGTGTTGCTGGGAAATATCCTTAGGTTGGCAAGTTCATTCAGATCAGCGCTACCAGCACGTCACTCCCAAAGCAGTGGTTATTTTTTTTTTTTTCCACTGCTGCTTGAAAGTAATTTTTCTCTTCTTTTGTAGTTGGGAAGACCTCTCTGATCACCAGGTTTATGTATGACAGTTTTGACAATACTTACCAGGTATGTGGTAGTTTTGTTGGTTTTGTTGTTTGAGTTTTTTTTTTAAATATACATATATCAGTAAAACGATTGCCTGCTGTTAAAATGTATGCCTGTGAGAACTGTTAGGAGCAAGCACGTTTCCCCATGAGATGTCAGTTCAATATGTAAGGTTGTAATGTGCCTTGAAATGGAGACGAGACTTCTTGATTAAGCCTAAGCATCTAGTGTGATGTTAGGGATTACAGTGTACAAAAAAGAAACAAGGTTTAGATCCTGTCTGGATGTGTGAGAATCCTTGAGGAAAACAGGGGGAAACATTGGTTTATGGGGTTGGCTAATAGCGAAGACGATGGTCAGGATGCCTGATGGTGGATATGGAAGTCTCAGGAAACAGAGAAAGAATAAGATACAAACATGCTTATGATGGTTCTTGGTCTCTGGCATCTGAGTCTGGAGTGCACAGATAGATCTGCAAAAAGTCACCATGGTATATTCTCTCTCTCTGTTTTTGTTTTTTTTTATTATTATTATTATTATTACTATTTTTTTTAACTACAAGACTATATCTAGAAATCGCCAGGGAGATCTTGGCAGGGAAAGAGTAGGATAGGGATGAAGAGACTGCACATGAAAAGCTGAAGATATGTAAGAGGCCTGAAGATTTCATGAAGAGTTAGTTGCATCAAAAGCACTTAGCGGTATTTCAAGGGAATAACAAATATCTTTAAGGAAGATGAGACAAGGGTGTTATCTTTTAATTCAGGCCAGAAAGAGTTACTGGTTTAGGTTGGGGTAATTTTAAGCTGGAAAAGGAAGAGAAGATTGTTTTCTTGAGGACAAGTCATTCACTGGAACTGGATTTTCTTGTGCTTTCTGTGTTTCTTTTCCTGATTTTTGTAAGGTGCTTTTGTAGATTTATCTGCTTATTGTAATTGTTATAAACCGTGGCCTGGCTGCAGAAAACAGGACTCCCAGAAACAAGTACTAACTACAGAAATGGACTGTTGTGGTCTTTTGTAATTTTAAATGGTTCACATTCTGATGGGAGACCTTCCAGAACATGTTATGCTGCCTGTGTTTGTTAAGACCGGAGATAATCTGTCTAAAATACTCAAATATATTACATTAGTAGCCTGTCTCCTGTTTCCCAGGGTTATGATGGCCTAGGACATCTGCTTGACTTAAGTGCCTGGGAATGCATCTAACTTGGTAAATTACTTTAAGTGTCTTTAGTGGAATTGCTGTACAGCAACGGAAACGTGAATGGAAGGAGACTTACAGAAGGAACTGCCTGGGAGATGAAGCTTCTGAATGTCACTGGAAAGGAAGCACGTTCTGAAATGGAAAGCCCCAAATAACCATCGCTTTTTAGCCTTCAGCACAGTTGCCCGCAATTTATATATGTAATTTGCTCCACCTTTTGGTTATTTCTAATAAGATAATTCTTACCAGACTGAATTGCGGTAGAGCAGAAAGAGATGGCAGTTCAGATACGATCTGCATTAAGATACATGAATGTCTGAGGCTAAAATCCAGGCTTTGAGGTTCTTGTGCAGTTGAGTAGTGTTGGAAGAATGATGTGAAATGAAGATGGTGTAGATCACCAGATTGCTCTGTTTTTATCAACTATATCGAAGACAAATGACTTCAACAGCTTAATTATAAGTTTGTGAACGTTTCTGAGAGTTTGTATAGAAAGATCTGATTTGCAGATGCTGTAAGGCAAGTTGCAGTTACTAACGCTTTTCTTCTTTTCAGGCGACCATTGGAATTGATTTCCTGTCAAAAACAATGTATCTTGAAGATCGCACGGTAAGTGAGGCGTCTCTGTGATAGCATGGCAACTGCAGTCTGGGGAGCAGCAGTTGATGTGTGCTGTTTCGCCTGGCTGTTCCTCCAATGGCTGCTGAAATCCCACAGCAGCCTTCAGAGGGACGGCCTTTGTTGAATCAATTCACTGACCCACTCCTGTTTCTGATACTTGTTAATATCTGATACCTCTAGAATGAAGTCAAAATCCTTTGTGCAAAATTTGGGCAAGCTAATGACCATATCCCAAGAAATGGGCTGTCTGCTATAGGCTGTCTCCCTTAGGTGTAGTTTGCTCCCAGAATTTGCAGCTCTGCCCCTGGGATTGTCAGTATAAATGGGTCTGAGGAGACCCTAGGCAGTTCCAAGTCTTGAGGTCATTAGAGATTACCAGTGGTGGCATTGTTCCTCCTCGTAGAAAGTCTCCTTTTGTAACACAGTTCTCACTTAGTGTTAATAAAATAATTTAGCTTACACGAGATTCCTTTTTGCATAAAGAGTTCCCTCACATCCCTTTCCTGTCTTTCAGTATTTGTATTTTCATTAGTTCATGTTTTTCTAGTACTTGCCTTTTTGCTAGTGTTACTAATGGCTGAGAAGTGTGAAACTGTTGCGGGGAGGAAGGGGCCAATGGTGCAATGGAAGTCGTTTGTGTTGCTTTGGGTCTGTTGCTTCTGAAGAAGTCTCAGCCCAGTGTGTGTGGTGAGTTTATTAGAATTAGGTCTATTAGAAAAGACCTTGCTTAATCTTTGTTTGGGAGAAACAACTTGGATAACATTCTTCAATGGTACTGGCAGTGGCAGAAGAAGAAAAAGATCTTGGGAACGCTGCTTGACACCTGCGAAGGCAAGTTGGAATGCCTGTGTGCTGTTTTCAGCAGTGTAGTCTTGATTTCTTGTGGTTGTGTAGGTCAGGATGTCATTCACCCGCTAGCCTGCTATCCAGTACCATTTTCTTTCCAATGTTGGATATACTGCTTGCTTTCCTGATCATGTAAGTGGTCCATGGAGCCCATAAAGCCTGTTTAAATAACAGAGAGGTGTTGATTGTAGATAAGAGGAGGGAGAAATACAAGCACACAGGCTAGGAAAATTCAGACATTGAAATAATTTCTCAGATGTGGTTAATACTGTGTTTTGCAACAGGCTTTGAGTGCTGGGTTTGAAATGAAGAATGCTAAGTCTCTAATTGTGGTGTGTACTTTGGCATATTTGATATGGCCTTATGCCAAATAATGTATCTTGAAATTATACCTGTGCCACATCACTCAGCTCTAAATATGGCCTGGGCAGCATCTACTAGCCAGCAGAAGGGACAAATGTATGTGGAGTTGGGTTCTTCAAAACCATCTCCCGTAGCCTCCCACAAAGAGCAGCTTTAAGTGTGCCATTTCCAGCACATTGCCAGTGCCTTGGGAGCTGTGGCACTAAGTGAACTGGGACCACGAGAGGCCCCATCCTCGCTCCTGACTGTCAGGCTGCCAGTTCCATGTTACAGCTACAACCTCGTTCTTGAAAGACTGAGTAGTAGTTCCTTTTCTGAGTCTTGATATCTTCCCGGACTTGTTGGATTTAAGCACAAGATAAGGCAGTCTAGAGGGTGTTGGCTGTCCTGGCTTGTACCCCACTATGTTTCAGTACTTGACATCAGGCTTTGCAGTGGATTCATAAGTAGTAGGGTGATGTAGTCCTTATGGTTAGGAGTGACCGCATCTAGCTAGCTGTAGGCTGCAGTTTGCTTGTGTGGCTGTTAGAGCCAAAGTCCTGACATGGCAGGATGCACTGAGGTATGTATGCTTATGTCCCTCATTAGCAGGTGATCCGAGAAGGTATTTTTTAAGGATGTCTTGGTTTTGTGATTAAATGGAAGAACATGTTCAAATGTGCGCGTTATTAATGGGTCTATGGAGGGAGGGAGGTTTCTCAGACACACTAGGCTGAGGTTATTGCGAGAATGCAGTTAGAAGTGTCGTTGGCTCTTTTCACATTTCTGTTCCATTTTAACTTTCCTTTTGTTGCATTATTTTTGCCTTGCATTTTTTTCTTTTTATTTCACTTGAGTTTTGGTTTTGTTTTCCATTTTCCTGCTCTTCCCTTTCCCCCTTCCCCTACACTTTTCCATTTCCCAGATCAGGCTGCAGCTGTGGGATACAGCCGGCCAGGAGAGGTTCCGCAGCCTCATTCCCAGCTACATCCGTGACTCTGCTGTGGCTGTCATTGTCTTTGACATTACAAGTAGGTATTGAGCCGGAGTGTCTGCAGGGACCTTGCTTTTAACATGTACCTTTTATGCACTGGAAGTGGTGGTGTTATCTGAAAGGAGCTAAGGTAGGACATTGGCCCCAGGACTGTAGGTGTTGGGGCTGAGGGGAAGTAGCTGAGCATCTTCCCCCACAACCAATGGTAACTCCATCCCATAATACAGAAACTGGGGAATTATTTAACCCCGGTCTGCTCAAAGCTCAAATGATGGAAGTGATACGCAGAGGATTGGCAGGTAGGTGAATAGGGATTGTGACTTCTTGTGTGTCTGCTGATTGGAATGAAAGGTGATTGGTAGCCCTTGGGAAGCTTTGTACTTTTTCTGGTTTGGAGGTGTTTTGTTTTTTTTTAAACCTCAAAATGAAGTTTTTTTCCTGTCTGGATAACTGGAGAGCTAATACAGCTAATGTATTAGCTTCAGATACCAAAGGGATGGAGTACTGTCAGAGTAGGTAAAACAGTACAACACTCATTTAAATAAAAGCTATGTAGCAACTTACGAGGATTCAAGACTGCCATTTCATTGAAGAAGAGAGGTGGTGATTCAGATGAGTAACAAGAGAGCTTTTGAAAGAGAAGAGATGTAACTACCGTAATTTTTAAAGAATAAACAAGCTTAGAGGGAGATTCTCTATAACTTTTGGCATGAATGTTTTTGAATAAGATATGAAGATAGGAATACAATTATTTCATTATAAGTCCTTGTTATTGATTCCCCCTGACCTGGCTTTTTCAGTTAAGCTATAGGATCAGCATAAATATCTAGACAGGATGTATACCAGTGAGCCAACACCATGTGAACAAAGTCTAATAATGTAGCCCAGGTGAAAAACCTTTGGCCCACCTTTATTCTGTCACTAACTCTAAATTATAGTGAGGCTTTATGGACCAGGCGTTTGTTTCAGTTAACAGAAGCACTTAACAAATAATAAACTTTGTTATGATTTATCTTGCGTATCAAGGGCAAATAATTACATGGTCTTTCTCCCAGTCTGGGAGGATTTCTGGTGTGGTGCAAACTAATGTAAAACTGAAGTGATCAGTTTGAGGAGTGCTGAGATGTGCATGTGATGACCTATGCTTGGAACTCATCTAGGTGAGGCAGCATGGCAGGCTGCATAGGTTGGCATCTTTTCTCCCCGCTGTTGTGATTGGTAGAGGATGCTGTTTATCCAGGCAGGTGGAAAAATCTTGCCAGTCTAGGCTGTTCCTGACAGCTTCCAGGCATGTCAAAAATAATTAAGTGATAGCAGATCTCATTGTACTTTGGTAATGGTCTGATCTTTTCACATAATTTCATTTTTTCTTGTTGCTGTTCTTTGTTCTGTTTTTAGTGACTGGCAGACTTTTAGTTTTCTTGTGTTATTGAAGGAACATGCTTATGTACTTCTGAGGACATGGTAATAGTGAGCACTAGTGCAATTAGAAAAACACAGTTTCCTTTACCACTCTGAAGAGCTATATATTTGTATTGTCTTTATTGGTAACTGTATTTGGAAACCTCAAATAGTATTCTCTAGTGTAAAATAGGGACAGTCCCATAGGACATACTTAAGTGCCAGCCAAGATACTCTGCACTAGTAGAGGAAAAGCTGTTTGCTAGCATGTGGGGAGCTGATAAGAAAAAGAGAAATTGCTCAGTTATTGTTAATCTGCTGGGCATGTTGAAATGCAGGTGGCCTGTGGAGAGATCCACGGTGAAAGTACATATTGCAACTCTGGCCTCTTTCTGAACAAGTGGCCTGGTTTATGAGAGGCTGGGTTAACTCTTGGTTTAGGACTCGTCATCTTTCCAGACCGGTAGGGTCACTAGCATGCTGTTGTGTTTGAGTGGATTATTTATATTTTCTCTTCCCCTCCACAGTGGGTGCATACAAACTTTGACTTCTAGAAACAAGAAGCCGCAGAAATACTGCAGCTAACTTTCTCGGGTCACTTCAGGGGTACCCTGCATACTAGCGGAAGGCCTTCCCTCAAATAGCATTATCCTTCACTACAAGACTACCGGGGCCAGTTCTTCCCCAGTTCTGTGGTACTTCCTGTAGTTGCCTTTTTGACTGTGAGCCTGAAGGTTGCAGTGTTTAAATCACCACCTTGGTAAACCTTCTGGGTGAATAGCCTGGTGTAGCAGCAGTGTCTTGCGGAGTGTGTGGAAGCGTGTTGTGAAGGCTAGAAGCAAGAGCCTGAAGCTGTCATTATGAATCTGATCTGCCAGCATGGGTATAATATTGTCCAGGTGTTTGGAGTTTGTCACCCTGAGTTTCCTGGGGTAGTGAGGAGTCCTGATTTTTGCCACTGTAATCAAGGCTGCCTTCAAAATGAAGCATGAGCTAATTGCTTTAACTGTAAGGCCTAATCTTCTTTAAGCCCCAGGGCATGGGATCTACATACCCTGATGTAGATACAATGTTGTTTTGAATCTGCTTGTAGCAAGACATTCTGCAGACATGTGCTCTGTCCAGCTTCTACTTATCTCTTAAACAAGCCAATTACTGGTCTTTGGAAACTGCTTTCTCCCTTGTAGCCAGTCTCCTGCAGGCTGCCTTATTAACTGCTGTTCTGTGCATAAACAGCTGTTCTCCCTCATTGCTGAACAAGTGGCTTTGTGAGCACATCTAACCGATTCATGTAATTAAGCTGGGAACCAGTATCTGCCCTCCTATGAAACTCCGGCCAGTTGAGAATGCCAACACCAATCTTGTTTTCTGGCAGTGTAGTGCTAGTTGTACAGCTAGCCGTGTGGGGTAATGACTTGGAAGGAAATGGTATCACTCCCAATTGTGAAAAGCATTTGTTTAGCATTCACTGTGGTAGTTGGGCGTGTTCTGACTATTGCTGTTTCAAATAGGCAGGTGCCAGACCTTAGAGCTAACATCTATAATAGGTCAGTTTGTGTTTGGGAATAGTTCTGGAGATCAAACTGTGCCTGTCATACCATTTGTGATTGTTTCTGACTCCTGTGCTGATCTGAAAGGGAGAACCCAATGCCCTTTGTGTCACATGAAGCCTACAGTGTGTAGCACTTGTTTCCGCTGGAACTTATGTTATTGATTGCCTTAATCTTGCATGAAAATCCCCATTGCCATCTTCCGGGTGCTTGATGCTGGAGAATGGATGCTGTTTCACTACGGGGTGTCTGGGCTGAGGGAATTGCATGTCTGTCATGTGGGAATTGCCCAAAAAGCTTTGATCTGAGATGCTCTAGCCTAGGAGTCTGGTGGAGACCCCATACGTAATCCTGGGTAAACCAGGAAGACCAGCTCTGTATTGTTAGCTGCCACTATCAGCAATCAGGTAGTAGCCATAACCTAGGGCTCTTCGGGAATACCAGAATCTCTAGGCAAGCACATTATCTACAGGCAGAGTCAGAAAAGCCAGCTTCTGTGGTGTTTGGAAATTGGGGTAAGATTACAAGGTCAGCCTCAGCTTCTCAGGCTGAGCTGCATACAGTTAATTCTAGAAATGGCCTTTTCTCTAAAGGACAGTTTCCTCCTTTCTTTTCTCTCTTGCTCTCTCTCTCTCTCTCCCTTTCTCTCTGCTCTCCCTGGCCTGGTACCAGCAGGTTCGGCTGCAGCTTTGGGACACAGCAGGCCAGGAGCGGTTCCGCAGTCTCATTCCCAGCTACATCCGCGACTCCACTATTGCTGTGGTAGTCTATGACATTACAAGTGAGTGATGCTTTGGTGTCTCATTATTTGAAATACTACATGTAAGCAGAACTAATAAGTTAAAACCAGAAGTTCTGCAAAAACTTTAGATTAACATTAGAAATGTTTTTTCCCCTGCCATGTTTTTCTGTCTGAGTGGAAAACAATTTATGGGTCATATATATATGTGGTGTGGGGAGATTTGGAGAAGCATCTGAGTACAGGCATAGCATTCTTCCTCTCCGAAAAGAAGTTTCATCCTCAGCACTCGCTTTGATTCTTCCCTACAGACTTGAATTCTTTCCAGCAAACCTCCAAGTGGATTGATGATGTTCGGACAGAGAGAGGAAGCGACGTCATCATCATGTTGGTGGGGAACAAAACTGACCTGGCAGACAAGAGGTAATGGAGGGGGGCTGGCAGCCTTGCTTCCCTGACCAGTAAAAGCAAGGAATTGCCCAACTAATCTGTCTTCAAAAAAATTGTTGGTTTTTAAATGAAGCATGAACAGCTAGTCATGAAATTCAGTTTTCTGGTTTCAGCGTATGCAAGGTTATTCCATTTTGCTGTTCTACAAATAGTTTTGGTTAAAACAAGCCCACCTAAAAAGATCTGGTTTACTTAAATTAAGTATCTCCATACCATGTTTCTCAATAGTGTATTTTGTCTCATTTTTCTTTTTCGTGCTGATATAAAGCCAAAAAGATGTCTTGCAAAAGGAAGGAAATCTGCCTTTTTTTCAATAATCCTATTTACATGACTTTCTGCATGTGCAACTCTAAGTTCATAGTAAAGTTTCTTCTTATTACAGGATGCAGCATGAGCTTTTACAGTATCAATCTAAAAGGTTTTCCTCTGAGCCTAAATTCATGTCATCCATTACACAAACTGTGACGTTGTGGATATGTGAGAGGAAACTCGATTAGCAAAAGCAGACTTCCCCAAGACATGTAAGAAGTTAATTAGACTCTTAAAATCACACAGACTTAATGTTTTGGGACATGTCATAAAGCATTTTGCTTTTAAAACTCTTAATCCTACAATGCCACTTCAACATACCCAATGTAATAGCTTCTTAGAAGACCACGGGCTTGCGTTTTTGCATTTCCATTTCCAGTTCTTCTCTTGATTATTGATTTAGCAAAAATTTTGTTTAATGTTTTCTGAGATTTTCATTCTTTATGAAGACATCAGAAACAGTGTAGATTAGGAATGATTTTTATAGTTAGTATCAGTAGTAGTTGGCAAAGAGAACACGGAGCAAGCCATGGAGTTCCTTAAAGTCCCAGTACTTTAAACTGAAACATCTTCACGTACACCAGGTACTCTAAAATGTGTGCTTTCTATGTCACAAGACATACAAAGTATTGAAATGATGGGGAATTTTTATCTGATGCAAAAGTTGGCATCTCAAAAAGGCAGAACTGGGAAACACCTGGATCTCACAGCGAAATGTCATCTTATAAAATCAAACCCTTATCCTTTGGCCGTTCACGAGGCTCTTCTTATCAAAAGATAACAGCTTGAAAAGCCTTACAGGTGGAACGTAAATGTTTTCTCAGAAAAATCTTGCACTATTATCTGAACTGCCTGTTTGTTTACTCTGTTTCTTGGGATGATGTGCCTTATAGGGATCTGACTGTTTCACTGTTGGATGCTATCACATTTTAAATTCTAAACCTTGCTTTACTCCTGCAGTATACATATTGCTTCAGTATGTATTGTGTTGTGTTTTTTCCCTTGTGGTTTTGGTGTTGTCAAATATTCGTATGAGAAAGTAGTCAGCATCCCTGGCTGCCCAAACTGGTATCAGGAGATGCTTTTTGCCCTTTGTTCCTGTACAGGTCATGCTGTTAGTTTTCAGTTTGTCATGCCTAGCAGGAAAAGCATAGGTAGTTCTAATACTGGCAAGTGGTTTGAGTCAGTGGGGGAAAGGGTAAAGTTAGGCTCTAACTAGGTGCTGTGTGGTCTTTGTACTGATGACTCTTACAGAAATGTGTTCTGTGTCCACTGTGCAGACCACCTTAGTCTTGACAACTATTTGGCTTTTTTCATTTACAGTGGGGGGCCATTCTAAGTGCCCTGTGCCTTGCACTTTGGAAATGTTGGTCAAAGGTGAAGCTTCAGAAATACGGTAAAAACGTGTATAGCTGATTTGGATTAAGATTCCAGGTGCGAGACCTCAGATCAGTCTGGTCTCTGAAATCAGCTTACAAAAGCAACGTAACAAAATCCAAGATGTTCTACTTGAGCTAGCTCTGGATGTTGACCACTTAGTATCTCGTATGCCCTCCTGTGAGCTGGAAATAATTGCAGCTCCCTAACTGAATAACCTGGCATTTAGATTTGAGGCTTTCTAATTTCTATCAAAATCCAATTTCATGTGGAACTGGAAAACCCAATGGGATAATTTTAGCTTTGGATTATTTCCTGATAGTACTTAAGTGGAGTGTGTGTGCAAGACAGCTGGCTCAGCACTGCCAAAAGAATTAAAAATACCAGAAAATTCTTTGAAACGTAGCTACAGTTGAAGTTCACGTAGCACTAGAAATTCTTATTTTAGAAGTTTAATGTAAGTGACAGTAGCCCTGGCCTAGGCTAGAATTTGGAATCATGGTGTATATCCAGGTATCAGTAAAAGAAGCAGCCCTGCCTTTCTTTTAAAAGGAAGTTAGGATCATGTTCAGCTGATCTGCACCTTTTAAGGCTGGACAAAGCCACAGTGTAAGTCTGAGCTTGGTCACGTTTTTCAAAATAGAATGCAGCATATTGGAAGCCATTCATCCTATGGTGAAAACCAAGTGATGATGCAAGATAAGTTCTGAGGCCAAAAAGCTGAACTAAAAATAGCACTGTTCTTATTTGGTGCAGCCTGTTAAGTTTTTCTTTCCTGCTAATGTTGCTTCAGTTGGTGGCTGGGTTTTTTCCTGCGGTTTCCTTTTTATTATTTTGGGACTATTTTTCTTTGTTTTGGTTTTTCTTTTCTGTGATTTGTTCTCGTTGCTGTAGACAGGTTTCTATAGAGGAGGGTGAGAGAAAAGCCCAAGAACTGAATATGATGTATATTGAAACCAGTGCTAAAGCAGGATATAATGTGAAACAGGTATGTACAGGGTATTGATAAGAGATGCGTTTGCAGGTGCTTGCTCGCAAGCAGCAGCCTAGCACTTGGTGTTGCACTGTACTTGCTGCTGGAGCCTTTCTGAAATCTTTCTGTAACCTCACGGAGTTCCCTTCTGTTGACTTTTGGGAAACTGCTTTTTGTATCAGGTGCAGCGTATGGGGATTCTTCCTTCCCTTGAGGATGCTGTGAATGAGGCTCAAATGTACTGCACAAACTTCATCCTGTGCCGATCATCTGTTATTAATAGTCATAAGTCCAGGCGTTCCCTGGGTAACTTACCTGAGGTTGTTTCATTCTTAGCTAGAGGACTTGGGAGTCTTAAAGACTCAGAGGTCCTGAGGTCTCTTCTGGTGGCCTTCTTTTAAGGGGTGGTGAAGTGGCCCTCCACCGAAGAGTGTCTCAGTCACAGACATCTAACTCCTCCTGTCTGTTCTTCCTTTCTATCTTTCTGCTTCTGTTTGGATCTTTGTCCAGGCAAATCACTACAGAAGAAGGCGAACAGAGAGCCAAAGAGCTGAATGTGATGTTTATTGAGACCAGTGCAAAGACTGGATACAATGTGAAACAGGTAGATCAATGTTATATTCTAAAGACAGGAAATCTGTACTTTACTGCTCTGTATGTCTGTGCTTCCGCTTGGGGTTCATGTTCCATCAGATACTTGCTTGTATTGTTTACTGTCAACCCTTGAAATGCTTCTAGCCCAGTGATCACTGCTGCAGCTTTATCTAGTGGAAGCTCCTTTCCTGTCAAGTCAATGAGTCCCTGTTAAAGGTAAGCAGACTTACCTTGAATGAAACGAGAATCTATAACCAGAATGTGCCGAGGGACAGGAATGGCACTGTTTTGTGCAGCCAGTCCAACATAATTTTGTATGTTCCCTTTGCTTTTGTTAACAGTCAATGCACTGTTTTCTAAAATCAGTGTTGACATCAGTCAGGATAATTGCGTGTGCCGATGCACTAGAGGAGAGGTTCCTGCTTCTGTTTGCAACCCGCAAAGGAAAATCTTAGAATAGTTGAGATTGGAAAGGATCTCTGGAGATCGTCTAGTCCAACCCTCATGCTCGGAGCAGGCTGCCCAGAACTGACTCCAGTAGAGTTTTGAATATCTAAAAGGACAGAGACTCTATCTCTGCAGGCAAGCTGTCATAGTATTTGACTGTCCGTACAGTAAAAAAAAAACAACTTTAAACTTTTTTCTTACTTTTAAACAGAATTTCTTGTATTTCAGTTTGTGCCCATTGCCTCTTGCTATAAGCTTGTGATCCCACTCTCCACTAGTTCAGGAATTGTTCTGAAGTGTGACAGAACTTGGGGAGTAAGGCAGCCGTATGGTCCAGGGCTCTGCAGGGAGCATAAGTACTGTTCATGTCAGCTGGGAAACATATTTACCTGTTTGCTGCACACCAGCTGGTTAGGAGAACCTCACAGTGGGATTAGGAGACTTTGGTTTTGTTTCTTTTGGCTATTCTGAATAGAATCCACTTTAGTCTTTGGTTCTAACTTACTGTTGCTTTATTTGCCTAGCGGGTGTTTGCAGTGAGAACTCCTGTGACTAAAACGATGCTAACTGCAGCACCTTGCTGGTACCTCACTGGCTCAGTTTTCCAAGTACCACAATTTGGAGGTGTGGATGAGAAGCCCCTGCCAAGCTACTGTGAGAAAAGTCATCCTTAGCTGATGATACCTCTAGTTCCTTATGCAGCACTTTTCACCAGACTGCCTGGCAGTGGCTGTATTGTGTTAGCTGCTGCATTAATGTCAGCAGGAGGAGCTCTAAGCATTGACTTGAAAAAATTATGCAAAACCATTTTCTGGTTTTATGGGGATATGATAGTCCCTCCCATGCTCTGGCACATCCCAGAGAGCTTAAAAGCAGCTCACTTGAGCCAGCTGTTCTGCTCAGAAATGGCTGGTTTGCATCAGGACTGAACTGAAAGAATGGGCTGTAAAACCTCAGTTACTCCATAGACTTCTTAAACCTTTGGTCTCTTGTGAGGTTGCTTATCAGAAGTCTAGAGTTTTGCGCTGTAACATTGCTGTGTGCAAAAGGAGTTGAGACTGGAAATGGTAGATGACATGCTTACTGAGTGCAGGAGGGAATTGTTCTATGTGTCCATGGAAGAACTGTTACTAATTAATACCATGTCCTGTTCAAGTAGAAACAGGTAAAATAAACCTGTCTGTTTTGTAGGAACTGAATAACTTCTTTAATAAAACCTGTTGAATTTCTTAGGTAAAATTCTTATGGCATTTGTTGATCATTGATTGCTTTGCTTGCTAAAGTACCCACATAACAAGTTTGTAGAATTCGTACTTCAAGATCTGCTGTAAAGCAGTGTTTTTAATGTGCATTGTTTTCTGAGAAGCCTTCAGCTTTACCTATTGCTACTTTTCAGCTTTTCCGTCGTGTGGCTGCTGCCTTACCTGGGATGGACAGCACACCAGAGAAGAGCAAAGAAGACAGTATCCTTGCTTTCTCATCAGTAACTTTTCCTGGTCTCATAGAATCTGACAATTATCTTTTGTTAGGTTGGGCTCACCGACTTTTTGGCATGTTGTGGGAATGGGCCTTACTGGGGTTTTGCAGAGAGATGGCTGAAACAGCCAGTATAGTGTGGTGCTTACCTATGGCCAAAAATTGAGGACCCTGCTTGTGGTCTATATATAAATGTACACAACTACTTATAACAGCAAGCACAAGTTTTGCTTTCTCCACTTAAACTTAGGATAAAATTTGCATAGTTTTAAAGTACCATAATACTTTCCTCTTTTTGCACGGGGCTGTCTTGTGCGCAGGCCTGTCCAGTTGCGCTCTATCCTCTAAATGGTCTTGACAGTACTAAGTCCACTGGTTTTGCAGTTAATCCTGTTCAGGGAGGATATGCTCTGCTCTGCTAAAACATCTGCCCTTATCAAGAAGGGACAGCTAACAACCTTTTCAGATACCCTTCCTCTGTTCTCTCCTCCTGGTTTTCCCTTCAGCTGGGTGATTTTCTTAACTTGTCTTCTGTAGTGATTGACATCAAACTAGAGAAGCCTCCTGAGCAGCCAGTAACGGAGAGCGGGTGCTCCTGCTAACAGGCCCATTCTGTAAGCAGCACATTCCCCAACCGGCCAGTCTCACTGAAGAACATCACCGCTCATTGGCTAGGCAACCCTACTTTGTGGGCTGAAAAAACAATCTACTAAGCGAGCGAACTCCCTGTTTACTGGTGGGGAGCAGCCCCGGCCGCCCCTCTTACTGCATGGTATGAGCCCTGAGTGCAGAATGAGTGTCCTGTCTTTTATTTTATTTTTTTATGTTGTTGCACTTTGGCACTGTGGTGCCCTTTACACTCTCTCTCTCCCTCTCCTTCTCCCCCTCTTCCCCACCTTGAGCCTGTCTGCTCAGATGTGTCCTGTGAATGCAATGGAAAAGCCACCAAGTTAGGGAAGACAAAAAATAAAGCTTGGGGGTGGGCTTTCCACCTTCCTTACTGCCTTGCATCTTAACTAGTTCCCTGTCCACTCCAGCCCTGTCTTTGTCCTGCATCCCCACTTCCTCTGTTAAAAGGCTGCTCCTCTTAAACCAGTCAGTTTGACTTGGCCTTGCCTTTTTGGACAATACAGGTTATCTGTTTCTAGGCTTTTGCTTCCTGCGGGGCACACACAATATTAGCTCCTCAGTTTCTCCTTTCTGTGGATGATCTTGGCTAACTCTTGCTCACTGACTTCTGAGTTTTGCCCCTCGTGTTACACACAGCACTGGAAACCCCCAAACTCTGATAGCTTTGGCCTTGTTGCTCCCATTTGTGTAGCGGAGACGTCCCACAGACTGCTCTCCTCAGTTGGAATATCTTCCCATCCAGAGGATGATGGCGCTCGGTGAGTGTTGGCTGTCAGATGTGGGGAGCGAAGAGGGTACAGAGGCTTTGCAGCATGAGGCTGGGTGGGGAGAGATCCTCAGGGCGGTTTGTAGAGACCTGGGTCTTGCCTATCAACAGTGAAAGCAAACAGTTACCCAAAATCCATCACTACGGGGGCAATACCTGCACTAGGAGTCATGAAGGGTGTTCAGGCTCCTTTCCTAATCTCTGTTCTCCTGTCACATAGACTGGGAGCTCTTTCACGCAGAGCAGGAGAGCTGCAGCAAGTAGAAGGCCAGTGATAGCTGTTCTGCTCTTATACCTCAGTTGCTGCTTGATGAAATCACGAATAGCTGCTTCTGCCTTTGTGGTAGACTTCTGGGGGATGGGGCTAGTAGCCATTTCGCGTTTGGAATAGTCTTAAGCTGTAATATTGCCAAAACTGACATGAGCAGTGGCAGGGATTTATAGTCAGACCTGGGTAGAGGAATGGAGGAATGTATGCTGCTGATGTGAATTTTGGTGTCACCTCTTGACCAAGGTTGGAAAATATGTCCTCTTCCCCCTGCCCCTGGTTTCTAATTACATTAATAGAGCTTTTCAGAGACTCTTGCTGGGGGGGGGTTCATCCATCTGTCCTAACCAGAAGTCTGTAAGTTTGTTGACAGCGAGGAGAACAAAACAGTCAGATGGTTCAAAGCCATTCGCTGTTCTTTTCATCACCCGGCCTATGTCATGCTGACAGGGGGGATGCTAGCGGGCAGGAGAGCGACTGACTGCAGTGTGACGGGTGGGGACAGTGATGTTTGGTAGTCAGTGACACTGCCCTAGCAGCATGCCTGCCGGTCACTGACACAGCGTGCGCACTTTGAAACCTGCAGGCCCGCGAGGGAGGGGAAGGGGCAGCCTCAGACCGGGACCTGGCAGTCCCCGCGTGCGCAGCAAGTCACCTCGCTGCCGATGACTGCCCTTTTGTTCCCCAGAGCCCTGTCCCTTCCCCTCTGGGTGAGCTGGCCTGCAGGAGGAAGCTGGGATGTTGTTTCCCCTTTCACTCTGGAGTGTCCCCCCCTCCCCTTACCCACAGTCCCAGCTGGCATAGCCAGGTCCCAGCGCCGGCCCCCCTCCTCTGTACATACCCCTGTTGTGTGGGAATTGCTGGTGTTTGTCGGTGTGTCCGTGTCTGCTGTAGAACAGGTTTTGCTGTCCCCTTCTCACGGGCAGGTGTATGCTGCTCTGCTGTCGTGTTGTTCTGAGTCACGGACCTGGGGGAGGGAGGGGGGAGACCCTACGTACTGGGGGGGTAACTAGTGAAATAAAATAGTTCACTTCCCACTGTCTTCTCTATGGATGTGTATAATATTGAGTGTGTGTCTGGCCCTGCTGTCTCCTAGCTGTTAGCCGAGTAAGTGTGACTATTAATATGAGTATGGACTGTCTGACCACAGCCGTGTATCACACTAAATAAAGTTATTTCACCAACACCTTTGCTGTCCTGCTGCCAGAGGGGTCCTTGGGCTGCCTCTGCGTATTTTACTCCTGGTTTAACGAGCCTGTCCCACGTAGGGTATGGTGGAAGAAGGATGAGCTTACTGGCTGTAAGCCTGGCTTTGGGAATGGGATGAGAAGAGACCCAGGGGTGGGGTCTGCCCCAGGAGAGCCCTGAGGGTGGTGGGGGCAGGACTGCACGGCCTCCGCTCAGTGCCTGCCTTGGTTCCTGCCGGGCTGAGGGGGTGTCACCGACCCGGGGGCACTGCGGGAGCACTGGTGGCCCCAGCTCCTTTCTCACTCGAGGGGGTGTGGCAGGATTCCCCTCCCCACACCCCCGTGAGCCCCTTCCTCCCCTTGGCATGCAAGGCATTTTGGGAAGCCAAAGGCTGTGCTCGGCCTTGCTGGCCACAGGGGACCCCTGTCCCAGGGGCACCCTGCCAGGGAGGGGTGCAGGGCGTGGGGTGGGAGAGCCTGTCCTGAGCCGTCGGGGCTCTCCACAGTGCCACATCCACATCCCGGACATGCCACCAGAGATGGTGTACGACGTGCTGCATGGCATCGAGTATTGGTGGAAGTGGAATGCTGACATCATCGACAGGTGTGACATCATCTGCCTGGCTGCCAGCGCTGATGTGGGCTGCTGTGCCTGTAAGTGGGGGCCAGGGGCCTGAGGGGGAGAGGGGGTGGGACTGGCTCACCTCCACGGAAGTCTTTGGTTGTGTTAAGTAGAGGGGCCACCCTGTCCAGGCTGCCTGGCAGGAGAGAGATGTTTGGGGTACAGGACACCACTTGGGACCTCTGCTACAAGAGGCAGTTAGCACCAGTGGCACTGGGAAGGAATGGGGTGGGTGCTGCTTGGAGGAGACGGTGAGACCACTAAGTGGACTAGAGGAGGACACTGGGGCCGGGCAGAATCCCTAGAGTGGCTGCATGTCTGTGTGGAGCCCACGTGCTGTTCAGGCTGGCGAAACAACTTTCTTTTCTCCCTGTTCAGAGCGGTGCCAGAAGCCCTTAGAGAACAGGGATGTGGTGACCGTGTGATCCTGGCAGGTTGCAGGTGGGTATCACGCCATTATCAAACCATCAAACACCCGGTGAGTGAAGAGTGGGCTGGGCTAGAAGGCTCTCCCGTTATAATGATCCCATGGACTGGAGGGTCCTGGTAGAGGCAAAAATGCTGTCCTAGGGTTGGTCAGCAGCTGCACGAATTCACCTGAATTGGGAGTGCAGGATGGTCTCTTCAACAGGATATGGCACTGGCTCCCTTAAAGCTGAGCTACGCCCGGTCGGTGTCAGCCTCGCAGAGTGCAGCAGTCTATCTGGAGACAGCAAGATCCCACCTGAGCCTGGGACAAACTGGGATCCCAGAGCCCCTAGCGTGTAGCTGTGTAATTCCTTTACAAGTTCTCGGCCTGAGGCAGCTCCTCTGTGCCTCCAGCCTAGTCTTTGCCCTGTACTTTCAATGTCAGACCTGACAGAGGGAGAGGGCAGGGAAGATGGAAGACAGCATCTGACTGCTGTGTCTGCACAGAAAACACCCTCCGTGCAAGGATCTGGTGAGACCTTTTCTAAGCTTCCATGAATTGTTTCCCCCTGTGCTTCCCTGCTCCTGATCAGATGTTAAAGAAACTGCACAAGTCCTGCGTGAAACACCCTGCCTGGAAGCAGCAGCACGACACACACGTGAAACCCTGGCTGTACCCCAAGCAGAACCAGCTTCCTCTCTCGGTGCTGTCGGAGCTGGCGCTGCAGCGTGCCGCCTTGCAGGAGAACGTCGATGAGGGCGGCCTGTCTGAAGTGAAGGATGAGAGGGGCGACCACAGTGTTTTGGAGAACTGATGCTGCTAGCCTCACTGCAGGGAGGAATGTTATGTGATGCTGCGCAGGCTCATCCAGTCGTTTACAGTAAGAGGTGGGAGGAGCTTTTAAAGAAAAATCTCTGGGTTTGTAGCCTTTTCGCTCATGACGTGACTGACTGAGACTGAATGGGGCCAGGAGCACACGGGTGGCCTCTACCGACCTGGCTCAGTTATGCTCAGGGAGAGGAGCTGTATGGTACCTGTGAAACCTGCCATGCCTTACCACAACACAGCTTGCTCTGGGACTGTTGCTGTTGCTCCAAAAGGTCAAGTAAACCTGCAATCCCTCTGCCAGTCTGCTTCCCTGGCCAGCGAGTTATCCATTGCCAAACTAAAGCTGCTCCAATGCTCGTGACTCTTGGCCTCTATTTTGCAAGACGCTAAAAAAATCCGATGTTGCTGGACCTGTTGTTTTCCCAGCAGGGATCAGTAACTACCCACTTGTCCCTCCAGTTCTGGAGGATGAAATGGACTGTGGTGGCCAGTACAAACCCTGTTACTGCTTTGTCGATTAAGATACCTAAGACATGAATGTGTCTTGGGAAAGAATCTGCTCTTTCCTGTTAGCCCACAGCCAGTCATGGGGTCAGCGCAATGGCTGCAAACGCACCCAAGTAGTTACCTCTGACTAATGGCAGGGAGGAAACTGCACGAGGCGGGGGAGATCTTCCCGGAGGTCCTGCAAGGGACTGCTCTGAAGCAGGATTAAGATTGAACGTTGAGGTTGTATTTGCAGTCCCCTGCGGAGAGAGTTCAAGGGGCCTCTTGGCTCCTCGACCGTTGGGTTGTGTGCCAAAAGCCTGACGCACGTGCATTCATTGGCTGTTTTCCACCAGGCAGAGCACAGAGTTGGCTCTGGGGCCAAGGACTGCCCACCGATCCGTCACCCTGGCACGTCTGAGCACAACAGGGGGAGAAGCAAGATGGAGCAGTATGAAACATTGCCTTGCTGCAACCTGAGCATCCTCCTTCCCTAAGGAAGATGTAAATGCTGGGAAACTGGTGTGAGACTGGAGAGGCCAATGTAGAAGTCTCCATAGAAGACCTCCTATCTTACGTGGGTGTTAGAGTGGTGCTTCCAGGATGCTTATTTCCCTGGTAGAAAAGCTGAATTTTTTATTCTGAGTGAAAGTCTCTTTTCTAGTGTTTTTTTTTTTTTCTCTGCTTCAGCCTGGCTCGGCCTTCTGCCCAGCGGCTGAGCTAAGAGCAACCTGGCTGGCAGCACTGCAGTTGTGTCAGGGCTGCTGCTCTTGGCTGTCTCAAGCAAGCTGCATTTGTGCCACCACAGACAAAATCCTCCATTGCAGCAGTGCTGAAACACCGCTCCAGGCTAATCAAGGGCTGACTTCCATCACAGTCAGTGGAAAAACACCCTTAAAACAGAGCTGCACCTCGCGTGGGTCTCATGCCTTCCTCCTACAGGCTGCAAGGGCAGCTGGAGCCAAGCCTTGTCCCAGCTGTTCACTTGGCGTTTCCCCAGGGTGGTGCTGACAAACAACCCTCCACAGAGACTTCCTGAGCGGGAATAAGATGAAGTCTGGTTGCTGTACTCATTTTATTATTTCAGTTATTACAGATAAGCAGAAAACACTGCAGAGAAGGCCAGAGCAAGGGCTGTCCTGATCCCATTTACAATGTGACACTACCATGCATTTGCACCCAGATTTGCTGATAACTAGCATGTTTTCGTCTGTGCTCTCCCAGCGCAGGGCACAGCAGCCTTTCTCGGAGAACAGGGAAGAGGAGGAGTTTACCTCAAAGTTGGGGGGAGTTCTGATGGGAGCACACGGCAGGGACAGGGCTGGGCCAAGTGAAGGAAGCAGGTTCAGCGAGTGAAACCCTTAACCGTGCAAGCACTGCACCTGAGGGAACCTGGCCAAGTGCCCACAGCAGTTCAGAAACATGCCCCAGGCACCTCGGTCCTGCACCCTGGGGGTTGTTAAGCAGCAGAGAGGTACAAGCATGTTTTGGCAGACGAGTGCAGCTAGAGATGTGCTCTGAGTTTGAGTGGATTTTACTCCCGTTCCTTGAGTCCCCAGCAAACCCGGTAGTGTGGAGCAGAGGTAGCACAGTGGAGAAGGAAAGAATTCATGTCACCAGAGAGGTGAACAGGTTGATCTCTTGGAGGATAAAGGCCATGCTCTGCTCAAGCATGCTCAGACCCTCTTGGCCTTACATCTAGCAACAAGGGTTGGATCCAGAACCAGCAGAGCACTCGTTTAATTTAAGTCCTGCTAGAAAAAAAGCACAGATATTGCTGGAGAAGCTGCCCTCCGGTACCTACTTCCAGATCAGCACCATCAGCTTGTTTCAATACCCAGTTCAGGGAGTACAGACTAAAGCCCCATCCATCTTCCAGCTAAATAAGACTCTGTTGACATCCCTCCATGCAGGAAACAGAGATGATGCCTGTGCAGCCAACAGGACAGCTGTACCTCCAGCGGCAGCTGAAACTTGATTTGTCATCTCACATGTTGAGGAAAAGTAGTGGAGAGTTTTTTGCAGGACAGCCACTCTGGAGACCCAGCAGACAGCTGCCTACTAGTGAACAGTTCTTTCCTTCTGTCTCTGGTAATCTGGAAGGGAAAGAGAAGGCAAGGCTGAGAGAGCAGGAGAGGCAGTCACTGATGGCAAGGGGGAATCAGTCAAAATGTTATAGGAAAACATATATTCTGTTTATACCTCCCTAAGTAGAGGCAGCGTTTGCTACCCTCTCGGGTAGCAGCTGGCTTTAAAAATAGCGTATTTACACCCAGCCAGTCATTTCAAGTTATTTTAGGGCATTTAGAACAAAAGTTTGTTTAAATTCCTCTCTTCTCCTGCTCCATGTTTTTATTCTTTCTTCACTTAAGGGTCAGTTTCCATTTTATGAAGAATCCTTGTTTGGCTTGACTTGACGTCTAATTTTTCCCGCCTTATATCTATGAACTTTATAGGTGCAGAAACGGAGAGTTAATACAGTCTTTTCCCTCACTCAGAATTTAAATGTCCTTAGGGAGGGATAAAAACCACAAGCAGTGTCCACCGTTGGCATAGGTCCACTAGTGACAGAACTAATTCCCGTGTTATTCAAGGATAAGTAGCATCTTCTACAGCTCTAAAGTTAATGCTTCCATCCAACAATCATCCCACCTTTTAGCCCTATGTTCCTAAGCAACACAGTTGCTCTGTAAGTTTTTCTATGTCAACAGCTGAAGCCGGTCCTTACTGTTTTGACTTGGTAGCTGTCCTGATCCACAAATCAAAGCCCAAGGTTCTTTCTGATCTGCAAGCTGCTAACTTAACACGGCCTATGACTTTAGACTCATAACCACTAAGCTCAGGTGGAATCCGCAGGGATGTGTGGCAGCCTGCTTCCCAAGGAGAAATGCTGCTAGGTGACTGGACTTGGAGCTAGTGGGCACTTACTGTAGGGGAAGTAACGCACGCGCATGGTGATTTCACGGGCTGTCTTCAGGATCTCCACAGCCTGAAAGCAGAAAGGGTTGCTCAGTGACCAGACTGGGCTGGAGGATAGGAAATAGGAATGCATCGGTTATGTGGTGCCACCAGCTGAGTTGGTGCAGGCTGAGTGGCCGTTAGGAGATGGTGTGTGCATGGAGTCCCCATCCTGTCCCTGCTCCAGGAGCTGGGGCGCAGGAGTGCTCACCTTGCTGTGCTCAATGTCCTGGAAATCCACATCGTTCACCGAGAGCACCTGGTCCCCTTCCTGCAGCCCAGCTCTGTGCGCGTCTGAGTCAGGGATCACCTGTGAAGAGAAGAGCAGAGACAGCAGCAGTGACTCTCAGCATGGCCAGTGCCAGGGCTCCCTTCCCACGCAGCCAACGCAGCCCAGCCCCAGAGCCTCCCCACAGTGCCCACCCAGCACGCTTGCGTGGTACTGGAGAGGATGGAGAGTGGGGACTGTGGTGCACCAGCAGCACTCCGTGGGCTGGGGAGGGATCAGGAAATGGTGCAGGACTGATTGCTGCTCGGTGCACGGCAAATTACAGCTACAGGTTTGGAGATGCATATAAGGCATATGACAGTCTCCATGTAACCCAGCTGGCTCAGCAACACCCAAGGGGACAGAACACAGGAAGGGAACGGCAGAAGGGCAGACACACCTTAGAAATGAAGATCCCCAACTGTGAGGCTTTTCCTCCCCGGATGTTGAAGCCCAGCTGTAAGAGAAACCAGCAATGAAGTGCAGTCACCCGCTTTGGCCCAGGACCCTTGCCACTGCTAGCATGTCTCTTCCAGATGGAGCAAGGGTGTTGGTGCCACAGCGTTCAGCCAGGCAGCAGCAAGCACCGGTCCTTCTCTGCTAACTTCTGTAGCAATCCCATCCTGAACGCTCGAGGAGCTCCCTGCTCCCTGTCCTTTATCAGCTCTGCTTCACAACATGCTGGACTTCACCCACAAAGCTTTCTTCTCCCTCTACGACACAGCCCTTCCCAGCAGGGCAATGCTTCCCGTTTCCCTACCCGTCCTACCAAGTTCCTGGATTAGGGAAGTACCAGGAACCTGCCCGACCTCCCTCGGCTGCCCTCAGCACCTCATCTTGCTACGAGGATGCTGCCCATCGGGGATTATCATAATCCCGCAGCTCGGGCTCTGCAGCAACTGATTTTTGCCATTGGGAACGACGGCCGTGAATTAAACACGGCAAACTCCACGCCGCGGAAACGACCGGGCGGGACCCGCACCTCCCCAGGGAGCCCGTGGGGCCGGAGCGGGGCCGCGGGGAAAGGCGGGGGGTTAAGGGGGGGTCTCACCTGCGCCCCGGGCGGCTTCTTCAGGACGATGGTGCGGGGCAGGAACTGGGTGAGCTCGTTGTTGTAGTCGGGGTGGTACACCCGCTGCAAAGCAACGCCCCGGCAGCCGTCAGGCGGCGGGCCCCGCCGCACACCCCCGGGTCGGGCCGGGCCGGGCCGGGCCGGGCCGCCGCCCCCGCCGCTCGCCTGCCACCAGCCCGGGTGGCCGCCCCCGCCCCCGCCCCCGTCCCCTCACCTCATGCGGCGGCACCCAGGCGGGCGGGCTCTCGTAGGGCGGCAGGAAGACCACCGGGAAGTCGTCGTAGGGCAGCCGGCCCTCCATGCTGCCCCGCCGCCTGACGGCACCGCCCGGCGGCACCGCCCCGCCCCGCCCCTCGCCCCGCCCCTCGCCCCGCCCCGCCGCGCGGCCTGACGCGCAGCCCCGCCATTGGCTGCTGCCGCGCGCGGCCTCGGTTTGAATGTTGGCGGTTGCCGCTGCCGCCATTGCGACGAGCAGCAGCGGTCCCGGGTGAGTCCCGCCGCCGTCGGGGCGCTCCCCTCAGGCAGGGCCGCCGCTTCCCGCCGGGGCTGGGCGGCTCACCGGCCTGGGCCTCGGGCTCCCAGGCGGGGGTCGCAGGCCGCGGCGCGGCTCCGGTGAGGCCTCACCCCCTTCGCTCCTCCGCAGGGCGGCTACGGCGACCGAAAATGGTGAGGGAAGATGAGAAGGTGATCCCGGTGCGCGTGGCGCTGCGCTGCCGTCCCTTGTTGCCGAAGGAGACCAGCGAAGGGTGTCAGATGTGCCTGTCCTTTGTGCCGGGGGAGCCGCAAGTAAGGGAGTCTGCGCCCGGGGACCGGCCTGGCCTTGCCTCCGCTCCCCCCGGGGTTTGCTGCCAGGGTGCTGGGGCGGCGGGGTCAGCTCTGTCTGTTGTCCTCTCCTCTGCAGGTGGTTGTAGGTAATGACAAGTCCTTCACGTATGACTATGTGTTTGACCCTTCTGTTGAGCAAGAGGAAGTCTTCAACACGGCTGTCGCCCCTCTCATACAGGGCATCTTCAAAGGTTTGTGGTAACTGAGGTCAAGCTCTGTTTTAAAATACTGGGGGTTTCAGTGGGCTCAGTTGTGTAGAAGAAGGTGCTGTGCTGTTTAATTCTCCATTCTAACTCATTTCTCCTTTGATGTTCTCAGAAAATAAAATCCTATGCTATCTAGATGCTTACTCCATCCTCTAGTGAGAAGTGCCAGATCTTACCTGTTTACAACCTGTTGCACTCCACGGGGCTAACAAAATGACTTGTGTGTGTTCACTGGGTCGTTTTAGTTCCTGAAGATATTTATGTAAGGCAAAAGAACTTTATCAAGAGTAATACAATGAATTGTTAAGCATCCCATACCAGAGGCTGTACTGATGCTACAGTGGAGCTGGGATGACAGAGAACTTACACTGTGTTTCTGTGACTAGCTTTAGTAAAGTAACAGTGCAGTCTTGAGAAAGAGCTGGAATAATAATTTAGTCTATGTTTTGGGGAGCTTTTCATTGACTTTTCCCCCTTGATGTTGCTAACTGTGACCTGTGCATAAAGCTTGTGTAAACTGACAGTGAGGGACAGTGCTTATCTGGAAGGATGCTTTTACTAGAATGCAGCTTTGTTCATCAAAGTTTCTTCTGGTTCCCACGTGACTGTCTGATCTGGGTGCCCTTTGTTCCCCTAGGGTATAATGCTACCGTCTTAGCCTATGGACAGACAGGATCTGGAAAAACATACTCTATGGGAGGTGCCTACACTGCCAGTCAAGAGCATGAACCTAATGTGGGTGTCATCCCTCGGGTAATCAAACTGCTATTTAAGGAGAAGGAGCAAAGGCAGGATTGGGAATTCGTCCTCAAAGTTTCTTATCTAGAGGTAAAGTTGGTTTGATTTTCAAACTATTATAAAGTAATGAATTGCAGACAAAGTGAGTTTTAATGAGACCACCTCCTTCAAGTAATAGATATTTACTAAATCAAAACCTAAGACTACATAAAGTCTTGTCAGGAACTAGATACTGAGCCCTAGGTACCTTTCTCTAATGTAAAATAAATAGAATGTCATGCAAAGTTAGCCATTATTCCAGCATAACTGTACATCTTTCTCTATGTGAATTGATCTCTTGCAAGGCTGCTAACTGAACTGCTGTTCTGATGCTTTCAGATCTACAATGAGGATATTCTAGACCTGCTGTGCCCATCAAGAGAACGGTCTTCTCAAATCAGTATACGGGAAGATCCAAAAGAAGGCATAAAGGTCTGTTGCCCTGTTAGATATAGGTATATAAGGGGCCAACATGGCTCGGGATGAATGCTTAAGTGAAGCAACTCTCTGAGCACTGCTTTATATTAGTGCATATAAAATCATCACAACTACTCGTTCCTCTCAAAATTGAGGTATCGATGATCCTTAAGTTAGAAGGTAACACCAATAGGGTTAGGCGTTCATGAGAAAGCCACTTGCAAGTCATATTCTGTCTTTTTTGAAGGCCAATTTAGGTGAATATCTGAGAATATTGTACCTTGGGTCACTTCACTGAATTTCAAACTCTGTTGCAATTGTACTCCTTAGTTTGGCAGAAGTAGTGTGCAACAAAGGGATCTTGAAGGGTAACTATTCAAGTGCTCAAGTTATTTTTCATACAGATGTGTACTGTAAAAGAAAAACCGTGTGCTACTGCTTGCTCTGTGTACTTGTTTTGTAGTTAAACTTCTGTCCGTTGGCTGTGCTTCATTCATACAGTTTCAGTTTGCAGTGGTGGGTAGGTTGGTGCTTGTCATACACACATCTTTGGTGTGCTCGACACACTGTCATCCTCAAAGTATTGGGGTGTCTCATCCATGTGTTAGTGGCATTGTGATCCAGGGAGACAGGCCCTTCAGGGAAAGGGCAAGCTTGCCAAGGAGCATGGCCAGTCCCTACTTCTCAGTCCCTTCTGTCTTTTATGTCCCTAATACCCGCCTCCCCTCCACTCTATTCACACAAGTCCCCACACCCACCAGCCAGTTTTTCCCTTCCTCTGCCTGGCACAGCTTTCAGCTCCTAGCTTAGCCGAGGATATCTGAGGGCAGCTATGGATTTCTCCACAGGGTTCTGAGCAACCCTGCCTCCATCCCATAGCCCAACTGGGCACAGCGGAACTTGGTGTGTGTATGTAGGAGTAGGATGAGGAAGAGGTGATGCGACTTAATGTTATGATACGAAGTTCAGAACAAATTTTTCTGGGGGAATACATACCAAGCTTCTGGCTTGAAGTGAGACTCTGATTCTTATGAATGCATGTTTGCACAGAGACTTCACTTTATCTGCTGTAGACTAAGACAGAGGATAATTTTTCTGATGTAAGTCAGAGTGAAGAGGAAGGGGAGGCTAAATAATGCTTTCTTCCTGGATACAGATTGTAGGGCTAACAGAAAGAAATGTCACCTGTGCCCAAGATACTGTATTCTGCCTGGAGCAAGGGAACAATTCCAGAACAGTGGCCTCCACAGCCATGAACTCTCAGTCTTCACGGTCACATGCCATCTTCACCATTTGCATTGATCAGAAGAAGAAAAATGACAAGTAAGTGTGATTGCACAGCCACTCCTAGCAGCTGTTAGGAGTCAGATTTACTCAGTCTCATAGTCCTGTCATTCTTTCTTGGTCTTTGATGAACTCAGCTGAGCTGCTCTTGAGGCAGTTCCTTTATTTGTCTGTCTCTGATATGAAGGATATTTTTTAGCCTGATAGCTCAACTGTAGTAACCAGTGGACTGCTTCTTCCCTAACTGCATGTTTACTTGAGAAAGTAAATAGTCTATTTCTGCCATAGGAACAGCAGTTTTCACTCCAAGCTACACCTTGTTGATCTTGCTGGCTCTGAGAGACAAAAGAAGACCAAGGCTGAGGGAGACCGCCTGAAAGAAGGTCTGTAGGAAAAGTACTGGTATAGCTTGGGTTTCTTACCATTTTTGAGTTAATAAACTGAGTCCTTGTCAGGAAAAGCAAAGCAGTTCTTTGATTAACCCTTATAATGTGCTTTTCAAATTTTCTTAATTTTTTTTGAAAGGACAGGAAATGGCCAATTGCTAGCTGTTGATGTAGCTCTACTCACTGTCATCTGTTTGTATGCAGGCATCAACATAAACAGAGGTCTCCTCTGCCTGGGGAATGTAATTAGTGCTCTTGGTGACGAAAATAAAAAGGGTGGTTTTGTCCCCTACAGAGACTCAAAGTTAACAAGACTTCTGCAAGGTAAGAGATGTGACGATAAAGCCTAAATCTACAGATGCACTTTAAATAACAAAGTAGCGAAAAGAAAAAAAAAAAAAAAAAAAAAAGAAAGCCATACCACTGCAGTTCCACATGGGAGCTGGTGTTGACAAAGGAATTGCTTTTATTGGTTTCGTTCCTCTTATCATTGAAGCTAGACATCTTCTGTACTCTTTATTTTTAGGTTACAAATGCACTGAGATGGACCTATTTATAAGTCCTGCTCTTTTGCAGTTCCTATGCGATGAAAGGAAACTAACCAAATCCAGTGCGTTTCTTAGGGGAGGGAGAAGGAAGATGAGAAGTTATGCCTGGAAGCAGAGCTCTGTTATTATACCCTGATTATAGCTACTTACTGGAGGATATCACAACCAGAATGAAGCTCAAGCTATTTGTTTTCTTAGTCTGAATATCTAGTCTTTGTTGTACTTATTTTTCAATAGTTGTGATGGTCTTCTAATACTTTTTATCTAGATTAGCCTTTCATATGGGCATAGCTATAGTAATGCAATTTACTGGGATTTTTTTGACAGTTAAATAATTTGGTACAAAAAGTTAGGCTCTTCTGTATTTTCCATGTCTGAAGAAATCGAATGAAAAGAAACTGGATTATGCGGAGCTGCATGTGGGGCCCTGTTTTTTTCTGATCAAAAGTTTTATGTAGCCTGTATGTGTTAGTGTAAAACCAAAGCCTAAAATGCCCATGCAGCTTGATCATCTAAGCAAATAAGTTAATAGCCAATAATTCTTAAATTGGAAGATAGTGTGAATTCTGATGTCTGGATATCCATGGAGGTCTTGAGTATTACTGTGTAGAAGGAGGGAGGGGAGAACGGAGAGGACTATGCCAGAAATGGCATACAGAAATTATGGTAATTACAGACATTACTCAAGAGGACAACAAAATTACTGGGGATTCTGATGTGAAATCATCAGTGCTTAGAGCTGAGACATAATTTTGGGACTTTGGCTTTCAAAAAAAGCTCTTTTACTATCGTACTGACTGGTGCAGAGAAGAAAGTAGATGACAATGGCACACAACTACAGCTAGCTATTCTACTTTCTATATCTACAGCTAGAAGATATCTAGCTGTAGTATGGAGATGCACGTATGTGGTCTTAGATACCTTAATGATGATATATTACTAGTCATTCTTGCTGTCTCTCAAAGCATTGATTATGCCTTGTTTTCCTTCTCAGATTCTCTGGGTGGTAACAGCCACACTCTCATGATTGCCTGTGTAAGCCCAGCGGATTCCAATCTAGAAGAAACTCTAAATACTTTGCGTTATGCTGACAGAGCAAGAAAAATAAAAAATAAACCAATTGTCAACCTTGATCCCCAGGCAGCTGAGTTACAGCATCTTAAGCAGCAGGTACTGGGTGCTTTCTTGTGAAAGGAGTAGATCTGTCCTTTTGGTACTAAGCTCAGTAAACAGCAAGCAAAGACATAGGATGCCTAGATACACAAAATATGCAAAAAATATTTAGTATGTGTTTCTTCATCTCTTGAGATAGCTGTGTAAGTGCTGTAAAGGGAATACATGAATATTTCTTGTAACTCTACAGCAACTATTCAATGCCATAGAAAAATGGTAGTGTTAGCGTGATTTTTACATTTCCCTTCCACTGAACAAATTATTGCCTGTTCATTAGACTGCAGGCAAAATTAGAGATACAATGATGGTTTCCTTGCTGACATCACCTGTCTATGTCCACGGAGTGGGAAGTGGGGAGTGTTCCTATGTGGTCAGCTTCAGAGGGAGATAAGTTGCACAAACTAGAATTGGTTAAACCCAAAGCTAGAAGTGTCTAGTGATGAGAGTTAACCAGGCTTGCTGTGCTTACTTGACAGTATGCATATGATACGGTCTTTCATGCTACCTCTCCACAGGAAAACTCAGTAATCTGTTTTCACAATGGAGCAAGTAAGTGGTTTTGTTTACTGCACATGCGTGTTCACTAGAGCCTAGTGAATGTTTAGTAACGTGCTCTAAATTCAAATCACGTATTGAAGTGGCTTAGAGTCAGACCGCTTGCCTTCCTGTCTCATGAGAAAGGTAGCAACAGAGCATGGGTTCAGCCAAGTGGGAGACCTGCCCTTTGGACCAAGGTCTCTGACACCCTGCACAGAACAGTATGTGGGTGACTTAACATGTCCTGATCTGAGCATTCCCAACAAAGAGAAAATAGCTTTTTAGGAATAAATTACTTGAAATACTGTAGCAACGTGATTCCTTTCCACAGGCAACGTAAAAGGACAGTTGTGGAGCAGGTCACTCATATTAAGACTAAGGATCTTAATAGTGTTCCTTCAAACATCTAGTTACTATATGGGAGAGATTTACAAGCAGTAATTGTTTGTCTTTCTAGGTTCAACAGCTACAAGTGTTATTGCTGCAGGCCCATGGAGGGACCCTCCCAGTGTCTATCAAGTAAGATTTGTAGATTCATGCTCAATGTATCTAATGGCCATCACACACCAGCAAAGGCTCTAGGACTTTTTGTTCCAGACAGCGCTGTAGAGTTAGGGTAGAGCAAACTGGTTGCTTTCTAATGGGATCTGGACAGTTGGTTTTTTTCTGCCTTATGTTCTTTTTGTCATGCTTACTGAAATTCCATGTATGTATGGGTTATTTAGTTTTGTAGCAGCCCCCTTAAGATTGCAAAAATTAGTTGTAGGAACGAGAGGAACTAGGCAATGTCTCCTAACTATCTGTTTCTCAGACCCATCCATCCCTCTTTTCTTACTCACCTCTCTGCCCCTAAATGTAGGACATCTGCATTGTTCTTAAAAGCACAAAATGCAGGGAAGGGTTGGACTGTGTAAATGCTGTCTTCTGAGGATATTTCAAAACCTAAGTACATGCAGTTTACAGACTTGTCATTGGTTAAACGGCATTACTATTTCAAAAGGATGTTTTCTTCTCTTGCAAATGTCTACTTTCTGTATTCTGTATTATTTACATTTTTTAATTCAGATTAGACTTCCTCCAGTTATTTCTGTTCATCCGTTACAACCCATATTTGTTGTAAATTATTTATGAAACTTGGAGGTAATTTTGGTGCTATTACAAACCTCTAGCAAAGTCACATTCACAAGCAAACTGGTCCTTAATGTTACAGCAGTATGGCACCTTCGGAGAATCTTCAGTCCCTGATGGAAAAGAACCAGTCACTAATGGAGGAGAATCAAAAGCTGAGCCGAGGGCTGAGTGAGGCTGCTGGTCAGACAGCACAGATGTTGGAGAGGATCATTCTGGTAAGGTTCAGTTACCCAGTTTTTTTGGTTGGTTGGTTGTTTCTTTATAACTTGCAGGACTTCCCCCTTTCAGCTCAAAATTAATCAATAGCAGCCGCTGTACTAATGGCATGTTAGGAATCTCCCTTTAATGTTCCTTTCACGTTTATTTCAAATCTCTAGCTATAGGTCAGAACCAAAAGTATTCCACAGCCTGTCAGAGCCTATAGATCTGGTGACTTCATCGGGGAAGTCCTTCCCTCTTACCCACCCCACTCTGCTTTGTTCACTTCACTGTGGTGTGTATTGCTGTGAAAAAGGGTGTTAAGTCTAAACAAACTAGTGGTGGTGATCATGCAAGATCTTTCAGTATATTGATTTCCCACAGACTGACAAATATCTCTTGCTACAAATAAATTTGCTGTTTTCTGGCTTCTTGTGTTGCTTTTCCTACAATTCAGTATAATTCTGACTTCTCTCAGACAGAACAAGAAAATGAGAAGATGAATGCCAAACTAGAACAACTTCAGCAACATGCTGTGTAAGTCTTTCCACACCCTACTCATGCTGAGGAAATGTCTTTCGGCATTAAATGTTTTTGTTGGGATAAACTGGATACAGTCAATTTGTGTTTGTTCATCCAGAACTTATTTGTATGTTCAGTGGGGAAAGTTGTTCCTTATTGGCATGTGTGACACAAACCAGCCATGTAATACTCATGGACTTATTCCCATGTCTGCATTGCAGATGCAAGCTTGATCTGCAGAAGCTGGTAGAGACTGTGGAAGATGAGGAACTAAAAGAGAATGTAGAGGTGATTCGGAATCTGCAGCAAGTGTTGGCTGAGTTGCAGGTAAGACTGAATCCAGGGAGAGAAGACTGTGTGCCAAGCCAGTTTACAAATGAAACCTGGGGTTCTTCTGCCAATCTGCTGAGCAGTGGATCCTGCTCTGCAGGAGCCTTTCTTGAGCCCAGAAACTACAAGTATTAAATGACTCGTGATATCCACTTCAAAACAAGCTGTCCTTGTCCAAGAATCTGATAGTGGGAGATTAGCATGGATTTACAATCCAAAAGTTGGAAGGAGAGTTATAAACTTGGTAGTTTTAATGAGCAACCCAAATTGCAGAGACCTGAAATTGTTAAGTAGAAGTTGCCAAATCTTTGTCTAATTGAGGAACTGCTGTTCTCCCTCACTAGGCATTCCCCCTGTTCCCAGACTCCTTACTCTGTGAGGCGCTGGCTGCCAATGCTGGAGTTCAGGGAAGACTAGAAAGAATGCCTTGTCCAGCTAGTCTAGGAGGAGTATGCTCACTTTACTAAAGGAGGAAGATAATGGCATCCTCTTTCCAGAGATAGCTTTCTGGACAGAGAATAACATTATGCTTTGTCATTATAGGCCAACAGTTTCATTTAACTTCATCTTTCATTTTTTACAAAAATTTTTCTTCTTTGTCCTGTATAGAGTGGAAATGCTGCTACAATGGAAGCTGCTGCGGAGATGGCAAACGCTGAACAGGATGCTACAGCTGTAAGTGAGGGGAGTCCAGCAGCGCATACCTTCAAAGGGGCATGTTTTTATCCCATCGCTCCTATTTTACCTGCATCCTTATGCTAGTTTTCTTATCCAAATGTTTGGTAAATAATGTGTCATTTTTGTATGTGCTGCCTTTCTATGCTTTTATTTGCTCAATGTGTTCAAGATCAATAACCTGTTCTCATTTCTGAACATCTAATTTTCTATGTAAAAAACTTAATCTGAAGTGTTCTGCAGAAAATGTGATCATATAGTTAGAGAGCTTTGGACTGGCTTCTCCAGGTTATTGCTGTGTCTCCTCCAGGAAGCAGAAATGGGCCAGGCTACCAAGAGATCCTCGGATGACTTCACCACTCAACATGCCCTCCGTCAAGCACAGATGTCCAAAGAGCTGCTTGAATTGAATAAAGCCCTGACTCTGAAAGAGGCACTTGCCAAAAAAATGACACAGAATGACAGTCAGCTGGAGCCCATTCAGTCTCAGTACCAGGTAAACTCTACTGAAATAGTTATTGTAAGGCTATGTTCAGTTTCTTTTTCCCAGTTAATGCAGTTACTGCATGCTAAGAAGCAAAGGGAGGAGATGATCTGTCCTCTCATGAACATGTTGCTATTGGGTGTGTCTCTTTCCTTAAACTGGGTCACCACCCCCTTGGGCATAGCGGGGCAGTTAACTACCAGTGTCAGCAGAGAAGGTGGGGGGATGACCATGCCCAGCTATCTACAAATAGCTCTACCACCAGAAGACAGTCTTTTCCCTGGAATAAGCTATTAGCCACTAGCCGTTCTATGTGGAATGAGCTTCTCTGCTTTTTACTTGGAGGTTGGCTCGGCCACACCGAGTCAAAATGCAGGTACTTGATTGTTAACTTTCATGGTACAGCCAGCTGATCTGGCTTCCCCTGTTCATTAGCTATGCTGGGCTCTCCCATCTCTGAAATAGTTCAGCTGTTACAATGGTTTTGTGGACCAACTAAGATTGCAGTGTATGGAGGACTAGCCCTTTTGACGCTGGTACTGCTTTTAGACAAGATGGTTTACAGCCTGGTGGAAAGAAGTGTGGTTTCTCAAGGCCTGCTGCCTTAAAGCTTTGTCTCAGTGTATTTTCAAGGTTTATTTGGAGGCTTACTATTCTTGTCCTTTCTAGACGAATATCAAGGATCTGGAATTGGCAGTCAGTAGTTTGCAAAAAGAAAAGGAGGAGCTGATCCTTGCTCTGCATATGGCAAAGAAGGATGTCAACCAAGCCAAGTAAGAGCAACTATGCAAGCACTCAAAATTGTGTTAATGTGCCTGTGAAAATTCATTGTCTTACACTTCTACTATTTATAAAAGCTCTTATTTTGATGCAAGTGCACCTCTTTAACGTGCCATGTGAGTTGTATGAATGCAGAGAAGCCTGAGAGTGGGCTTTCATCAGTGGGAAAGACGATAATTCATAATTGCTTTATTTTTCATAAGGGGTCTCTAAAGTTGGAGAATACTATTTGAGAATAACAGTAGTTAGGGAAGGGGGCTATATTTAAAGTGTAATTTCTTTACAGACTGAGTGAACGGCGTCGGAAAAGACTTCAGGAGTTGGAAGGGCAAATTAACGAGCTGAAGAAAAAGCTGAATGAGCAATCAAAGCTCTTAAAGCTGAAGGAATCTACGGAACGCACCGTCTCCAAACTGAACCAGGAAATCAGGGTAACTAACCCTAGCATGCAGTTCTCAGGCTCGTTCCAGTGTAGACAAAGCAGCTTCCAAACAGAAAGCACTCACTTTCTGTTTCATTAGACTGAGAACACCAGGTTTTGGCAAGAATCCTTTGGCTACATGACCACGGTTGTCGGTGTAATACACCAGTCAGGTGGCTTTTGAAACTTGGAGGAATAAAAGAAGTCCAAAGTGTCTTCTGGCTATTCTGATAATTTGTTGCCTCAGTCAAATTACTTGGCTTCTCTTCAATTTCCATGTGTATACCATGCATGTGTTTGTCTTCCCTTTATGCCTTAAAAGACAAATTCCTGGGTTTTAGCACTTTGAGAGTGTCCTTAGGCATGTACTCTGAGTGGGCAGCACGTTGTAGTATTTCTCATCTGCCACTCCCCACTCCTGACAGATGCACGACGGGAATGTCGGTTGAAACTACCCAGAATGCAAGTACTGGGCAAGTCTTCCAGCCATTTCTGTTTTTCAGGAAATGAAAAACCAAAGGGTACATCTGATGCGCCAAATAAAAGAGGATGCTGAGAAATTCAGGCAATGGAAACAACAGAAGGATAAGGAAGTGATCCAGCTGAAAGAACGGGTAAGCAAACAAAGCCCGCAAACTGTACCCTCCCTCTGAAGAGTGAAGCAAATCATGAAAGTGTTTGCTTCAAGGCTTTGTTCAACTAGCAAGCATCTGAAAAACATCTGCAGAATGCTTTGAAGATAATGTTAGTTTATATGGTTGCCACCTCTCACCAGCTGTCGTAAATGGACTCACTTGCTTTTGTCTGGAGATCTTAAAGCTATCAACACAGTTGTCATGATTCAGCTCTAAAGCAGAAGGCAAAAATATTTAATACTTTTAAGTATTTAAAGTTGTAGGGTTTGGCCACAAAATGGGAGGTATTTGAACTTCCAAAGGAATATTGAATCTGCAGGTAAACAAAATTGGTAATGAAATCCAGCTGCTTGTAGCATTCAAGTGTAATGGACAGCAAACATCTGTATGTCTTGAGTTCTGGTCTCACAGGAATTCTTACTGTAACAAGTATGTTCCTCAATGTTTTGGGACGCTAAGTCATAAACTTTTGGTTTGCAATCTCTTACAGCCTTTACGCTCCTAAACCTTTTTAATGGAAAGCGTGGAGCCCCTTCTAGTCACTTTAAGCCTAACAGCCGTTTGTTCTCAGAGGCTCTACATGGCTTAATCTTGTAATGATCAGTGAAATCATTATCATGAAGCGCTTGCATTGCAGAACAGCAAATATAATTATTCTGTTCCAAGAAGTGTGAAACTGGCCATAGGTATTAATGTGACATGATTTTTTTTATATATATTTTTTTTTCCATCTGTCTTAACACTATTTCCCTGCAGGATCGCAAGAGACAATATGAGCTACTTAAGCTAGAACGAGATTTCCAGAAACAGGCCAATGTACTTCGGCGCAAAACAGAAGAGGTAAGGAGTCAATATCTGCTAGAAACTCCTGACCAATTCCTAAAAGTCCGCGAAGTGCGGTTGGAGGTTGTAATAGGATATGCAGAAACTTCTTAAAAGCAGTTTGGAGGTCTGGAAATAGATGACTTTCTCTGTAGAAAAATAATCTGTCTTGTAGACTTTGAGGCATTCTAGTTAAATACGCTTCTCAAAAGGTAAATTACACTTTGAGCATCAGGACAGCGTGGCAAATATATTGCAGATACCCAAGCTAGAAAGTGTAAAATGAGCTGGGATGGACCATCATTTTGGATGCTTTCTTCTACCTTTAGGCCTGGAAGCACAGTCTCTTTAAACAGGGAATCTCAGCAAAGGAAACTTAAGTCAGGGACTCTAATCAAACTTTAGGATTAATTTAAGACTAACCTTATGCTCTCTTCTTATTGTCTCAAGGTCTGGCTTACACTGTGAATACCTCAGTTCTCAACCGTTGCAGACTGAGTGAAGTAACTGCTGTTTGCTCTTGTGTAAAATATTTTACAGGCAGCAGCTGCTAACAAGCGCCTAAAGGATGCTCTGCAGAAACAACGGGAGGCTGCAGATAAGCGGAAGGAAAGTCAAAATCGGGGAATGGAGGGAGTTGCTGCGCGAGTAAAGGTGGGTAATGATGTGTTGCGCATTCCAACAAACAATAGGCAAACTTACCTTTGTTGACTCAGTGCTGCTGGTGTTGATGGCTGGAGGGCAGAGGGGAGGAACATGGAGTTATATATTAAGGGAGGTAATGTGATTCAATTTATCTGTGAAGGTGTTTTGGAGAAGGATTCAGTCCTGAAGCTGAGACTACAATGAACCACTATACTGGGTTTTTTTGTTGTTGTTATTTGGTGGGTTGGTTTTTTTTTCCACTCCAGAGCTGGCTTGCAAATGAAGTAGAGGTTCTTGTTAGTACTGAAGAGGCTCAACGGCACCTTGCAGACCTTCTGGAGGACAGAAAGATCTTGGCACAGGAGCTCCTTCAGCTTAAAGAGAAGAAAGAGGCTGGGGAAAACCCACCTCTAAAGCTCCGGGTAAGAGAGGGAAAGGCCCTTTTCCCTGTCCCACATCTCTGGCTGTTCATCAAGTACTGTAACTTATTCACTCCTATTTGACCTTTTCCCTCAGAAGGCAGGGATGAAGATGGTTCCCTTTCTGGAAGAAAGGGTTAACGTTGTTACTGTTCTCTGGCATTTCAGGGAACAGAGTTGCTGAAGTAATTTGTTAGTTAATGCAATGCATCTGATGAATGTGAGCGGGTCACACCCCATATCAAAGACTTGATGCTTTTGGGAAGGAGCAATGGAATTTAAGCTATGGAGAGATACTTGGACACTTTTTTAATAGTATGGCTCCTCTTTGCTCAAGTGTTTGTAAATGAAAGCCCAGTCTCATGCATTTCTTCACTTTCTGTTTCAATTTCTCACTTCTGTTCACTACTGCAATTCTTTAGAGACGCACCTACTCCGTCCTAGATTTCCAGGTGTCAGAGATGGACCTTTCCATATCAAAGCAGATAGAAAGCCTGGAAACTGAGATGGGGCTCAGGTAAGGCAGTATGACAAAGCTGCTTTGCACAGCCTTGCCTCCATGGTTTTTTTATTTCCTCATCTCTATCCACAACTCTTCTGTGAAACAGAAGAGAAAATAAAATAACTTATACACTGACACTAAAAATAAGACACTGTGGTTTTCCTGGTTTGAATTTTCCCAAAATGTGGGGATACGAGGACACTACTCGGTCACTAAAATTGCTTTTTTTCATAACTGTTTATGAGCATCTCTGCATAAGGGAAGCACTGCACTCTTAATTGCAAGTGTGGAGGGGAGGAGAAACTCCCTGGTATAGCATTGCAGACTCTAGCTGCTGTACTAAGCAGTCAGAATTCTAACTGGAACTATTTTTGTCTAATACTCTGGTAACTAATTTTGGCCCATACACTAGCCCAGGTTTTCTCCTGTGTCATAACCTCTAATACATGCATTCTTCCAAAGGAGTGCCCAGATAGCGGATCTACAGCAGAAACTCTTAGACGCAGACAATGGTGATCGTGTGAAACAGCGTTGGGACAGTATTGCAACAATTCTAGAGGCTAAATGTGCTTTGAAGTATCTCCTTGGAGAGGTAAATCCTGAATTTTCGTATTTGATCACTAAAAACAAAGGCTCTAAGTCTGCTTAGCCAGGAATGAAAGGAGGTGACTAACAGGCTGATAGCAGTTAGTGAAGCACTGCTGTACTGGATGAGGTTTATTTCCCTCACAACTTCTGATTAAAATATTCTCCTGTACTGTAGATAACTTTGGGGAGTGAAATCAAAAAAGAACAGGGAAGAGGGAAACAGAATAGACACAGGTCTGGAGATAACAGCTAAAGTTGTGCTTACAGAAGACCTGCATGGGAATAGTAAAAGGGAAGAAGCAAATTTCAGAAGTGGAAGAGAAGAGAAAGTACCTAAAAATACTTACTGAACAAGTGGGCAATCTGCAGGGAAACAAGGGGACCACTCTCTGAGGTCAGAGTAAAAGCAGTAGAATGGATGTTGGGGCGGGAGTCGCTTGAACAAGACTGGAGTAGGAGAGACTAGGAATTGGACTAATGTGGAATCAAGGAAAAAGCAACCGAGTGGCAGAATCATATATCGGTCCCTGGTGCTTGGAAATTAAAGGAAAAGAATGAAGGAGCTAATATGAGACAGCATTCATTTTTGGGGTCCCCCCCATTACTTGGATTTAAAGTGCTGCAGGAAAGGAGATTAATCTAGAACTGTTAACGAGACTTCCTGCTATCTGTTTTGCGCTTCTATACTGGCTGTCAGGTGTCTCACTCTGAATGTCTCATCTAGCCTCTTGTTGCTGATGGCCAGTCCAAATTCTTAGCGTGATTGCAAGTTAGGCAGACATACTTTTCGCCTTCATACTGAAGCATGTCTGCCCCAACAGACATGAAATGTGGACCTCGTTGACCTAAGCAATCATCTTGCTTTTGTCTTTCAGCTGGTCTCCTCAAAAGTGCAGGAAAGCAAGTTGGAGAGCAGCCTTCGGCAGAGTAAAGCCAACTGTTCAGACATACAAAAGATGCTGACTGAAGAGCGAAACCACATAACAGAGATGGAGGCTGAATTCCAAAATCGGCTTTTGGTGCAGGAACAACACCACCAGGAGAAGGTGAAACATAAGTGATAAAAGTCTTGAGAGGTCCTGTGTCTTGGGACTCTGCCTTTATCTCTGAGCAGATCTGGGAATCAAAGTGTTGTGCTGAAACTAATCTCTTGCGGTATATCTGATCAAGATTTGCTAGACTCTCGCAGGATGGCTAACAGAAGCCCAAGAAATCTCCCTATTCATCTTCTGTCCTATGCAAGTTGCTATATTCAATAACTTGTCACAATGCTTTAAGTGAGGATGTTATACCTGAGTACAAGATAGCTTTTAAAGTAGAATCATGCTGGAAGTGGCAGGAAGAATCTGAAATTGGCGAGGCCTTTGACTAGGCTGCCAGATGTCTCTTTAGGAATTCATCCCTGTTCGTCTCTGCAATGTTAACTTGCTTTTAGGTTCTGTACCTGCTTAGCCAATTTCAGCAAAAAGAAGCAGCAGAGAATAAATTGGAAGATTCACTAAATGAGCAGGAGAAACAGCTGCAAGAGCGACTCAAGTTCCAGGTAGTGTCTGGATTTGGCTTTGGGGGGTGGTGGTGCTCATTGGGGCTACCTGTTACTTGGAATATTAGCTTTAGAGTGAGGAAGGTGCAGAAGGATTGAGAGCATTTCCATTTGTAGCTAAGATTGATTGATTCAGCTGGTTGCAGGGGATAGTTGCTGTACAGATTTGTATAAGCCTATGGTTTTTTTCTTTTATGTATCTTCTTCCCTTAAATAAATGTAAATGCAGCCATGAGGCCTACCACAGTCTGACCAGCTCAAGCAAACTTCTTCCATGCTCAGAACACCTTTAGCATGTTGAACATCCTAACTATTACTAATCCTTCACTGACCATAGCTCTACTTTATCAGCAATGGAGGCGCTTTACCTTGATAAATAAGCTGCACCTTTTCTTGTTGCTAGGAGAATTAAGTAGTGTAACAAACTCTTGTGGGAGGGCCTGTTTGGTGATGCATTAAGGTGAAATCAACCCTAGGTGCACCTAACTTGGAGATAAGCCTTAGAAATAGAGGGATTTTTAGATCTTAAATGGTCACTCTGAAAGGATTGTATTCTCTCTGTTGTATTGGCAATGTTATGCATGAAACAAGGTAGTAGTACTAATGATTTTCCTGATTTAGAAGTCAGAGCTGATGTCCTGTTGGAGAATAGAAGGAAACCCTTCTGGTGTTGCAAGAAAGATCCAAATAGGGAAATCTGTCCCGAACTACTATTTGTGCTGCCCACACATAAGCTTACAGATTTCATCTTGTCTTGCAAACAGGAGGAAGAGCTGGAGAAAATGAGGGAGATCTGTGAGAAGAACCAAGAACTTCTCCAGGAAAATGATGCTCTTAAACAGGTAGAGATCTGTACAGATATAAGTCATAATGCTTCTTGGCAGTTGGGTTCATGTATTTTGCAAAGTTAACTATTGTCCCTCTTAACAGAAAATGCTGCTCCTTCAAGTTGCCAGCGGACAGAAGCTCTCTTGCATTCAGCAAATGCCATCTGAGTCATCAGAGTCTCCTTTTGATTATATTCCACACAAAGTAAAGATTTTGCTTACCAGTTTGCACGCTTGTATTGTACCTGGGTTCTTTTCAAAAGTTAATGTTGGCTATTAATAATCTTAGTTTCTTTCTTCCAACTTGCTTTTTACAAGGCACCTTGTTTTGCTTATTGAAGTAGGCCTGTTCTCTGCTTCAGACAGTCCTTAAGGCTTCTGTTTTCAGAATACTTCTGAAACTAGTTTGCACTAGCTTTTCAATCTTGGGCGGAGGGGGGGGGGAGAGGAGACAAAACCCCGAACCTGTTTCCTCAGTCTAATTATGTCTGACTCTGTATCCTGCTTAGTAATCCAGGTGTTTTCTCTGTAGCATTTCCAGTCTCTGAATCACAGAGTGAGGCATCTGTCGTAGAAAATTTAATCATTGCCTTTCAAAAGAGGGAGGAATAAATGATCTAAAACTGCTTTGCCAAGACTGTGACACAAATCTATTAACTTTTCCAAGGATTTTTCAACTTTTTCTTTTATAAACTCTAGCAGTTTAAATTGACTGGTTGAATTTTTAATCCTGACAATTTGATCTTTTTTCTCCTCCCTAACCCTACAGCCTTCTTGGCTGTCTGAGAGGAATGGGGCTATGGTTATGGGACTCTGAAGTGCCTTTAAAATGTAAACCGACTATTACTTCTTCTGGGGTCTCAACCCTTGTAACTTCTGTTTGTAGCCAAAGACTCGCCAGCAAAAGACAGCAAAACCCCGTGTACTAACCCCAGAAATGGATGTGGAAGAGCTGTTCTCTGACTCAGGGGAGTCTGGAGGGGACATGAGTGACGCAGACTGGGTTCCAGTAAAAGGAGTCAAAGGAGCAAAGAAAAGCATGGTGGGGGTAAGATCCAGTTACTTTTGACTTGTTATTGCCTATAAGGGAATCGCTTGCCTGTATCCCTGAAGATCTAGTATGTCTATGGAGCAACAGTGGGATTGCAGTGTCTCACTATTGTTCTGAACAGCCTTAATATGATGGTACTGCTGGCATTGGTTATTTCTCATATTATGACAGAAAGAGCAAAAGTTGCCTATAGCCAGCAACACCTTCCTGAATAACTTTTCATTGGACAAGTCATCATCTACCATGACACACACGTTCTGTCCTGCTACCTGTGGCTGATCTGGCCTATGTGTTCCAGACAGCAGCAAAACAGTGAGCCCTAACAGCAGCTTTAATCCTTTATGGAGACTATTTTGGGGCAGTGGGGAGCAGGGGATGGCCTGTCATGTATCCCTTTGTACTGTTCTCGCTGTGGTGTACTGTGACTCCTAGTTCTGACAGAAGCCTCAGCTTCCATCTTCTGTTTGTTTCAGTCTGCTGCCATGGAAGCTTCAGTCTGCTGCTTAGTTAATTCCTGATGGCATGAAGAGATGATTTGAATGTGCTGAACACAAGTCACTGTGAACCTTTTGGGTTCAAGCCTTTTTGGGCTTGAATTACTATGAAGCTAGACCCCCATTGGGAGATGTGTTCTTCCCCTCTCACAAAGGGGTAAATTATTACATAGTTCACTACTGGGTGACTGAAAATGTCAGCAGTTACCGCAGAAAAACTGATAAGCTTTAAGGTCTAGCTTTAGTTCCTTTCACCAGAGCTTGTCAACCTGATAAATCCTGAACTACAGTACTATTAGCGGTTTGGTTTTTGGGGAGCTCTTTTTGGCCACGTTGCAGGAAGAAGGGTTTGTACTTGACACTTGGCTCTTCTGAGTTGATTTATGTAGCCCAGTGGAACTCCAGTGTAAACTACTGCTCAGTTCAGAACTGCAGTGTGGAGCAGCTGGTCTGTGCAGTCTGCTACTGCTTCACGTACACGGACTAGCAAGGAGATTCATTGGTCTGACATGCCATGAAGTAACTAAATTGGGTCACCTCTGTCTAGAGGGCCACAGTGTATGGTGACTTGGGTTCGCCTCCTAGTGTGTAAATATTAGCTTGTTTTACTGACACTGAAACTGGCATCCTTTTGGATAACTTAGGTCAGGGATTGAATAATTGAAGATGCCTACTATTTTGGGGATACTGAAGCAAGCGATGGCTCTGTAGGTGGAAAGACCTGGTTTCTTTTCCTGGGATGCAGGACTGACAGTGAAACAATAAACGGTTCATGGCAGCTTGGGGATGGTACTGTCCCGTAGATTGCTTCAGGTGTTGACAGGTGTGGCAATCTAGGTGCAGTCTATAAACACCAAAGCTCTTTCTGCACAGAACTTCTCTCTTACTTAGTGCTCCTGCAAGGGCCGATGTGGAAACAGGCAATGCGGCTGCAGGAGGCAGAAGGTGGGCTGCACTGAAGGCTGTAGCTGTGACTCTGCAAAATGCAGAAATAGAGATGCTGGCTTCCCGGTGAGTAGTGCTGTCTCTGGGTGCAAAAGAGCCTGCACCCAATATCCAGACTACACGGTGTGTTTAACAAAGCTGGATGAATGCATAAGCTGTTAGCATACATGCACAGTTTGTCAAGGTAAAGCATATGCACCTTTCTGAAACATATGTAAATGTCACTGTAATTCAGTGTTTATCTGTAGTAATTGAGTACAAAGTTTTCCACTGCAGTACCAGGCTCTTGCACTAAATATAGAAACTTGCATGATGTCCCAAGTCATAGATTTACCTACTGTGACTTGTCAGTCATGAACCTGAAGACAAACAATTCAGGTCTTTCTTTTGCACTTAGTAAATAAAAATTGTATCTCTTGGCTTCAGATGACACAAAAATGTAACCAATTTTCTCTTTTTTTTTTTTTTAATTTTTTTTTTTAAGAATGGAAGGTGTCATTCGGGGAGGGGGTTGTAGCATCAGGAAGGTTCAACAGCAACTAATGTTCATTAGAACTCTTGCTAGAAATGACTGCCTTACTCTTGGGTCTTAAAGATTTGAAGCAGAGACCTCTCTTTAATTTTTGACTATTTTATGAAATCGGTTGCCAGAGAGAGGCATCTAGCAATCCTGTACTATGAATTACTTTGCAACTGGAGAGAAGGTGGCATAGGGACCCCTAGTTTTTCTTCAGCTGTTGGTGGGGAAGGAAGGGATGGATATTGTGCAAGTGCCTCAAAATAGTACTGCCCCTCAGGATGCCACGCTGTGCGAGGACCAAAAAAGGGACTCTGAAGGTTCCTTCAAACTCGAAGACCCCACTGAAGTGACTGAAGGAGAGACCTTCTTTGAGCCTGTGTGTGTTGCACCAGCTACAAAGGTACTGCCTAAAGCTGTAAGAGGGAGCAATGGTTCTGAATGTGTATGCATCTGGCTTATGGCTAGTGATGGATCTTAAAGAAAAAAACAACCCTGAGATGGTATACTGCTGTCTGAAAATTCTGAACAGACTACAGCTGTCAAGGCAGCTTGTATTTAAGTTTTGAGTCTGCTGAANAAAATTCTGAACAGACTACAGCTGTCAAGGCAGCTTGTATTTAAGTTTTGAGTCTGCTGAATTCTTAAGTTTTCGTACTAAAACTTTGTCACACAGGCTTGTCTGGTTTTCCTGCTGCACGTTCCAGCAGTAAGAGAGACTGGTAATTGAGGAGCTCATAAGGGCAATCATATCTGTCTACATATGAACTTACTGTCCTTGGGCATTGTGTACTCTGACTTGGCAGCTGTAACGTGACCTCAGCTCAGTGGATTCACTTACTTCATGTGTACCCTCTGCACTCTATTCCAAATGCTGTCTCTTCTGCTCAGCCCATGAATTTGTCCTTAGAATTCTGACTTAAGAAATTAAGCAGCTCTTGACATTGGCCTGGCAACTTTGGTATGTGCTACCTCCAAGCTCCAGTGCAAGCTGGCTGGCTTCCTCAGGGCAGTGACCAACTCCAAAATCGTCTTCCTTGCTTTTCTCATAGGTCCTGAAAGATATCACAGGCCAAGATGTGTTCATGAAGAAGCCCAGCACTGCTGCTTCCCTGCTTGTGAGAGATGAGTCTCAAGAGAACCAGATACCGTTTGTAAAGAGAAAGAAGAAAATGCTGAGTAACACTAGCAGCTTCTTTGCGGGTTGTACCCCTATCAAAGAGGACCTTTACTGATAAGTGCAGAAGATGCCCTGTGACTGGGTCGTGCTGTGCTTCTTTAGACCATGTTGCTGGTGCCTTTTTAAAGTGTTGGGATCTCTTGCTGCAGCAGAAGCCTGACGACTGTCATGCCTGACAGCTTCTGGCATCAGCAAGGGAGTCAAACACTAGTTCGTGCTAGATTGTGTCCAACTCATTGTAAGTATTTGTATGTGTGGGTCTTGGGCCTGATGGTAAGAAACTTTCCTCTGGAATTTCTGTAGTGAGTGGAGCTGATTTATCTGGGTTGCTCATTCCAGCTGCCTTCCTCATCCTGAGCTGTGAACATGTTGGGTACAGTTTAATTCATAATCTTGAAAGAACTTTGCATTTGCACTGGAAATCTGGGCACTGTCTCTTCTAACACAGCATGAGGAACTAACTGTTCCAAGCTGCCGTGTGAGATCCACTGGTGCTTGATCTTGAGGAGGCACTGTCTGTAGTCTTAAACTAGCTAGCAGATATGAGATGGTCAGTGTTTCTGTACCCTTTGAAACACAGGTCTATCCTTGTACAATGAAGTTAGAAACTTGCTAGCTCTCTGTGAATATTGTAGTAATTTTAACTTGGTTTTGTAGCTTTAATAAAGTAATTGTCAACCGCCCCTGACTCTTAATTGTATGTTATAGTGTACAATGAATGACACGAGTACTCTGGGCTCTTTGCAATTAAAATTGTTCCCAAAACTGTTTCAGCTCAGACTAGCAGCTCTGCTGCTTTCCTTTCCTCAATTTTTTGAATTATAGCATGAAGACAAAGTGGGGGTTGCTTCTCCGTATATTATTTTTTTCTTTTTTTCTCTCCAATAGTAATAGTGACAACCCAAACCTACACTTGGACTTACAGAGGATGCGGCATTAGCACTGTACCTTCTCTGAGTGTTGAGAGCCCTCTGTGTTTATCTTGGCCTTGGTGCAATATTAACAATTACATAGCTTCTGGCTCAGTGCAAGCTGAGCAGGTTTCTCTGCACAGGAGCTGTTCAGACATGCCTTCAGTTACCATCAAAGGATAACTGCATGCTTTCTCCTAAATAAAATTAGTCTCGACATGACCGAGCAATGTAACTTTCCCTTCACACTATTACAAACTTCTTCTGAGGCCTGGTATGAGCAGAGCTCTGGCATGGTTCACGCTGTACCTGGCAGTGCTCTCACTCGTAGCGCTGGGGGACACAGGAGTTGTTGCCTGTGAAAACTAACCCAGGACAAAATCCCATGTAGTCACACATGCACCACTTAATAAGGAGCTATTAGATGTCTGCTCTTCTAACCGCAGTCATCTTTTTACTGTTCAAGCATAGTTCTAAGATAGTTGGTTTCAAAAGTGATTTAAACAAGCTTGTAAACCTAACAAAAACCCGACAAAAGGGGCATCCATCTCATCCCACAAACCTGCCCATCCTTTACGCAGGGGTTTAGAAACTGGCTCAGGATTATTTCATATTTGAAGAACAAAGGCGCAGCACAAAGGCAACAAATATTTGTGCAGGTGAAACACAAGGTAATAAATGCCTGTGGTTTAAGCAAACTCGTCCTACTTGTAGACAGGGTTATGAACTAACCCTGAGCTATCGGGGGAGCGGCTGAGACAGCAGGTCTCTCCTCGCCTCTCCAAGCTGCTGCTTGGCTGGAAGGCGTTGGGGAGGAGCAGCTGCCCAGGACAACAGTCCGCTTTGACCGATGGGGGTCGGTTCAGCCTGCACTGCTGGAAGAGGGTTTTTTTTGAAGCAGTGCATGCCCTCGTACTGCCCAGCTCCTCGTGTTTGCCATGCTTTGGCCAGTTGGAGCGGGCATGGTGCTGGTGTGAGCCCCCTAGGCAAGAGTCACACCAATGCCCGGTGCCGTGGGACACGCTCGGGGACGTGCTCAGGGCTTACATCAAGACAAGTATCTTCATTTTGTGTTGGTGCAGTGCCGGGACCTCAACAGCCACTGACAAGCTGCCCTGAGGGGCACAGGGCCACCCCTGATGGCATGGCCAACATTCCCCCAGTTGTGTATTAAATTAAATATGTAACAACATATAACATGTTTTAATTTGTGTGTGTGTGTGTCTGAGATGCTGCGTGGCTTTACAGAGCTGATGTATACAAGTATACGGGTCACTGCGTGAGCAACGGAGTATGTGTGTGTGTGAGAATATAAATTTATTTATACATATATTAGAATATCACATATATAAAAGAATAGGTGTTTGTGTCGTGGTTTAGGCCAAATCGGCCACTGGGGATGTGGGG